>CM023607.1:382500-862500 GCA_013358685.1 Antennarius maculatus
GAGATTAATGCACGTTAAGGTGACACAAACAAGTAACAAGGATGTTTCTTTAGTTCTGTTTGTGTAAATACAGGTGAACCTCGGCTGGCGTCACGTCGTTTTGGATCATACATCAGTTTAAAGAAAAACTATACATGGGAAAATAAAAATCAAGTGTGTTTTACTCCATTTTACGTCTGTCTGCCACAAATTCTGAAATTATGAAACCGTTCGTAAAACCGTTAAAATCATATAATATCGTGTTACTGTGCAATAAATCAGAATAAAACATATCATATTATTATCCCGTAGCAACCCCCGTGACCCACGATGAGGAAGAAGCAGCTGAAGACGAGACGGAGACGTTTTGTTTTTTCTGTACCACATGAATCCCTCGCACATTTGCCCATCAACAGTTGGATTTTTAGTAGGTAGTCACATGACACCGTATGCGCATTCTATTGGTTGACAGCATCAGGAAGTGCGCTACGTGTATTAAAGAAACACTTTTCTTTATTACGAAAGTGTTTTAAACAGTGTTTTAAAGGTAAAACAGATAGAAGGTGGTTTAATATCAGTATGGGGGGGGTGTTCACAAACGTTTAAATTACCCTAAAAAAATAAGATAAATAGTTTGTCGCTTTATCGCGGAATTGGTTATTCACGTGTTGGTTCCTGGAACGCATTCAATGCAAAGAACGAGGGATTAATGTATAAGAAAAAATGAATTTTAACTGTTTGTCAGCTTCAAATAGATTCATTTTAGATTCACTAACCAAATATAATTTAAATGCTTTCATTAATAAAGTTCAGTAAAGAACTGGGAATATTTATCTACAGTTAAAGACCAGGTAATTCACCTGACGTTGTGTCTCCTGGAACTATTTAACGTGAGCTCAGGTCTACCTGTGCTGCTTCCACACTCCCGTGGGGGTCACATGGAACCCACCTGTATGCGGTCAGGAACACCTGTGCTGTCCATACGACTCGCCACATTGACCGTGTTCCCCCAGATGTCATACTGGGGCTTCCGTGCTCCGATCACCCCGGCAACCACCGGCCCGATGTTCAGACCTGGGATGTAACGTCAGGTTGGAACTTTTTAAAACTTTATTCAAGCATTTCCTCTCATGATGTGATTCCACACAAGCTTTCTCAGGGTGGGGGGTTGATTTTCCAAGCTTACCTATCTTCATCTGGAAGTTGTTAAAGGAATGCTCGTTGATGTATTTCATCTGCTCCCTCAGCCTCATGGCGTAGTCGGCCAGCGCCGTGATGTGGGAGCGACCCTCCCTGTCGTAGGTGGAGTCGTTGAGGCCGGACGCCGCCATGTAGGTGGAGCCGATGGTCTTGATCTTCTCTAGCTGCCGGTACTTCTCCTCACTGATGATCTGAGGACGCACACATCTCAAGCGATCGCATTGACTTTAATGACAAATGAGCGGCGGTGAAGTTGAAACGCCCAGACGTTACCTCGTCGAAGTCGGCGATGATCTCGTTGAGCAGCCGGAGACACTCCACGCCCTCGTTGTTGGCCTCCAGCTCCACGTAGAACTCGGAGAAGTTGCTGATGGAGGCGAACATGACGGCCACGCACTCGCACGACTGGTAGTAGAGCTCGTCGTTCCGCCGCTCCCGCGCCAGGAAGTGGGCGGCTACGTCCTTCGGCAGAATGTTATGAAGGAGGCGACGGTTGTAGGCCTGCAGTTCCTCCATTTCCTCCTTCTCCTCTGTGGCCTGGGAGCAAGGGTCAAAGGTCACAGGTGTAATAAATTATCAGACAGGTGAGGAGGAGTTCTTCTGTTGTTCACTGATGGATGCTGAGGGGTTTCAGGCGTACTGTGAAATGCCGCCCCCTGGTGGACGCTGTACGTACCTGTAATTTCCACAGGAAGTCGAGGCGTGCCGTGGATTCTACCTGCTGGGCGTGCAGGTAAAGAGCCAGGACGAACACCGTGAGGATCACTGGAGTCATGACCCTCAGCGACACTTTGGTCACAACAAATGGGCTGCAAATAAACGGAGTCAGAGTCAAAGTCAACGGAGGGAAAAGACTGGAATTAACTGGGAAAACCTGAATATAATCTCACCACTGGTTTGTAGTTTCATTGAAACTGGACCTAAAGGTTGTGATGAATATAATAATTACTATACAATCACAATCTATGCGTGAAGTATGTGTTGAATAGAAATTAAATGCTTACCATTGAGCACTAGTTTCATTTAAATCACTGAAATGGAAAAAAAAAAAAAAAAAGCCATTAGAACAACAAGTGAAACATGAAACACAGATAAACCTCGTTTTTACGTCGTTAACTAGTTCCAGGAGACACAGCGTTAAGTTGAATTCACTAAAAACTGTAAAAAATTCCCAGTTCTGGACTGAACTTTATTAATGAATGTATTTAATAAAATTTGGTTGATGTGAATCTATTTTAAGCTGACAAACAATTAAATTTCATTTTTTAATATAGTACAAAAAAAAACCCCGTCTCCGTCTCGTCTTCAGCTGCTTCTTCCTCATCGTGGGTCACGGGGGTTGCTACGGACTTATAATAAGATATTATATGTTTTATTCTGATTTATTATACAGTAACATGATATTATGTGTTTTTAACAGTTTACTAGTGACTTGATGATTCCAGTATTTGTAAAGTGGAGTAAACTTGATTTTATTTTTCTGTGTATTTTTTTTGAAGACTGACACATAATCGAGAACGACGTAATCCGAGGTTTACCTCTATAATGTTCTGTTGCTGCGTTAAACAGAAAACAAAAATCCATCACATTTATTACAATAATAGGCGCAATCATAATTTTTGTTCTTGTATTAATGACCAGGATCACTTTTCTTTAAATGCTAGTTAACAACGTGGATCTACTGCTATTCTCATAGCAGGAACAACGCCGTCAGGGTTCATACGTTCCCCGTGGCGTGCGGCACTCACATGGCGTTGGAGGTGACGAAGAGGTCGGCGTTGTCGAACAGGGCGACCTGCGGCCACTCCACCAGCAGCAGGAAGGTGAGCTGGATGAGCAGCATGAGGGCCAGCTTCCCGATGCTGCTGATCTGCAGGAACACGGAGCACGCCAGCAGCGTCAGCAGCACGCTGTAGCTGAAGTACTGCAGGAGGAGGAGAGTGTCACACACACACACACACACACACACACACACACACACACACACACACGCACACACACACACACACATATGCAAATGTGACATTTTCTGTTTGAAGACACTCAAACAGTTCACAGTGAACACAGACAGCGAGCAGGGATTAGAGAGTAGAACCTCCACTTATTCCAGATACGAGACCTTGTTTGATTAGGAGCCCAGTGACTGAACAGATTAAACTTGGATCTCGAGGTTCTCCTGCATTATAATCTCAGGTTCTACTGTATTATAATCTGAGGTTCTACTGTATTATAATCTGAGGTTCTACTGTATTACAATCTGAGGTTCTACTGCATTATAAATTGAGGTTCTACTGTATTATAATGAAGTTCTACTGTATTATAATCTGAGGTTCTACTGCATTATAAATTGAGGTTCTACTGTATTACTCTGTGAGGTTCTACTGTACTATAATCTGAGGTTCTACTGCATTATAATCCAAGGTTCTACTGTATTATAATGAAGTTCTACTGTATTATAATCCGAGGTTCTACTGCATTATAAATTGAAGTTCTACTGTACTATAATCTGAGGTTCTACTGCATTATAATCCAAGGTTCTACTGTATTATAATGAAGTTCTACTGTATTATAATCCGAGGTTCTACTGCATTATAAATTGAAGTTCTACTGTATTATAATCTGAGGCTCTACTATATTATAATCAGAAGTTCTACTGTATTATAATCTGAGGTTCTACTGTAGGGTATATAGAAGCCTCACCTCAGGGAAGGGGCAGGAGGGCCCCTCACTGGGGCAGATCTCCAGACCCCCCTCAGGCGACACGTTCAGGCTGCGGATCAGACAGGGCGTCACCAGCGCTGCAGACGTGTTCAGCTTCTCAGCGACACAAAGAACCAAACTCCTGGTGTCACAGGAGAACTGAGGAACCACACAGGAGCACAGGTCAGCCCCACAGGGGGGGTATCTGGAGAACGCCGGGGCAGATGATCTGGACTCATCACGTACCATGTTAACAAAGGCAGAAATGAAGACGAGGACGATGCTGAACACGCCCACCAGCGTGCTGTTGGTGCGAGACTGGACGATCTTCTTCGACACCGTCTGCATGGCAGCAGGAAAGATCTAGAGAAGAACGGAGGAGGTGAACGTCAGACGGGCGGCGACTGCATCACCAGAACATCTGTCCGTCTGCTCACCTTGATGCACGAATATATGGCACAGATGAAAAGGATGTTGGCGAGTAAAACGAAGATGCTGATGTAGATTCCCAGCATGACCGGCGTGCTGCAAGGACGCATTCGCAAACACAGAGAGACACATTTAGGAGCTCAGCTGTTCACTTTGGTTCATTAGTGCTGGTGTGACAGAACCGAACCACAGCAGGTCTGAGACACTCACTGTGGAAAGACAACGATCTGTATGAAGGATATGAAGCAGAACACCAGCAGCGTGCACGCCACGTAGCCTCCGAAACGATCGTCCACCTTCTTGGAATACTAGAAAGGAAAGAGAGGAGAGTCAGAGGAGCAGCAGCCGGGTTGGCTCCTCCAACACGTGATCCACGTTCAGGCTGCAGGAGCCCAGAGGTCATTCGGGTCGGAGTCGGAACCTTCTTCTCCAGGCTGGAGGTCTGGAAGGTGAGCAGGAACTTCTTCACGTGATCTTTCCGTAGCTGGTCGATGCTGCGAGCGTCGATGGCTCGCCCCAGGAATTCATCCACTTCGTCCTCCGGGTTCATGGTCTCCTGAACGCCACGCCTGCAAGACGACAAAGGGGGCGCTGAAATCCCATGATGCAATGCAGACGCGTTCACGGGTGAGAGCGTGAAGAGGCGGGACTCACGTGTCTTTGCTGGAGGTCTCGTCGATCCCCTGAGGAACAGAGAGCAGACACGTGATTGTCACCACGAACGCCGAGCTGTCGTGCAAGCGAGTCCACGAGCGTGTTCACGAGCGTATCACCGAGCGTGTTCACGAGCATGTCCACAAGCGTGATCACGAGCGTGTTCACGAACGTGTTCAAGAGCATTTCCCCGAGCGTGTTCACGAACGTGTTCACAAGCATCTCCGCGAGCGTGTTCTCAAGCCTGTTTACGAGCGTGTTCAAGAGCGTGTCCCCGAGCATGTTCACGAGCATCTCCGCCAGCGTGTTCACAAGCCTGTCCACGAGCGTGTCCACGAGCGTGTTCACAAGCCTGTCCACGAGTATGTCCACGAGCGCATTCACGAGCGTGTCCACGAGCACATTCATGAGCCTGTTTATGAGCGTGTTCACGAGCGTGTCCACGAGCGTGTCCTTGAGCGTGTTCACGAGCGTGTCCACAAGCGTGTTCACAAGCATGTTCACGAGCGCTTCCAGGAACGTGTCCACGAGCGCGTTCATGAGCGTGTCTACAAGCGTGTTCACGAGCATGTCCACGAGCGTGTCCACGAGCGAGTTCACGAGCGTGTCCACGAGCACGTTCATGAGCCTGTTTATGAGCCTGTTTATGAGCGTGTCCACGAGCGTGTCCTTGAGCGTGTTCACGAGCGTGTTCACGAGCGTGTCCACGAGCGTGTCCTTGAGCGTGTTCACGAGCGTGTTCACGAGCGTGTCCACGAGCGTGTCCTTGAGCGTGTTCACGAGCGTGTTCACAAGCGTGTCCACAAGCGTGTTCACAAGCATGTTCACGAGCGCTTCCAGGAACGTGTCCACGAGCGCGTTCATGAGCGTGTCTACAAGCGTGTTCACGAACGTGTCCACGAGCGCGTTCATGAGCCTGTTTATGAGCGTGTTCACGAGCGTGTCCACGAGCGTGTCCATGAGCGTGTTCACGAGCGTGTCCACAAGCGTGTTCACAAGCATGTTCACGAGCGCTTCCAGGAACGTGTCCACGAGCGCGTTCATGAGCGTGTCTACAAGCGTGTTCACGAGCATGTCCACGAGCGTGTCCACGAGCGCGTTCACGAGCGTGTCCACGAGCACGTTCATGAGCCTGTTTATGAGCCTGTTTATGAGCGTGTCCACGAGCGTGTCCTTGAGCGTGTTCACGAGCGTGTTCACGAGCGTGTCCACGAGCGTGTCCTTGAGCGTGTTCACGAGCGTGTTCACGAGCGTGTCCACGAGCGTGTCCTTGAGCGTGTTCACGAGCGTGTTCACGAGCGTGTCCACAAGCGTGTTCACAAGCATGTTCACGAGCGCTTCCAGGAACGTGTCCACGAGCGCGTTCATGAGCGTGTCTACAAGCGTGTTCACGAACGTGTCCACGAGCGAGTTCATGAGCCTGTTTATGAGCGTGTTCACGAGCGTGTCCACGAGCGTGTCCACAAGCGCGTTCACGAGCGTGTCCACGAGCACGTTCATGAGCCTGTTTATGAGCGTGTCCACGAGCGTGTCCATGAGCGTGTTCACGAGCGTGTTCACGAGCGTGTCCACGAGCGTGTCCTTGAGCGTGTTCACAAGCGTGTTCACGAGCGTGTTCACGAGCGTGTCCACGAGCGTGTCCTTGAGCGTGTTCACGAGCGTGTTCACGAGCGTGTTCACGAGCGTGTCCACAAGCGTGTTCACAAGCATGTTCACGAGCGCTTCCAGGAACGTGTCCACGAGCGCGTTCATGAGCGTGTCTACAAGCGTGTTCACGAACGTGTCCACGAGCGCGTTCATGAGCCTGTTTATGAGCGTGTTCACGAGCGTTTTCACGAGCGTGTCCACAAGCGTGTTCACGAGCGTGTTCACGAGCGTATTCACGAGTGTGTTCACGAGCGTGTCCTTGAGCGTGTTCACGAGCGTGTTCACGAGCGTGTCCACAAGCGTGTTCACAAGCATGTTCACGAGCGCTTCCAGGAACGTGTCCACGAGCGCGTTCATGAGCCTGTTCACGAGCGTGTTCACGAGCATGTTCACGAGTGTGTTCACGAGTGTGTCCTTGAGCGTGTTCACGAGCGTGTCCACAAGCGTGTTCACGAGCATGTTCACGAGTGCTTCCAGGAACGTGTCCACGAGCGCGTTCATGAGCGTGTCTACAAGCGTGTTCACGAGCGTGTCCACGAGCATGTTCACGAGTGTGGCCACAAGCGTGTTCACGAGCGCGTTCACGAGCGTGTCCACGAACGCATTCACGAGTCTGTTTACGAGTGTGTTCACGAGCGTGTCCACAAGCGTGTTCATGAGCGCGTTCAGGAACGTGTCTACGGGTGCGTTCACAAGCGCGTTCAAGAGCGTGTCCACGAGCGTGTCCACGAACGCATTCACAAGCCTGTTCACGAGCGTGTCCACAAGCGTTTTCACAAGCATGTTCACAAGCGCATTCAGGAACGTGTCCACGAGTGCGTTCACAAGCGTGTCCACAAGCGTGTTTACGAGCGTGTTCACGAGGGCATTCAGGAACGTGTCCACGAGCGGGTTCACAAACGTGTTCATGAGTGTGGCCACAAGCGTGTTCACAAGCACATTCACGAGTGTGTCCACAAATGCATTCACGAGCCTGTTTACGAGTGTGTTCACGAGCGTGTCCACAAGCGTGTTCACGAGCACGTTCACGAGCGCTTGGATTGGAACGTGTCCAATCTTGTCTCACCATTTGTCTGAAGACTTTGGAGTCTTTGGTCCTGGAGAAGGTTCTGTCGGGGACCCAGCGAGGCATCAGCCCCTCGTTGGAGTTGGCTCTGGTCCGCTGCATCTTGGCCATCATGGCCTTCTCCTCCTTCTGCTCAGACGGAACAACATCAAGGTTTTAGAATCTGTTCTCACACAGCAGCGTGAAAGACCACGAGGTTCCTGCAGCCGTGACTGGAGAACTTTGATCGATGCTTTAACACTTTAATCTACTAAACTAAGACTGGAACTGTAAAGAGTGAAGAACAACTTAAGAAATGGAGGTGAGAAGACTGGATGCAGCTGAACGCACCCTAACTGAAGGTGTGTGTTGTGTTAAATTAGCTCTTATTTATAAGGATGTAATCTGAAACTCTGGGCTCTAACGGCGTACAGTGGAACCTCAGATTATAATACAGAAAAACCTCAGATTATAATACATTAGAAACTCCAGATACAACCCGTCGCTCTGTCCATATTTTTGTTCGACATGCAAGCAAAATCAGAGATACGGCAAAGTCTGCATGTGAATTGGTTAATAAAAATAATTAAATTCATAATTTATGGGGTTTTCATCTTTTTTACAGGCTGGAAACGGATGAAAATGATTTATTTTAAATTGGGAAATGTTTGACTTAGGATCTCAGTGACTAAACAAATTTGGATCTCTACTGTATTATAATCTGAGGTTCTACTGTATTATAATCTGATGTTCTCGTGTATTATAATCTGCGTGGATGATCCACTCCCCCTGGCCTACAGACGTACAGACCAGGGTAACCCTACCCGCTGGGTTCTTTATGCTAAACCCTACAGGAACACCAATATTCATGTATTTTGAGCACTGACCCGTTTCTGACTGCAGCCGAGGATGAGGAAGGTCTCGATGCTGTTCTCCTTCAGGTAGGCGTTCCTCTCCCCCCCGAATCCGGGTTCCACCTCGTAGTCCCCGTTGAGGTACTGCAGGGTGGCCTTAGTGATGTGGATCCGCCTGAGACCAGAACACCGAGCGTCAGCGCGTCCAGATTAGAATAAAATTAACACTTTTCATGCGTCTTCATGTTATCTAGATGTATTCTAGAACGCAGACCGAAAACACACGCGACGCCTCTTTCCCCCCTCACCCTGCTTTTCCTCCTGCCTCCATGTGATTGGCCAGCGTGACATCATTTGACCACACGTCAAACTGCCACTTCCGAAGTCCCAGCACCCCGCAATGGACACGCCCGCTGTGGATGCCCACACGCATGTTGACGTTGACCCCCGTGACCTCCCGCACCAGCCTGCAAATAAAACACACCACAACGACCGCATCGTGACGAACGCATCACGCAAAATATACCCCGAAACACGAGCGCGGTACTCACGAGATAGCCTCGATCATGTCCACGCCCATCTCCACGCAGCAGTGGGCGTGGTCCGCCCGCGGCTCGGGCAGCCCCGACACGCAGTAGTAGCAATCACCCAGGATCTTAATCCGGAGGCAGTGGTTCTCCTGAAAACGGGAGAAAAAGAGAGAGAAGATGGAGGAGGGAACGCTAGGCATTCTGGGAAACGTTCTCACAGGAAACGCCGGCGATGATGAGGAGAAGTGGGCGTCGTCCTTACCGACGCCAGCTTGTCAAAGCGGGCGAAGAGTTCGTTGAGCGTCATGACGAGTTCCTGAGCCGTGCACTGGGAGGCCAGGCTGGTGAAGCCCTCGATGTCTGCGAACAGAATGCTGGGGGGGGGGGCACCGTTAAAACCGTTACTCTTTATAGTTTTACATTTTTTAAGGTCTTTTATACATTTATTAACTAAATGCACAAACCTGTTTATATTATACATACATCTGTTTACTGTGTATTTTAGTGTTAGGCTTGGTTTTTGTGTACATTCTGCTCTATGTGCCTTCGATTGGGGACAAATAAAGTTTTTTCAACTAAAATGAATTGAAACTGCAAGCACCGTCTGACGCTAAAGCGTTAGCGTTAGCTGTGCTTGGTTGCTATGTGTTGCTATCAGAACAGCTGACCTTGAGATAGGAAGAGGTTTGACCTGAAAGCGTTCTGAAGGAGATCTGTGTGTGTGTGTGTGTGTGTGTGTGTGTGTGTGTGTGTGTGGTGGGACACAGGGACTGTGCGCAGTGTGTTTGCTCACGTCTGTAATTGAATGTGTGTGCTGCTCTCCATCTTTGGGGATTCTCTTATCTTGGCTGCTGGTGATTAATATTCCCTCACTAGTGTTAATTAGCCTCCACTCTGCCAAACACTCCACCCTCTCCTGACTCCGTGAGCACTCTCGCACGGGGGTGCCAGTGTGTGTGTGTGTGTGAATCACTCTCCAGAAGACTCATAGGAGAAAAGCTTTGATTTTTTTTTTTTTTTTTTTTAAAGTTCTTTTATGGGATTTAAAAACACGTTTAATGTGAATCCGCGACGGATGAAATGGATTCAGGAAATAAATCCCAGCTGACCTGACGTTGTCGTGTTTCTGGATGTAGATCTTGTGGAACATCATGTCTTCCTTCTTGGCGTTGATGTCGGCCTTCATCTCCATCGCCACGTGCCTCGGCAACACCGAGAGCAACAGGCGTTCCTGGAGGACACACACACACACGAAAAGAAATCAGAGGTCCTCAACATTTATAGACCGGTTTGGCGTCAGATAATATTCTCACAGACCGTCCTGTAAAGTGTGTCGGATAAATACAACAAAATGAAATAATACGACCTGCAGAAAACTGTTTTATTCTAAATATAATAATAAGTGTGAATCCAGTTTGTATCAACTTTATTAGCAGCGTCCCTGGGGGACGGGAATTTCACAAGCCTAATGGCTGCCACCAGTCAGGCCTTTTTTTTTTTTTTGGATGTTGTTGTTGATGTTGTAAATGTGATAAAGGTGTGAAGTTTGTTATATTAACATGTTCCAAAATAAATAAATAAAATATGATAAATAAAAATAAATAAATAAGTTAAAGAAACACGAAAATTTAAATTATAAATAAATAAATAAATTATAAATAAATTAAAAAAAAATATTATAAATTAATTAATTAATTAATTAATTATTTGACGTCACACCAACGTTTGTTTCTTGTTGGTTCTGCTAGCTTGTTAGCTTCAGTTTAGCACTAATGTATTCTGTGTTAGCGGCCGGAGCGGCCCCTTTAAGAAGGCAGTCATGTGACCGAGGCAAGCATCTCCACAAGCGTCAAGTGTGACTCAGAGACAGACGTGAAGGAAAGAATCCACTCATTCGGAACGAAACATTGTTCAGAACCAGATCAGAATGAAAAAAAAAGTACAAATTTTAAAATAATTTACAAAAATCTGTGAAAATGAAATCCGTTCAAATTAAATGAGTTGTCAAATAGAACTAAGAAATAATTAGATTGCGGTACTAAGTATAATATTTTAATACACCACCAGAGTGTTGATTGGAGAAGCCTTCACACACACCTCACACACACACGCCACACACACTCACCTGCTGCTGGTTCTCCCTCTGCAGGTGCAGTCGGGCCTGGATGTATCCTCGCGTCTCCTGGAAGGCCTGCCTCTGGGAAACCTCGGCGGGGTAGTGGGTGCAGATCCCGATGATGTTGGTGCACAGGAAGATCAGGACGTTAGCGCCCACCTGGGGGGGAGGAGAGAGGATGTCAGGGGGGGGGTGCTCATCCCTTCATCCTGTGGCGTTCTGACGTTGTCGAGTGGTTTCGTAAATCAACAAGCGAGGCTTTAAGGAGAGAGAAACGGACGGACCGACTGAAATAACGTCAAGAAAGAGTTTCTGAGAGCAGCTGAGATGTTCTTCAACATGAAATCATTTTGAAACAGCGTTTGGAATGATCCCTGAAGACCCCATCAGGTATTGATTACTCAAATCCACTTGTTTTCCCACGTGTATGGGAGATCGCTCCACCCCTCCCTACTTCTTTTTGACTTGTCAATGCTTCACTGGTGTTCCTCTTTCCATGACGTGATTGTTTTATTTCACTCACTAGTTAAATAATCGCCTCATCACAGTATAATCACAGCATCACATCATTAGCATAAACACATCGAGGCTCCGCCTCTTCCTTTAAAGGCTGTCCTCTAAGGGCCAGATGTAACCAATAAATGTAACTAAATGTAACTCAATGTAATGTAACTAAATGTAACTACTCCTTAATGTAACTAATAAATGTAACTAAATGTAACTCAATGTAATGTAACTAAATGTAACTACTCCTTAATGTAACTAATAAATGTAACTAAATGTAACTCAATGTAATGTAACTAAATGTAACTACTCCTTAATGTAACTAATAAATGTAACTAAATGTAACTCAATGTAATGTAACTAAATGTAACTACTCCTTAATGTAACTAATAAATGCAACTAAATGTAACTCAATGTAATGTAACTAAATGTAACTACTCCTTAATGTAACTAATAAATGTAACTAAATGTAACTCAATGTAATGTAACTAAATGTAACTACTCCTTAATGTAACTAATAAATGTAACTAAATGTAACTCAATGTAATGTAACTAAATGTAACTACTCCTTAATGTAACTAATAAATGTAACTAAATGTAACTCAATGTAATGTAACTAAATGTAACTACTCCTTAATGTAACTAATAAATGTAACTAAATGTAACTCAATGTAATGTAACTAAATGTAACTACTCCTTAATGTAACTAATAAATGTAACTAAATGTAACTCAATGTAATGTAACTAAATGTAACTACTCCTTAATGTTAAATCAGTGAATTTCTGACTTATTCTAGTTCCAAACATTACAGTTAGACAGAAAAAACATGTTTGTTTGTTTCTCTGTTCTAACATAAATCCTTTTCATTTGTCAGGTTATTAAACCCACAGAACTCCATCAATCAAGGATCAAACTATCAATCAATAAAGAAAAATAACATCAAACACAAGTTAGGACGTTAACTTTGTTCACAACGTTTAGTCAGAGTTCAAATGGGCTGAACTACTGCATTGTGGGAAATGTAGTTTTTGGTCAAAGCACACTTCTGACCTATTTATTTTCAGACACTCTGACCTTTTATGCTCTCGTGGGCCACATAAAATGATGTGGAGGGCCACATTTGGCCCCCGGGCCTTGAGTTTGACACATGTGCTCTAACTCATTACCAGCTGTTTGTGTCATGATCGTCGGTTTATTTGACTTGTGTTTTGAAAGAATAATGTTCCTCCACAGCAATTGTATTATTATGATTATTATGATAATTATTTTGATTATCACAGTTTTCCTGGAAAGGCTTTAAAAAAAATAAATGAATAAAAACCGTCCAGGTGTTTCTATATTTAGTTAGGCCTCGCTTCCACACAGCAGCACAAAGGTGAGCTGCAGGCATGAATAAAATGTCTAGGAAAAATATGTTTCCATGATAATGATTAACAGAAAAGAGAATTAAATAACAAAAGGAAGAATCATAATTAGAGCAGGCGAGGCGTTAAGGTGACGTCGCTTCAGGGTTTCAGGCTGGAGAACGAGAGCAGACGGGCGACGACCAGAGGAGTGGAAAACGAAAGCAAACAAAGGGTTGGAAGATAAATAGAAGAGAAGAGAGGCGGAACGGCGGCGCAGATAAAACAGGAAAAGGAAAAGAAAGGAAAGAGGAAAAGGAAAGGGAAAGGAAAAAGGAAAGGAAGGGAAAGGAAAGGAAAGATAAGAAAAGGAAAGAAGGAAAGAAAGGAAAGGAAAGGAAAGGAAAGGAAAAAGGAAAGGAAAAGGAAAGGAAAAAGGAAAGGAAAGGAAAGGAAAGGAGGAGGAAAGGAAAGGAAAGCGGAAGGAAAGGAAAGGAAAGGAAAGGAAAGGAAAGGAAAGGAAAAGGAAAAAAGGAAAGGAAAAAGGAAAGGAAAGGAAAGGAAAGGGAAAGGAAGAAAAGGAAAGGAAAAAAGGAAAGGAAGGAAAAAAGGAAAGGAAAGGAAAAGGAAAAGGAAAAAAGAGAAAAAAGGAAAGGACAGGAAAGGAAAGGAAGGAAAGGAAAGGAAAGGAAAGGAAAAGGAAAGGAAAGGAAAGAGGGAAAGGAAGGAAAGGAAAGGAAAGAGAGGAAGAAAGGAAAGGAAGGAAAGGAAAGGAAAGGAGAGGAAAGGAGAGGAAAACCACGATGTGAGGATGAGGAGGGTCAAAACGAGCCCTCAGCAGACCAACATGAGGCCTGCAGCGTGTCGTAGGTTCACAGGTGAGGCCTGCAGCAGAGCTCCGCCTCCTGACGGCGATCACCTGCTGATGCCGCCGCCGCTCGCATTCTGCACCGCCCAATCCACCAATTGTCTCAGATCCAGAACCTCTAGATCCATGTGACCTCCACAGCTCAACCCTGTGAGGTCAAAGGTCACGACAGAGCACCAAAATAAACCAGGGATTGAACATGACGTCACTGGGATTTGTTTTTTACTGAATTATGGGGGGTGTTTTTGCTGCAAAAGCCTTCATTATGTCCTCCTGGGGAGGGAGGAGAGGGGCAAGGAGGGGGGGGTGGCAGTGGGGGAGGGGGGTGACCTCATGGAAGCAGTCAGCCGGTCTGTGGAGAGGACCTCTGCCTAATCTCTAGATATCAAAATGGCATTATGTAAGCGCTGCTGCGATCTGGACAGGAAAGGCAAAACAGCACTAATACTGGCTCTTCAGCAGCACACACACACTCACTCACACACACACACACACACACATTATCATGCATTCAAAACACCGCCAACAGCTTAGGCTTCTTAATCAATACATTAATGATCAGTCCGGCCCTATGGAGGCACCACTGAGATCCAGAAGAATCTGAAAGCCTGTTTCTGTGAAAAATTAATTTTTATGCCCAACAATTTTCACATTTTACGGAACGGAGCAGCCGTAAAAGTCACGGCGTCTCGAGGTTTGAATGTTTCATCAGCGTAAAGAGAATATAGCTTCACTAAAGAGCAGAGAAAAGCCGATAAAGCGATGCATGGGGTCAAGAGGTAGGAAATAAGATTCTACCAACAAATCTAATGTCCAACAAATACATGATTTTATTATAGTCTCATAATTAAGAAATATCAATGCATATCTCAGAGAACATAACGTGTGATATGTGAGGTAATAAAGAAATTACTGGGATAGAAATATAATAAATAAATATTATATAAATATATAAATAAATTCTAGGATAGAACTGAATAAAGTTTCATTTAAATTAACAATAAAGTCATCGTAACAACAGAACGCACGCGGTCCAACCACCGTCGCTCACAACATGAGGGGGTTGGGCGGTCGTCCCTGGCACGGAGATCCGGACCCGAACAGCGCCGCGTTCTGTTTATTCACTAAGCACTTCCTGGACAACTGCCTGTGTGTTTTCCAAGCCTTCTTATTAATTATCAATCAGTTTCACACTTAACACAAGCGTCCAAGATTATCTGAGCCTCAAAAACGGTCACGGTAACAACGGAGACGGGGAATCTAGACGTGAACACGAGGCTGCGCACCAGAGGATATAAATATAATATATAAATATAATATATAAATTTAAAAAAAGAAAAGAGATAGAGAAAAAAAGAAAAACGAAAATTATAAATAAAAATAATAATTTAAAAAAACCCTCAAACAAACAATCTCAACAACAACGAGGTCAAATTTTCCTGACCTTTTTTCAATAATTTAGTAGAAGTCCAGTCTTATAGGTTTGATATACTCTGTCCATTTTCTCCAAATTTTGTAAAATCTGTCCTTTTGGACTTTGAGGGGGTGTGACAGCCGCTCCATTACATAAATTTCATAGATGACATCAATCCATTCATCTATCGTGGGGACGAGGGGTTTCAGCCAGTTTCTTGTGATAACCTTTTTGCTTCCGGCGAGAAGAATTTGAAACAACTTTTTATCGTTGTGTTTTACAGGTGAAGGTGTTCCCGTCCTACACTCTTTGCATTGTAATCGTTGATCTCGGCCTCTCTTTAAACAAATAAAGGTGAGCGCACTTCCAGTGCAAACCAGCCCTGAGGCTCTTCTGGGGAAGGCTGCTCAGTGTGGGGGCTGTTTTGCCTTTATTTTACCTCACGGTGTTAGAAAAAGGCGTAATGGGGGTTGTAAATATGACATTTAGCATCACGTGTTCCGCGTATAACCTGGAGATTTGAGAAGCAGATGGTCGCTTTAGCAGATAACTATAAATAGAATCCATGTGTATGTGTCTGAGATCAATCCAGGAGTGGAGGAGCTGATGTCGGGGGTGACGTCCACCTCAGCAGCGCCGCTCCTCCACGTCCCAAACGGCAGGATGGGAGCGCAGCTAATGGAACAGTCATAAAGCTTATTTATAATTTTTCTTCTCCTTTATGATGGATTTAGCGCCGCAGCCATTTACTTTAGCAGGAAGTCTGTGGTCCTGACACCGCGAGTATAAACATTGACTTTTAAGGCCATCAGGCCCCCGTTTCAGAGTCCGGGGCAGCAATGTGGGACAGAGCGGACGAATGAGGAATTAAAGCACTTCCTACGAGACGGACACGAACGAAAACACCAAGATAAGAGCCTCTAAATCCTCTAAATCAGCTCAAATCTCAGGTTTCACGTGAACGGAACAAAAGACGGGCGAATCACCTGACTGCTGAGCATCCTCAGCGTCTCGTTTCATCGTCATGACGATGTGTTTTTAGTTTTTTTAAGCAGCTGTTTGCAGATCGATAACTGAATATCTCTAAAAGCAGCAAACAGACGGTAATTGTCAAACACTGCGGAAAGTTCAGCAGTTAGAAACAGATATTTCTTGGGAGGAAACCAAAAAAAAAAAAAAAGTCCAAAATGGACTCAAACAGGTAAAATTTAGAGAATCCTGTAATCTGATTGGATCGCCTGTCGCTGTGACAACGAAGGAAAAGTTGGTCCAAACTTTACATCACCTGTTAGCATCATCCTTGATGATGATGGTTGTTTCACAATGAAGACTACAACTCCCATGATCCCACCTGTCAGTGCTGTTGTTTTTAATCATCAGGTCCTTTCTACACATTTCTAACTCAAGCCAACAATCAGACGCTGGCGTTTTCCTATCAGACGCATCGTTTCTCTGGCGGCGTCTCGTTTATTTCAGCGCCGCTCTGACAACAACACTCACACCAGGAATGCACCAGTGTGAACACGTGTGCACACGGCCTGGAACGTCCTCCCCCGACACCCAATCGAACGTCGGACGACAACAAGTAAAGTTCAGAGGTTGAAAAACGACTAACGCTGCTGCAAGACTTTGGGTTTCCACGTTGAGATGGAGACGTGAGGATGTCAGGGATGTTGGGGGGGGTTCGTATAGAGCTAGATCCCCCCCCCCCCCCTCGTGAGCTTCTCTCTCCGGCTTGTGAAGGTTCTGCTCGGCGTTGGCCTGAGACTCACACCCACAAAGCTGTGAAGTCGCAGCAACGGCGGCGCAGGTTTCACTTAGCAGCTATCACCCACATTCCACAGCCGCCTCCGAAGGAGCTGCAGGCCCCCCACCCAGGATCAGGGAGGTTTGGGGGGTGGGGGGAGCAGCATCAGTGGGAGGACGGGGTCGGTCCTTTAGGCTCAAGAACACATCTTATTTTTATTTAAATGTTAATGTGATATGAGCTCAAACGTAGATTTACCATTAAAATTTATTTTGCTGTTTGACACATAGCGTACAAACCTAGGTCGCTAAAAATTGCTGCTAATGTTAATTTTAATTTTTAATGAATTACATTTTTTTTAATTGAAAAAAAAAACAAAAAAATTAAAAATTAAAATTAAAAATTTAATTTCGCAGTTTGACACATAGCCTACAAACCTGGGTCGCTAAACAGGGCTGCTAATGTTAATTTTAATTTTTAATTAATTTAGAAAAAATTTTAAGAAAGAAAATTAAAATTAAAAATTAAATGTCGTTGTTTTGACACATAGCGTACAAACCTGTGTCGTTATACAGGGCTGCTAACGTTAAATGTAATTTTTACTTTTTTTTTTTTTTTTAATCTAAAATTTAAAATTAAATTTCACTGTTTGACTCATAGCGTACGACAGAGACAAAAGCTAAATTTTTTTTTCACCTGTTGACTATTTACAGTACTACAAGGTGGACTGGATTATAAGGCGCGTCTGATTATAAGGCTCACCTTCAATGAATGGATTATTTTTTAAAACCGTTTTCATTTATAAAGCACACTGGATTATAAGGCGCACGGTCGGCTTTTGAGAAAATTAGAAGATTTTTGGGTGCGGAAAATACTGTATTCTCGCTGGTTGCACACTTAATCAGCTGTAACTAAGTTAGCGCACTGAGCTAATTTTAGCTCCTAGATTTAGTTGTTTGTCTTTCCCTCGTCTTTCTCCTACATTTCCTGTCCTCTTTGCAGCTGTTGCTGCCAAAAATAAAAGATTCTCTCTGACTTTATCAGAGTTTCCTGTGGGGCCGTTTTAAACACTGAAGGGTGCTCGGATGTGTTCTTGATGGCGGCGCCAGTCGAGGTTAAAGTTGGGAAACCGGTTGGAGGGTGAGTGCTAACCAATGTTTGGCCAACGTCGTGCCATCTGAGCTAATATTGACTCAAGTTCAACAAGAGGCAAAGAAAGACGAGGAGAGACAAAATAAAGACGCGACAACGTTAGCGCGTTAGCATCCAGGACCAGTTCACACACACTGTGAATGTGTTGATGAAGGGATTTAAAGCGGCGAGCTAACCCACATGCTAACTCGGTAGCACTGGAGCTAATGGGATGGTGGTTGTTGCTAACAGCCTCGAGCTAACGTGACAGAAAAAGGCCGTGACTCTTTTTATGACTCACAAGTGGCCAATTTAAAAGAAAAAAAACACACCTTTGCAGCAGGTAGAAGCGAATTCCAAGAATTGTAAAATGTCTTCATGACTTTCTAACGTCAATTTTAATTTTAAATTAATTTTTTTTTTTTTAATTTAAAAAAATTTAAATTTAAAATTAAATTTTGCTGTTTGACACATAGCGTACGAACCTGGGTCACTAAACAGGGCCCATGGCGTTAATTTAAATTTTTAATTAATTTCATTTTTTTTTAATTAAAAAAATTGAAATTTAAAAATTTAAAATTAAAATTAAAAATTAAATTTCGCTGTTTGACACATAGCGTACAAACATGGATCGCTAAACAGGGCTGCTAATGTTAATTTTAATTTTTAATTAATTTAATTTTTTTAATAAAAAAAAAACAGGAAGAAAAATAAAAATTAAAAATTAAATTTTGCTATCTGACACATAGTGAATGAATCTGGGTCGCTAAACTGGACTGCTAATGTTAATTTTAATTTTTAATTAATTTTTTAATAAAAATTTTTATAAATAAATAATAATAATAATTTTTCTGTTTGACACATAGCGAACAATCCTGAGTTGCTAAACAGATCTGCTAATATTAGCCAAGACTTTAATAGCCAGTCATCACAAAATGAACTAATTTAGTAAGCTAATACATGCTAACAGTTAGCCCTTGCTAGCTAGGCTAGGCTAAAAGACAAACGCTGTGAGATCTACTCCTCATACTTTTGCTATCACATCACTGGTTTTGCAAAAACCAATAATTAAATGATGAATATTGCTGGTTTTATTACAATAAATAGAATTTAGATTATTATTGAGTCAGGGAGGAGCTGAAACCAGAAATCCTTTGAGAACAGTTTCACTTCAAACGCTCTGGAGCCCTTTTTTATCCTGAGGTCACTAAAATAAAGCCAGAGCCATTTTTCATCGTGAGATGGAAAAAACATTTAACTGGACAGCGCGATCCAGAAAAGTGTGTGAAGAACAAGACACTAAATTTATAAGAGCTTTTCCCAGATGGGGGGGTTGCGGGTGGGGTGGGGGCAGTGACTGATGGGATATTGTTGTTGAACCGCGGCCAATCAGAGAGCACATCGGAGCTCATTGGCCTTTGAGGAGCATCTGGAACTCCTTAGAGCATCTGTGTTGGATCAGGCTGTGTGAAGCCCACTCTAGCAGATCCACTGGTGACAACCCCCCCCCCAACCGGCCCCCCTGTAGGCCTGGATGCTTATCGCTCTTTTCTTGAGGGCCTCACTTATTTATTCTCATATTCTTTCATTTTCTTTCACTCGCGTCCACTGTCATGAAAGTGTGTGTGTGTGTGTGTGTGTGTGTGTGTGTGTGTGTGTGTGTGTGTGTGTGTGTGTGTGTGTGTGTGTGTGTGTGTGTGTGCCAGGCAGCTGCAGCCTCTGTGTACTCAGCCTGGGCCTCGTGTCGACGCACAACCAGCTCACGCTTATCTGTAGTGACCAGACCCACATCGACAGATAAAGAGTGAAGCCCCGCCTGCCAGCGCCGCTCCCCTCGCCGCTGGGGGGGGGGTCCACACAGAACACCCTCCACCTCAAAAACCCATGGTTTCGGCTCAAAAAACGAATATTTTCACACATTTTTCCCTGTTCCTGCTCACCATCGCTGTCACTGGTGACCAGGAAGCACTTTTTATAGTTTGAGTCGTTCTAATCAAAGAAAAACAAAAAGAGTTTCTGCTCCTAACGAGTGAATTAACTGGTCAGACATTAACTTTACTTCACTTTTAAAAGCTAATTTTTTTTTTTAGTTATATTTTCAGTAGAAAGATTCTAAAGAGGATAAATATTCTTTAATTTAATATGATAGAAATATAAATTATGATACAAAAATTCGACCCATATACAGTGCACCCTGTAGAAGGGGGTTTAATATCCATATGGGGAAGGTTCATAAACGTTTAAATTACCATAAATAATAAGATAAATAGTTTGTCATTCTATCGTGGAATTTGTTAATCGCGTGTGGTTCCTGGAACGCATTAACCGCAAAGAACGAGGGATTACTGTACTCTAATTTTTACATATTTGTAGTAAAGACACAAAATGCATTATTACTATATTATTACAAAAACCCAGAACGCATTGCGTTGCACCGAGAAAGCAGCTCACAAAACATTTCTAACAACGACAAAGTGATTTCACACAGAAAGCAGTTACACAGCTTACTTCTATAGATCCCAAAAATATAAAATAAAAAATTTATATATATATATATATATATATATATATATATATATATATATATATATATGTAAATTTATTTTTATATATATAATTTACAATAATTTAGTATCAATAATTTCTTTCTGGTTGCATTGAGTCCACTGAGAACAGTTCATGCCAGGATTCTGATCTGACAGACGTGCCGGGGGCCCCGACACCAAACGGCGACACCCCATAACGGTGTGTGTGACTACTGTGGAGACCGTCGGTCACGCTGGAGTGTTTCTGATTTAGAGATCAGCCAATGAAAAACCTTCTCGCTGATTTTATCGAGTTTTTCTGGAGGACGCCGTGCTCTACGTGCCGCGGACGCTCCGCCGGTTCAAGGACGACCCGCCGCCGTGGAGTAAAGTCCATTAGAGCAGTTGTGTCAACACCGACGGAATGCAAAAAGACTTGATTGTCAATAAAAACAATTACTGGTGTCAAAGAAATTCACACGAGCGACACTCGTGGAATCACCGACCCGTGTCGGGGTCAATGACCCCTTTAAAACACGCTTCTTCACTGTCTGCGTGTTATTGAACCCAGCAGATCGCCACACAACTGGCAAACAACATCCTGTGCGGCCCAACCCCCCCCCCAATCCATCCCACCCCCACCAGCTCCACTCACATGACCTCTTCTCTGTCATCGCCGTGTTTAATTATGGAATGTCACATTTCGACAGCAGGGGGAGGAAAACAAAGCAGGCATCCATCCAGGCAGGCAAACAGGCCGTCTATAAGTCAGGCACACACACACACACACACACACACACGGCCCCGCCCGGTTCAGCTCCCAGATTCTCAGAAGGAGACGCCAACAGCAGAAATCAATTTTGACCTGATTCCTTTTCTTTCTTTTTTTTTTGTTTTTACTTGAAGCGACGGTTACCAAACTGTACGCCGAGCGAGACGAACGCGGTCCCGACAGCTCGAGTTGTAGTTGTTTCCATGGCGACCGCTCCACCGACTGAACACAAGCGCTGAGAGAGAGAGACACTCAGTGATGCTGTTTATCCCCCCCCCCCCCGTCATTCTCAGAAGTGATGCTAAACTGATTCTCTGGCACTCGTTTCGCTCCGCAGATTGGCTGATTGGCAGACGTGACATGTGTGTGTGTGTGTGTGTGTGTGTGTGTGTGTGTGTGTGTGTGTGTGTGTGTGTGTGTGTGTGTAGATACACATGCAAAATGTATTAACACACAGAAACAATTATGCAACGCGATCACATTCGGGTGTGTCAGCGCTTAAATTTTGATGCTCTGCAAACTATTGTATGTGAATCTCCCGTGTGTGTGTGTGTGTGTGTGTGTGTGTGCATGTGTGTGTGCGTGTGTGTGTTTGCGTGTGTGCATGTGTGTGTGTGTGTGTGTGTTCCCATCCGTCAGCACCCATCCTGGTCCTGAGCAAACTGTGCAGCTGCATTAACACACAAATTATTTATCAGGCGGCGGTGAAAGCTCTGCGTGGGGAGATTCTCCTCCCATCACACCGCCTCCTCCTCTTCCTCCTCCTCCTCTTCCTCCGTACAGGATGTCTTATTCTATAGCTGCAGCTTCGCGCAGGTGAACGTCTCAGGTTGGCGTCGGTGAGGACGTGGATGGAGGTGATAAATTTATTCTCTGACATCCTGGAAATTCAAAAATTGAGCAAAAATCCATTTGGAAAAGTTTGACTTGTGCAGAAACTAAGAGCACGTTGAGCTTAAAGGATATATTCCCTTATCTTATCTTATCTTATCTTATCTTTATCTTATCTTATCTTATCTTATCTTATCTTATCTTATCTTATCTTATCTTATCTTATCTTATCTTATCTTATCTTATCTTATCTTATCTTATCTGCAGAATGAAGGGGTTAAGAGGCTTAACCCTTCGGTCTCCGCTGCGGTCTGAGAAGCATCACGTTCCGCTTCACTAACGCACAAAACAGAAGGATAAACGCACCACTGTCGTGTGTGTGAATGCACAGAATCAGCCACGACTCCCGTGATGTGAAAACACAATCCAGTGTGTGTGTGTGTGTGTGTGTGTGTGTGTGTGTGTGTGTGTGTGCACAGGGACCAAGGGGGGGGTTGCACTGACCTGCCTGTTGCTCTGACGCAGGCTCTGATAAGACGGCTCCCTGTGACGCAACGCCGAGCCCAAACGCCGAGGGCCGAGTATTTTTAGGAAGCAGTCTTTGACCTCTCATTGCACTCGTGTCCACAGCATCCACACAGCAACGTGGATGATCAAGGGAAGGGGGGGGGGGGGGGGCAGAAAGAAAATGGTGTAGGCGGGCAAAAATTTTCAAAATTGAGATGTTTTAGTGACAAAAAAAAAGAAACTTGTCTGAGAAACGGAAAAGCAGGACGGGTCGAGCTGCTGGAGCGATCTGCTGGTTCCATCCTGGACAGAGATGTGTGTGTGTGTGTGTGTGTGTGTGTGTCCTGATGGGTGTGGTATGGACGTGTGTAATGTAAATATGGTTATTTGATTTCGGCTGAGGATCACAGACGCGGAAACATGAGAGGCACTTCAGACTAGAATGACGTGAAAGGGAAGTTCTCCATTCTGCTTTATGCAGCTGGAAAAACACACACACACACACACACACACACACACACACACACACACACACACACCAACGCCAGGATAGAGACACGCATGGAGGAGCTTCTGTCAGGACAGGGAGGGATCAAACCCGATGAGGGTTCATTAAAACTCACTGAATATTCACAGAGTCAGAACCAGACCCTCAGAGCCGTTGTGTGATTGGCTAAAAGCAATCGTCCCAAATCGTCAAAAAGCTTCACTTTGAAGAATACACACAAAAAAACACACATTTTTGTCTTGAAGTTACCAAAATGTTCTTTAAAAACGATTCCCATCACATGGACGATCTCTGTGTCTTCTGAGGTCTCCATGTGAGTAATTACACAGTAATAACAGTAAATAAAGAGCCTATTGATGTGGTTCCAAGTTCTTAATGTGAGTTTCCAGGGTGACAGAATCCAAATTCAAGTGTTGCATGTAAATAAGAATGGAAGTCGTGGAGAGGAGAGACCTTTGGGAGGGAACCCTCAGGCCGACGTGAGTCCATGTCCACTGATGGCAGAGTGAACGCAAAGCAGAGTGACTGGAAAGAGTGAACAAAAAGCAGAGTGACTGAAAAGAGTGAACGCAGAATGGAGTGACTGGAAAGACTGAACAAAAAGTAGAGTGACTGAAAAGAGTGAACGCAGAATGGAGTGACTGGAAAGACTGAACAAAAAGTAGAGTGACTGAAAAGAGTGAACGCAGAATGGAGTGACTGGAAAGACTGAACAAAAAGCAGAGTGACTGAAAAGAGTGAACGCAGAATGGAGTGACTGGAAAGACTGAACAAAAAGCAGAGTGACTGAAAAGAGTGAACGCAGAATGGAGTGACTGGAAAGAGTGAACGCAAAGCGGACTGACTGGAAAGACTGAACAAAAAGCAGAGTGACTGAAAAGAGTGAACGCAGAATGGAGTGACTGGAAAGAGTGAACGCAAAGCGGACTGACTGGAAAGACTGAACAAAAAGCAGAGTGACTGAAAAGAGTGAACACAGAATGGAGTGACTGGAAAGACTGAACAAAAAGCAGAGTGACTGAAAAGAGTGAACGCAGAATGGAGTGACTGGAAAGAGGGAATGCAAAGTGGAGTGACTGGAAAGAGTGAACGCAGAATGGAGTGACTGGAAAGAGTGAACTCAAAGCGGAGTGACTGGAAAGAGTGAATACAAAGTGAAGTGACTGAAAAGAGTGATCGCAAAGTGGAGTGACTGGAAAGAGTGAACTCAAAGCGGAGTGACTGGAAAGAGTGAATACAAAGTGTAGTGACTGAAAAGAGTGATCGCAAAGTGGAGTGACTGGAAAGAGTGAATGCAAAGTGGAGTGACTGGAAAGAGTGAATACAAAGTGGAGTGACTGGAAAGAGTGAATACAAAGTGAAGTGACTGAAAAGAGTGATCGCAAAGTGGAGTGACTGGAAAGAGTGAACGCAAAATGGAGTGACTGGAAAGAGTGAACGTAAAGCGGAGGGACTGGACAGAGTGAACGCAAAGCGGAATGACTGGAAAGAGTGAACGCAAAGCGGAGTCACTAGAAAAAGTGAACACAAAGCTGAGTGACAGGAAAGAGTGAACACAAAGCGGAGGGACTGGAAAGAGTGAACGCAAAGTGGAGTGACTGGAAAGAGTGAACGCAAAGCAGAGTGACTGGAAAGAGTGAACGCAAAACGGAGTGACTGGAAAGAGTGACCGCAAAGCAGAGTGACTGGAAAGAGTGAACGCAAAGCGGAGTGACTAGAAAAAGTGAACACAAAGCTGAGTGACAGGAAAGAGTGAACACAAAGCAGAGGAACTGGAAAGAGTGTACAAAAAAGGTGAGTGAACGCATGGCAGAGTCACTGGAAAAAGTGAACACAAAGCTGAGTGACAGGAAAGAGTGAACGCAAAGCGGAGGAACTGGAAAGAGTGAACGCAAGCAGAGTGACTGGAAAGAGTGCAACAGAACCCACAAACAGGTTTAACCCGCCGACAGCGTCACACAAAAAGAAATATTTAATAGTTAGTTGTCTTTACAGAACAGATAGAATGATATCACTAATAATCATCCATCAACACTAATCAATAATACTGATTTGGAGTCATGTTGCTCTATATGACATTAGCTGATGAGCAGTAATGCTAAGTTTTAAGGCCTTTAACAAAACCTTGATGCACCTCTTTGGCGGTGCTGAGATTTACGCTGACATTGAACACATCCATGTGTGGTTCTACTTGTCACGTATGACGCTGTTATTAAACGAGGAAAATCAACATCAGCATCAGGATGAAGAACCCAGCCTCGTCCCTGTCCAAAGTCCCCGCCGCATGGGTTCGTTTCCCATCAGCCCCAGCGCACAGAGCAGATCTGCGTTGACGCGGTTCCTCAAACACCACCTCAGCTCCAGGTTAATGAGTGACTGGAGAAAGAGGAAGCACCTGTACGGAGATGGAGCGCTGATGGATGGCGTGTTCCTGCTGCGTCACGCAGGACGACCTCAGGAACGCTTGTGATGGATTACACGACGGTTAATCACGCACGAAACTGTAGAACGCAAAGCGGCTTCGGGGTTCCCATGGATCCTGAATCGGATCCTGAATCGGATCCCGAATCGGATCCCAAATCGGATCCTTCTGATCGACATGTGAGAGGATGTTTGATTGAACGCAGCATTAATAGTCCCGGTACAAACGGGGCAGCCAGTTGTCTTCGTGCACTGGTCTCTAACTGTTCCTCAAACGCCGATTAGAAGCGCCGCCATACTGTAGCCCCGCCTCCCCGGCTCACCCCTGTCACCCCACCCTGGAGGACAAGTACAAAGCGTCCCTTGTGCCAGAGCACAGAGACCTGAATGATACTGCTTTATATCATTGGTACTCTCCTACTGTCACACACACACACACACACACACACACACACACACACACACACACACAGGGGCGGAGCATTCAGCCCACTGACCTTCAGCTATCCTCTCGGTCCTTGATGCACAAACAACATTCTGTGCAGCAGAAGCACAAGTCCCGAAGTCGACGTGAGCAAGCAGCAGGGAACACACTCAGCAAGCGCCAGTTTGACCCATACGACAACATCCCACCGCCAACGTCCAATGACGTGACAAGATATTCAGTAGTAGAGTAGAACCTCAGATTATAATACAGTAGAACCTCTGATAGTAATACAGTAGCAGTCACAGAGCGGATTAAACCCATATCTACTGGATTATAATCTGAGATTTTAGTGTAGTACAATCTGAGGTTCTACTGTAATATTATCTGAGGTTCTACTGTATTATAATCTGAGGTTCTACTGTATTATAATGAGGTTTTACTGTATTATAATCTAAGGTTCTATTGTATCATAATGAAGTGCTACTGTATTATAATCTGACATTCTACTGTATTATAATCTGAGTTTCTACTGTATTATAATCCGAGATTCTACTGTATTATAATCTGAGGTTCTATTGTATTATAATCTGAGGTTCTACTGTATTATAATGAGGCTCTACTGTATTATAATCTGAGGTTCTACTGTATTATGAGGCTCTATTGTATTATAATCTGAGGTTCTACTGCATTATAATGAGGCTCTACTGTATTATAATCTGAGGTTCTATTGTATTATAATCTGAGGTTCTACTGTATTATAATCTGAGGCTCTACTGTATTATAATCTGAGGCTCTACTGTATTATAATGAGGTCTTACTGTATTATAATCTAAGGTTCTATTGTATCATAATGAAGTGCTACTGTATTATAATCTGAGATTCTACTGTATTATAATCTGAGGTTCTACTGTATTATAATCCGAGATTCTACTGTATTATAATCTGAGGTTCTATTGTATTATAATCTGAGGTTCTACTGTATTATAATGAGGCTCTACTGTATTATAATCTGAGGCTCTACTGTATTATAATGAGGCTCTATTGTATTATAATCTGAGGTTCTACTGTATTATAATGAGGTTCTACTGTATTATAATCTGAGATTCTACTGTATTATAATCTGAGGTTCTACTGTATTATAATCAGAGATTCTACTGTATTATAATCTGAGGTTCTATTGTATTATAATCCGAGATTCTACTGTATTATAATCTGAGGTTCTATTGTATTATAATCTGAGGTTCTACTGTATTATAATCTGAGGCTCTACTGTATTATAATCTGAGGCTCTACTGTATTATAATGAGGTTGTACTGATGGGGGGTGAATGCTGTAATAATTCTCCATGTTTTCTGGACTCTGCTAAATAAACCAGCTGGAGGGGGTGGAGCCTGTGTTGCTTCACCTGGACTCCACCCCCCCGATGTGACACCATCATACACCAGGGATGTAAACACAGCCCCCCCCCCTCTAAGATCTAGAGATCTAAAGCCAGAGGGTCTCACCTGCTTCCAGAGGAACCGGTCTTCCTGGTTGATGTTCCAGGTGGTGGCCACGTGGATGACGGACAGCAGGGCGCCGCTCATCACCGCCGCCCTCATCCTGACTGGCAGCAGCGTGTAGATGATGTAGATGAAGAACACGGACCACCAGATGCCCTCCGACGCGCTCCTGGGCGCCACCATGAGGACCCCGAACACCTGCACCGTCAGCAGGACGCCAATCACCAGGTAGCTCACCATCCACATGTAGTCCTGGTGGAAGCCGTTGCGGTTGCACACCACCATCAGCGCCATGAAGAGCGCCATGGCGACGGACAGGGCGGAGGCGTAGGCCACGTGGGGTGGGGCGTGGACGCAGTGGAACGTCAGCATGATGCCGCACACGATCACCAGGACCCCCATGAGCATCGTGAGCGAGCTCTGGTTCAGCCGGAAGAAGTAGCGCTGGTAGAGCCGCTCCAGCTTCCTGGACTGGAACTTCTTGGACTGGAACACCCGCACCACCCGGAGCCAACAGTCGGCCGCCGTCAGCACCCCCCCGGCCCCGTTGGGCCCCTCGTCGCCCGCATCCCCGCTCCCGCCGTTGCACCCGCCCTTACTCCCTTTCAGCTCCCCGTCCTCAAAGCCCAAGTCGACCGATTTCAGCCCCACCCCTTCCCCAGGAGCTCCGCCCCTTTTGCCGTAGTGGTCTTCCTGCCATCCGCAACGGACGCCGAAGTTGCCCCCGCCGCCCACCGCCCCCGCCACCCCTCCGCGGTGGTGGTGGTGCTGATGGAGGGGGGCTCCGGAGGGCGGCTCCATGGCGTCCGGGTCCCGCAGGCAGCTCATGTAACGCGGGTTGCAGAGCGACGAGCCGCCCTTCCGCTTGGACTTCTTGCCATTGCGCTCGCCCCACGCGGTCTTCCGGTCGTCCACCCTGGCAACTAGGAACCCACTGAACCAGGACATCCTGTGGGACAAAGACAGGAACGCCCTTTAGAGGAAAGCCCGTTAAAGGAACGCCCGTTAGAAGAACGCCCGTTAAAGGAACGACCGTTAAAGGAACGCCCGTTAGAGGAACGACCGTTAAAGGAACGCCCGTTAGAGGAACGACCGTTAGAGGAACACCCGTTAAAGGAACGCCCGTTAGAGGAACGACCGTTAAAGGAACACCCGTTAAAGGAACACCCGTTAGAGGAACGACCGTTAAAGGAACGCCCGTTAGAGGAACGACCGTTAAAGGAACGCCCGTTAGAGGAACGCCCGTTAGAGGAACGCCCGTTAAAGGAACGCCCGTTAGAGGAACGACCGTTAAAGGAACGCCCGTTAGAGGAACACCCGTTAGAGGAACGACCGTTAAAGGAACGCCCGTTAAAGGAACGACCGTTAGAGGAACGCCCGTTAAAAGAACGCCCGTTAGAAGAACGCCCGTTAGAGGAACGCCCGTTAGAGGAACGACCGTTAGAAGAACGCCCATTAAAGGAACGCTCTTTAAACAAATGCCCGTTAAAGGAATGTCAATTAAAGGAACGCCCGTTAATGGAATGACTGCTCAAGGAACGCCCGTTAGAGGAACGCCCGTTAGAGGAACGCCCTTTAGAGGAATGCCCTTTAAAGGAACGCCAGTTGGAGGAATGCCTGTTAAAGGAACGCCCGTAAAAGGACCGCCTGTTAAAAGAACGACCATTAAAGGAACATCTGTTAAAGGAACGCCCATTAAAGGAACGCCCATTAAAGGAACGCCCGTTAGACGAGGGTCCATTAAAGGAACGCCCGTTAGACGAGGGTCCATTAAAGGAACGCCCGTTAGACGAGGGTCCGTTGAAGGAACGCCCGTTAAAGGAACGCCCGATAAAGGAACGCCCGTTACGGAACAGGAACGGCTGCGGCGCCGTTGCCCCGGGACGGGGCGTCTCACCTGTGGGGGTTCTGGTACATGTCCCAGCCCGTTCCCGTGGAACCGGTTCTCTCATTTATCCCGTGGACAGAATTGTGAAGACGTGAGTATGTGAGGGCCACGCTGCCAGGCGGCAGGACTGGGCGGGGTCAGAGGGCGTGGCAGGCAGGCGCTTCGTCCCAGATGTGTTTTCCGGAGCCGGCGATGAGAGAGCGGGGCTAATAATAAGCTGCTGGGGGGTCTACCTCCACGGGTTCTGCTGGGCCTGCAGGAAACATCAGACACAAACAGGGTGGATAAACAGGAAAACCAGCATCAAAATAGATCTGAACGGACTGGCGACGACGCAGTGTGGACATCCAGCCAGTCAACTTGTCACGTTAAAGATGCCGGACGCGTGTTTAACTCCATGTTTAGCTCCGTTAGCAACCGTCTCCATCCCACAGGAGGAAGGAAACCACGCTCATCATCATCATCATCTGAGAAACACAGATTTCAGGTTTCATCTAACGTGTGAGAAATTTGAACAAGAGAGGGGGAGGAGAGGGGCACGGAGGCAGGATGGGCCCAAAATAGCAGGATTGGTTGTTCCCAGACTACCAGAGCAGAACCCGGGCTAGCAGAGCAGAATCTGGGCTACCAAGGCAGAACCAGGGCTACCAGAGCAGAACCTGGGCTAGCAGAGCAGAATCTGGGCTACCAGAGCAGAACCTGGGCTAGCAGAGCAGAATCTGGGCTACCAGAGCAGAACCTGGGCTAGCAGAGCAGAATCTGGGCAACCAGAGCAGAACCTGGGCTACCAGAGCAGAACCTGGGCTACCAAGGCAGAACCCAGGCTACCAGAGTAGAACCTGGGCTACCAGATCAATATTTATTGTTCTTCTGTTCACACAGAGAGCAGCCGGATCTCTAGAACAGGTTCCCCTACAAACGATCATCACAACAGGTGAGAACATCATGAAGAATCTCCCGAGCTAGACAGCTGATTTTGAACAACAAGCTAGTTAGCATTAGCATCTGGACCAGCTTTGACTCGTCTCTCGTCGGTTTGTTTGTTTTTCTGTTGGTTAAAGATCTGAAGTGGTTCTGAATGAGCGACGAGAAGAGAGACTGAGAGGAGGAGCTCCTCGTGTGTCTCCTCTGAGGGACTTCAGCTCAAAGACGCTCGTTTTCAAATTTATATCTGAATGTTCGATTTAGACCCTAAACCTCCGTTATTGATCCCAGCTGACCCTCCTAACCCTAACCTGAACTATACCCCCTAACCCTAATTTAACCCCTAACCAAAACCCTAACTCTAACCTCTAACCCTAACTATAACCCCTAACCCAAACTATAACCCCTAACCAGAACTATAACCCCTAACCCGAACTATAACCCCTAACCCAAACTATAACCCCTAACCCAAACTATAACCCCTAACCAAAGCCCTAACCCAAACTCTAACCCCTAACCCGAACTATAACCCCTAACCCGAACTATAACCCCTAACCCGAACTATAACCCCTAACCCGAACTATAACCCCTAACCAAAACCCTAACCCAAACTCTAACCCCTAACCCGAACTATAACCCCTAACCCGAACTATAACCCCTAACCCGAACTATAACCCCTAACCCGAACTATAACCCCTAACCCGAACTATAACCCCTAACCCGAACTATAACCCCTAACCCGAACTATAACCCCTAACTAAAACCCTAACCCGAACTATAACCCCTAACCCGAACTATAACCCCTAACCCGAACTATAACCCCTAACCAAAACCCTAACCCAAACTCTAACCCCTAACCCGAACTATAACCCCTAACCCGAACTATAACCCCTAACCCGAACTATAACCCCTAACTAAAACCCTAACCCGAACTATAACCCCTAACTAAAACCCTAACCCGAACTATAACCCCTAACCCAAACTATAACCCCTAACCAAAACCCTAACCTGAACTATAACCCCTAACCCAAACTATAACCCCTAACCAAAACCCTAACCCAAACTCTAACCCCTAACCCGAACTATAACCCCTAACCCGAACTATAACCCCTAACCCGAACTATAACCCCTAACCCGAACTATAACCCCTAACTAAAACCCTAACCCGAACTATAACCCCTAACCCAAACTATAACCCCTAACCAAAACCCTAACCTGAACTATAACCCCTAACCCAAACTATAACCCCTAACCAAAACCCTAACCCAAACTCTAACCCCTAACCCGAACTATAACCCCTAACCCGAACTATAACCCCTAACCCGAACTATAACCCCTAACTAAAACCCTAACCCGAACTATAACCCATAACCCGAACTATAACCCCTAACCCAAACTATAACCCCTAACCAAAACCCTAACCCGAACTATAACCCCTAACCCGAACCCTAACCTGAACTATAACCCCTAACCCGAACTATAACCCCTAACCCAAACTCTAACCCCTAACCCGAACTATAACCACTAACCCGAACCCTAACCTGAACTATAACCCCTAACCCGAACTATAACCCCTAACCCAAACTCTAACCCCTAACCCGAACTATAACCCCTAACCCAAACTATAACCCCTAACCAAAACCCTAACCCGAACTATAACCCCTAACCCGAACCCTAACCCGAACTATAACCCCTAACCCGAACTATAACCCCTAACCCAAACTCTAACCCCTAACCCGAACTATAACCACTAACCCGAACCCTAACCTGAACTATAACCCCTAACCCGAACTATAACCCCTAACCCAAACTCTAACCCCTAACCCGAACTATAACCCCTAACCCGAACCCTAACCTGAACTATAACCCCTAACCCGAACCCTAACCTGAACTATAACCCCTAACCCGAACCCTAACCTGAACTATAACCCCTAACCCGAACTATAACCCCTAACCCAAACTCTAACCCCTAACCCGAACTATAACCCCTAACCCGAACCCTAACCTGAACTATAACCCCTAACCCGAACCCTAACCTGAACTATAACCCCTAACCCGAACCCTAACCCGAACTATAACCCCTAACCCGAACCCGAACCTGAACTATAACCCCGAACCCGAACCTGAACTATAACCCCTAACCCGAACCCTAGCCTGAACTATAACCCCTAACCCGAACCCTAGCCTGAACTATAACCCCTAACCCGAACCCTAGCCTGAACTATAACCCCTAACCCGAACCCTAACCCTCCATCCTGATCTGGTTCACGTTTTCTCTCTTTCTGGCTGAAGCAGAAACTTTCTCTGCCTCATCGACTGTCTGCAGGCCTCCAAACCATCTGAATCCACGCGGTGCGGGGCGATGCGTGAACGGAGCGATGCGTGAACGGAGCGATGCGTGGACGGAGCTCAGGCTTCCTCTACCGCGGTTCACCCGGAGAGAGCAGCTCCGTTCCGGGAGCGGAAATAGAATCTCCTGCGTGCGCCTTCTGGCACGGATACGTCCGATCCCTCAAGGAGAGCCAGCCCGCCCCCTTCACACACACACACACACACACACACACACACACACACACACACACACACACACACACACACACACACCTCCCCTGCAGAAGGTCGACCAGGCTGCGCGTCGCGGTGCTGCCAGCCGCCTGGTGTGCGTGATTACATGTCGCTTGGCTGTACTCCGGTTTCCCCACTCGCGTTAGAGCGAGGGGGGGGGTCGGGGAAGGGAATGGGGGGGGGGGGTCACTGACTACTCCTAGGGGACATTTCAACCGGACAGCCGCCGCACTGAACACGATCCACGGGAATAAAGTCATTCATTGTGTCCCCATAACACCCCCCCCACACACACACCTCCCAACCCCCCCACCACCACCACCACCCCCCCGGTTTTTATCTGTGGCTCCAAATAATGAAGAGAAAATAACTAAACGAAGCCGTCAGAACGAACCGGAGCCGTTACCGACCGTTTGTCGGTTGGATCCTGAGGACGATGTTTACGAGCTGCTGCGCGGATGCGCGCCACGCACCGTCCACGCCGTGCGTGAAGGGGCCCGCATTCAAAACGGCGTAGGCTTGTCGTTACATAACATCACGGCCTGGTGTGACAACCGGAGCGGCGGGGGGGGGGGGACGGTAAACCGTTAAAACCGTTAAACCGTTCCGTTCTGGCCCAAACGCGCCCCGCGGTGACACGTTTACCCCCACCCCCACCCCCCCACGCGTATTGGCGTGAAATCACGCAGGGATGGAGGGTTTTTGATGCGGTGCATTCCACAGCATCAGTGGACGAGCCGCGGGTGGACGCATCATCCACGAACCGCGAAGTCCGGAGGGATCAGGACGCGTGGAAGTTGGGAGAAACGCGCCGGATCATCACCCGAACGCGCGTCCGTGGGGACGGTAACCGGACTCCTACACCCCCCCACCCCCCCACCCCACTCTGATGCGGTTCATCCTTTTATTTCCCACTGAAATGTTGTGGTAACGGAAAACACGCACTGACCGTGGATCCTCCATCGCCACCCGCGGGAGACGAGGCCTCGGTGAACCGTCACCGGCCGTGTCACCCACTCCCACGGAGTGAGGGGGGGGGGGATGGGGATGGGGGGGGTTAACGGAGAGCGGCGGAGGCGTCCACGGTTCGGAACGTTAATGTGACCGGAGAACATGTATGATCCGTGTCGGCCCGCGGGGGGGGGACCCACTCACCGCGATCATCCTCTGGTTCCGATCCGCCGATCGGCGGCGGGACGGCAGCTCGATCCGATCCGGGTCGCGGGGGCGCGTCGGCGGGCAGCTGTCCGCGGACGGTCCGGTTACATTTGTCACCCCTGCGTGGATCTCCTCCTGTCGTCTTCTCGCTCCACTCCCTTTCCTCTCCTCCCCCTGACCCTCTCGGCTCCGAGCGCAGCGTGGACGTGGAACGACACGGACCACACTTCCGGGAAGACGTTTCAAAATAAAAGCCTCGGCTGTAGATCGCTTCATACACATACAAATTCACACCTCCTGCAGACAGAACAACATTTAAATGTAACAGATGAATAAAAGATAAATAAACACACAAAGAGAAAAATAATAATATAAATTATATAATAGTATAAATATAAATATATAATAATAACATAAAGGACACAGACAAACAAAATGTCTGTGTGTATTCTTTGTTATCCTGACAAAGAATACACAGTTAAAATCAGGTGTAATATAGGAGAATGTTTTCTCTATTTTAAAGCTTCATTTAGCTCCGCAGTGCACTGGCGTCGTGCTCGGAGTGTCCCCTGCCTTTCACCAGTGAGTTAGCTAGGAAAGGCTCCAGCCATCCCCGTGACCCGCATAAGCAGACCAGAAAATGATGAATGAAAATGAATGAAAAGATATTTAAGGCAGGTTTTGTGATTGTCAACAGATGAAATGTGAGGACTGGAGACACAATATTAGAGAAGTGAGGTCTTTATCCAGTCAGTCCCAAATCGACTAAACTAATCCATATCTAAAAAACAAAACATGGTGATAAAGGAGAAGATATGTTCATAAGGAACCTCCAGCCAGAACAACAAGACCAGGATGGTGCCATTGGAATAATGGAGTCTGAGCAGTCCACCAGAAATGTGTGTGATTTCACACTCGTGTGGGAACACCAGAGGACCCGCAGGTCACCAGCGCCTCGGCTGAATCTACAGAACACAGAATCAGTGTCGTCACGTCCACCTGCTGTATTTATGGAGTTTACATGAATGGTGTTCTTGTTGGAATTCCTTCAGTGACTTTTAATGAGAGCATATGCTGTATGTATGTACTGTACATGTAATACAGGTGAACCTCGGCTTAAGTCATTTGGAATTACATTGTTCTCAATAATATGTCGCCCTTCAAAAAGAAATGCACTGGAAAATTAAAATCAAGTTAATATATTGGAAATTAAATATTGGAATCATAAAATCACTAGTAAACTGTTTTGGTTTTTTTTGTTTTTTTAGGAAACAAAAACAAAGTTTTTATGTACTATATTAAAGTATTTATATGAATATATTAATTTCTTTAAATTTATATATATATATATATATATATATATGGATGAATGGACATATGATGAACACAAAAAAGACGGATTTATGGACGCAAACCTTCTAAAAATAAAATTTTTGGGTTAGAGCAGTATTCCTCTTTAATAGTTTCTTAAGCTGCTTTATTTTGAAATTCCTTTAGCAGTGCTTCCGGTGCGGTGCTCTGTGATTGTGGGCGTCTTGACGAAGCCCTCCTTCGCCCAGCGAGCCGTTGGCCACACCGCTCCCCCGTTCCCACTGTCAGGGACTCGGCACTCCCCCTAGCGGCGGAGCGGCGCCAGTGACCCGGCCGGTGAAACAGCACCAGAACCCGGAGACACGCAGGAAACACGACACGACCGGAGGCGGAATCAGCCGAGAATGTCGTTAACGTCATAATAAATACAAAAAAATATAAATAAACAGATAAATAAACACATTCTAAAAATATTTGTAGTGATCTAAAAGTATATTATTCGGTAAAATATTTGATTTTACTGGAGTTTATGTTCTGTTAGTAAATCCACACAAGAACATGTCCAACCTGTTGAACTTTCCACTTTATTTCATGTATCAGCTGCGACAGCAAGCGTTTAAACATTAGAGCTGGAAGCAAAGTTATTCCACCCCCCACCCCCCATCCCTGTTTAACAGGTATATTTGGTTGATGTACTCATTGTCAGCTGCTAGTAATAACTAGAACTCATACCACAAAAAAAATACCACAACTCTAATAATAACTAGAACACAACTGTCACTCAATCTAAATGATTCAGCTCCTTGACGACACGCCGCTCCAACCTGCTCCACAGCCTGACAGCATCTCGCAGCGTTCCTGAGGAATCTTATCCTGAAGAATCTTCTCCTGAAGAATCTCAGGCCAGTCGTCATGGCCAAAGGCTCAAGTACTTCTTCTGACTCCAGGCCTCTGTGGACTTTGAGGTTTGCTTGAAGTCATTGTCCTCCTGGAATGTCCAGCGAGGCCGAGCTGCAGCTTCCTCACAGATGGAAGGACGCTCTCTGCGAGGATTTCCTCACTCCTGATGGAATCCGTCTTGCACCTCTACACGTTTCCGATATCTGAGGAAGCGAAGCAGAGTCCCAGAGCATCAGCGAGGCACCGCCAGGCTTCACGTGGAAACACCTCCATCCAGAAACACGTCACACGTCTGATTGGTCACTCCCCCCAAGATAGCATCACAAAAGTTTGGTCTCCTGCAAATGGTTCTTCTACTTTTTAATGTTTTGGAGTCTTAGAGAGAAAGTTTATGTAAATTAGACATGAAGAAAAAAAAAACTTGGGGCCACTACTGTTAAAGTAAATCAGTCTGAGTACAGACATTTTACGCCAGTGAAAGAAATCTTGAAAGTTATAGCATGAAACAGCTGATAAATAGTCCATCTTGTTCACATGAGAGGGTGAATCTCAATCTGAGAGCAGATGGAATAGATGACACGTTAATAAGGAACCCCTCTGTTTGAGGCTCAGAGGTCAAATGAGTATATTTTCACAATAAAAAAACAAAAAGAGGGAACTTTTTAGCCATGTTTCTCCTCTTTCTCATCCCTGTAACTGTAGATAGTTGATCAAAATGCAGATAAATAACCAGGGAACATCCCGACATGATAGATTTCAGTCCAAAAATCTAAAGTAATCAATCAATTCTGGAATAACGGTGACATATTAGATGTGAACCAGAGAGCTGATGACGACTTCTTCCAATCACAACATGTAAACAGATAATAATGAATCTGCTTTTTCATGTGATTTAAACATGTAACACACACACATGATTGTTGGGAGGTAACTAAGTGCATTAATCCACTTCAGAGTGCAGAGTGGTTTAATGTTTCCTTTATCCATAACTTTATATTTCTCCTTGATTACATTTTAGATTGAAGTTTATATCTACAAATTACTACTTTAATTTTAATTCTCTGAAGGCAAACTAAATACTAATATTTGTATTATCTAAAGGGGGAAAATTATAATTTTTAAAGGCCTATATTTCATTTATCAGACATTTTAAATGTCTTTATTTTTTATGTTTTCCAATGAAAACTGTATTTACAACTAGCTGTTGGTTAAAATACTTCTGCTTCCACCCAGATTGATTTGAATGAATTACCTTCACTTTTTTTGTGAGTTTCAAATTATTTGATGAATTCTTCTGATAAAAAGTTTAATTTTAAAATTGTTTTTTATTTTTTACTTGTGAATACACGTACATCAGTCACCAAACATATGTGCATTCTATGGAAACATTTGAAAAATATCAGCTTTTTAAGGTCTTTGTCCAGAAAACCTCTTGGCGGTTTTTATTCAAAATGACTGTTTGTTTTTAATCGATAAAACTGAAGACAGGTTTTTTTTTTTTAATATCAAACTTGATTCAATAAAGTTTAAAAAGAGCTTTTTTCCACATTGTAGCTGTTAATTCCTAAATAATGGAATGGGTTCCCGCTGCAAATTAGACAGGCTTCTTCACTGTCGCATTTTAAATCTCTTCTTAAAACACGCCTCTTTCCCCTGGTGTTTGACACCATTTAGAGTGTTTTATATATAATTTCACATTATTTTAATTGTTTTTATCTGATTTTATTTCAGCTTTTAACTTATTTTAAGTTATTTCATTGGATTTTTTTTTTTTTTAATGTTTTATTTAACTGCATTATGTTCATGGTTTTATGGCACGTCTGTCGTGTTTTTATCCAGTGACTGTGCAGCACTTAGAAAACCTTGTGTTTATTTAAATTGTGCTTTATAAATAAAGTGGATTGGTTTGGATTAGTATTTTAGATTATTAACATTCTCATAAGAATTCATCTTTTTTTATCTACTTAAACTTTGTTTTAACATATTGGAAAATAAAATGACTTGAATGAAAATTTTTCCGCAGGATTTTTGATTTTTCTATGGGTTATGGTTGGTTTGTTTGTTTGTTTGTTTGTTTGTTGGGGGGGGGGGGGGGCTTACAACTCTTACAGGTGATCCTTCACGGAGGCTGGGCCCCCCAGTAAAATAAACGTGGTGCCGCCCCTGGGTTCACCCACGTCTCGTCCACCGACACCCCCTCTCTGGATCTTCACTGCATCCGAACATCTGAAGCCTGATTCAGACCCACATTTAGAAAACCTGCGTCTTCATCCATTTACGCACCAAATACGATCCGGGTTGCGTTTCTGTGTCGCGGGGGGAAAGGATTCGTGGAGGGTTTTGCACCAACCCCCCCCCCCCCGGCGGAGAGGCGCACTTGGACCGGACCTGAACGGCTGGAGCGATGACGTCTGGAGCCTGTCGGTTTATTCTCACTGCCGTTTGTTCCGTGCGCGTCTCCCCCCCGTGGTAACGCACCTTGCGGGGGGCCGGCTGCTGCGTGGGTCCCCCCCCCCACCTCCCCCGGATGCGGTTCTCCTCTCACCCATGTCGCCTCCCGCCTCTCTGCCCCCGGTAGATGGTGCAGGTCAGGATGTCCAAGTCGCCCGTAGAGCCGCTGTCCGCCGCGGAGGCCGCCTCACAGCCGCACTATTTCCAGGTAAGCCCGGTGCGCGCGCGGCCACCGCATCCGTTACCGTCCCCGCGTGACGCGTGGCGGTGGGATCAAACGCGGCGGGCTTGATGTCCCGTTACCATTACCGGAGGGGGAAACGGACGCGTCGCGTTTTGGGCAGAGACACGGTTTAACAAGAAAAAAAAAAAAAATCTCCGCCTGGATCGATTCGACAGATCGATGCGTGACCGATCAGGAGCCAATCGGTGTGATCGGTTCACGCGTGGAACGAATGGCCGTTTCAGAGCCGCGGCCTTTTAACGGGATGTGTTTGTTTCCGTCTTATTTACACCCGAGAGCCGGTAAACAACCCGGTCGGACCTGTAGCGTCCCTGAGGCGGTGGACCCCCAGGGGCGGGAGGACACCCGCGCGGGCCGGGGGCCAGAGACCCCTCCCACCCATTGTCCCCCCATTGCCCCCCCCTCCCCCCAATGTTATTTTGAACATATGCTGCATGTTTACCGCCATTAGCCCGTTAGCCTAATGCTATGCCACGCTGTTAGCCCACTGCTATGCTACGCCATCAGCCCACTGCTAATGCTAAACTGTTAGCCCATTGCTACAATACACCCTTAGCCCACTGCTACAATACTAATGCTAATGCTAAGCTGTTAGCCCACTGCTATATTACGCTATTAGCCCACTGCTATGCTACGCTGTTACCCCACTGCTATGCAACGCCATTAGCCCACTGCTAATGCTAAGCTGTTAGCCCACTCCTATACTACGCTGTTAGCCCACTGCTAATGACATCCTTAGACCACTGCTATTACACGCCGTTAGCCCACTGCTGTAATACTAATGCTAATGCTAAGCTGTTAGCCCACTCCTAGACTACGTAGTTAGCCCACTGCTACGTTACGCTGTTAGCTCACTGCTAATGCTGAACCTGCTGCAGTGCAGCAGAAATAAAGCAGCACTAAACATAAAAATGTAACAAAAACATAGAAAAATTAGGTTTTCATTAATAAAAATTTGATTTATTTTAATCCCTTACTGACATCCTGATGTCACATGACTGAATGATTAATACTCGGGCAGAATTTGTTCAAATGGAGCTAACATTAGCTACCATTAGCTAATGTTTGATGTCAGTGCGTTTTTATTTGAAAATGTTTTTATTTCAAAGTTAATGTTGGCAAATATTACTTATCAACTTAATATTTATATTTGAAAACGTTTTTTCTCAAACTGAGCTAATGTTAGCTAAGGATTATGTAATTTTTTAAAATTCTCACACTGCTAACATTACTTGTCAAACTACTGTTTATATTTTAAAACATTTTTCCTCAAACAGAGCTAACATTAGCTCATGTTTATTAACATTTATATCTAAAAATGACCTCAACCAGAGCTAACGCTAACGTTATTATTCAGATACTGTATAGTCTGATAATAAACACACATCAGTCTGTTAGATTCAACTGATAATAACAGGACAATAATATGCAGAAAAGTTAAAGACAAACCCTTAAAGCTCATTAAAAAAATCATTAAATGAATTTGAATTTTAACTGTTCTGACCACTACAGCATTTTACTTTATAGGTTTGAATTTAAAGTAATAATTTTTTGTCTTTAACAATGTAGCCGCAAGAGGGCACAAGCCAGTGTCTTATTGTGCCAGTCCCAAGCCAAGGATAAATACAGAGGGTTGCGTCAGGAAGGGCATCCGGCGTAAAACTTTTGCCAAATCAAAGATGCGAATCAAACCTATGACTTCCATACCGGATCGGTCGAGGCCCGGGTTAACAATGACCGCCATCGGCGCTGTTGACCTACAGGCCGCCGGTGGAAATTGGATTACTGTTGGTCGAAGAAGGGGAGGAGGAAAGTGTGTTCGCACGAAGAAAAAGAAGAGGAGCGCCAAGAGTATAGGACTGAGAGTAGGGACGTTGAATGTTGGAACTATGACAGGAAAAGGTAGAGAGTTGGTCGACATGATGCAGAGGAGGAAGGTAGACATACTGTGTGTCCAGGAGACCAGGTGGACAGGTAGCAAGGCTAGAAGTTTAGGAGCAGGGTTCAAGTTGTTCTATCATGGTGTAGATAGAAAGAGAAATGGAGTAGGAGTTATCTTGAAGGAGGAGTTTGTTAGGAACGTCCTGGAGGTAAAAAGAGTGTTGGATAGAGTGATGAGTCTGAAGCTAGAAATAGAAGGTGTGATGGTCAATGTTGTTAGTGGGTATGCTCCACAGGTAGGATGTGAGCTGGAGGAGAAGGAGAAATTCTGGTTGGACTTTGATGAAGTGATGCAGAGCATACCTAGAAGTGAGAGAGTTGTCATTGGTGCAGACTTCAATGGACATGTTGGTGCAGGTAACAGAGGTGATGAGGAAGTGATGGGCAGGTTTGGTATCCAGGAGAGGAACGCAGAAGGACAGATGGTAGTTGACTTTGCAAAAAGGATGGAAATGGCTGTAGTGAATACTTTCTTCCAGAAGAGGCAGGAACATAGGGTGACCTATAAGAGTGGTGGTAGGAGCACACAGGTAGACTACATCTTGTGTAGACGATGTAACCTGAAGGAGATCAGTGACTGTAAAGTGGTGGTAGGCAAGAGTGTAGCCAAACAGCATAGGATGGTGGTGTGTAGGATGACTCTGGTGGTGAGGAAGATGAAGAGGGCAAAGGCAGAGCAGAGGACGAAATGGTGGAAGCTAAAAAAGGAAGAGTGTTGCATGACTTTTAGGAAGGGGTTAAGACAGGCTCTGGGTGGTCAGGAGGTGCTTCCAGATGACTGGAAAACTACAGCTAATGTGATCAGGGAGACAGGTAGGAGAGTATTTGGTGTGTCATCTGGAAGGAAAGTAGATAAGGAGACTTGGTGGTGGAATGAGGAGGTACAGGAGTGTATTCAGAGAAAGAGGTTAGCTAAGAAGAAGTGGGACACTGAGAGGACTGAGGAGAGTAGACAGGAGTACAGGGAGATACAGCGTAAGGTGAAGGTAGAGGTAGCAAAGGCCAAACAAGAAGCTTATGATGACTTGTATGCTAGGTTGGACAGTAAGGAGGGAGAGACTGATCTATACAGGCTGGCAAGACAGAGAGACAGAGATGGGAAGGAAGTGCAGCAGGTTAGGGTGATTAAGGATAGGGATGGAAGTCTATTGACAGGTGCCAGCAGTGTGATGGGAAGATGGAAAGAGTACTTTGAAGAGTTGATGAATGTGGAAAATGAGAGAGAACAAAGACTAGAAGAGGTGACTGTTGTGGACCAGGATGTAGCAAAGATTAGCCAGGATGAAGTGAGGAGAGCACTGAAGAGGATGAAGAGTGGAAAGGCAGTCGGTCCTGATGATATACCTGTAGAGGTTTGGAAGTGTCTAGGAGAGGTGGCAGTAGAGTTTCTGACTGGGTTGTTCAACAGGATCTTAGATAGTGAGAAGATGCCTGAGGAGTGGAGGAGAAGTGTGCTGGTGCCCATTTTTAAGAACAAGGGAGATGTGCAGAGTTGTGGCAACTACAGAGGAATAAAGCTGATGAGCCATACAATGAAGTTATGGGAAAGAGTAGTGGAAGCTAGACTAAGGGCAGAAGTGAGCATTTGTGAGCAGCAGTATGGTTTCATGCCAAAAAAGAGTACTACAGATGCAGTATTTGCTTTGAGGATGTTGATAGAGAAGTACAGAGAAGGCCAGAAGGAGCTGCATTGTGTTTTTGTAGATCTGGAGAAAGCTTATGACAGGGTGCCCAGAGAGGAACTGTGGTATTGTATGAGGAAGTCTGGAGTGTCAGAGAAGTATGTTAGAGCGGTGCAGGACATGTATGAGGACTGTAAGACAGTGGTGAGGTGTGCTGTAGGTGTGACAGAGGAGTTCAAGGTGGAAGTGGGACTGTATCAGGGATCAGCTCTGAGCCCCTTCTTGTTCGCTATGGTGATGGACAGGCTGACAGACGAGGTTAGACAGGAATCTCCATGGACTATGATGTTTGCAGATGACATTGTGATCTGCAGTGAGAGTAGGGAACAGGTGGAGGAGAAGCTAGAGAGGTGGAGGTTTGCCCTGGAAAGGAGAGGGATGAAGGTTAGCCGCAGTAAGACAGAGTACATGTGTGTGAATGAGAGGGACCCAAGTGGAAGAGTGAGGTTACAGGGAGAAGAGATCAAGAAGGTGGAGGATTTGAAGTACTTAGGGTCAACAGTCCAGAGCAATGGAGAGTGTGGAAAAGAGGTGAAGAAACGTGTCCAGGCAGGATGGAACGGGTGGAGAAAAGTGTCAGGTGTGATGTGTGATAGAAGAGTTTCAGCTAAAATGAAAGGAAAGGTGTACAAAACTGTGGTGAGACCAGCGATGTTGTTTGGTCTAGAGACAGTGTCACTGAGGAAAAGACAGGAGGCAGAGCTGGAGGTAGCAGAGATGAAGATGCTGAGGTTCTCTCTGGGAGTGACCAGGAAGGATAGGATCAGGAATGAGTACATCAGAGGGACAGCACATGTAAGAGGTTTTGGAGATAAAGTCAGAGAGGCCAGACTGAGATGGTTTGGACATGTCCAGAGGAGAGATAGTGAATATATTGGTAGAAGGATGCTGAGTTTTGAACTGCCAGGCAGGAGGCCTAGAGGAAGACCAAAGAGGAGGTTTATGGATGTAGTGAAAGAGGACATGAAGGTAGTTGGTGTGAGAGAAGAGGATGCAAAGGACAGGGTTAGATGGAGGCAATTGATTCGCTGTGGAGACCCCTGAAGGGAAAAGCCGAAAGGAAAAGAAGAAGAAGAATTTTTTGTCTTTAACGCAGTTAGCCACGGCGCTAGCCTAAATCAGGGGTCAAACTCATCAGCATCACGGCTGTCCTCACAGGGCCAGATGTAACTAATAAATGTAACTAAATACAACTCAATTTAATGTAACATAAATGTAACTACTCCTTAATGTTAAATAACTGGTTTAGTTTTGGTTTACATAACTGAATTTCTGACTTATTCTAGTTCCAAACATTCCAGTTAGACAGAAAAAACATGTTTGTTTGTTTCTCTGTTCTAACATAAATCCTTTTCATTTGTCAGGTTATTAAATCCACAGAACTCCATCAATCAAGGATCAAACTATCAATCAATAAAGAAAAATAACATCAGACACAAGTTAGGACGTTAACTTTGTTCAAACGTTTAGTCAGAGTTCAAATGGGCTGAAATACTGCATTGTGGGAAATGTAGTTTTTAATCAAAGCACGCTGTTGTCCTATTTATTTTTAGACACTCTGACCTTTTATGCTCTTGCGGGCCACATTAAATGATGTGGAGGGCCACATTTGGCCCCTGGGGTTTGAGTTCGTCACATGTGGCATAAATGAATCTGAAGCTATCTCACACTGAGCTCTTTCTCTTCGGTTTTGATTCCGGTTTTAGCTGATACATGGATTGTTGTGTGAACTTTTTCGACATTATGGATTCCAAAAAACATGTATTTATTATCACACTTCACTATCAGTTTAGATCCGTCTGTGTCCACACAGGTTGGTAAAACTCAGAAGTTACAGGGGCCAGTGGATCGGGGCCCGGTGAGGTGGGTGGGGTTCAGATGGAGACTCTTTCTCAGCTCCATTAGTGATCTTTGATGCTAACAAACAGCTTCATGAATCAGCTGTTCTATTTATTTATCTCACGCGTCTCTTTCATCACAGCTGCCCCGGAAGTTGCCTAAACGCAAGAGCCGCTTCAAACGCTCCGATGGAAGCACGTCTTCTGACACGACCTCCAGCTTCATCAAACGGCAGGTAAAAGCCCCCGAGCCGTTTGGCGGCTGCTCTCTCTGTATTCACGCTTTAATCGTGGAATCGCACGCTGATGATCACGATTGTTTGTAGTGTGTGGATGAACTGGGACGGGTGTGTTCAGAGGTGTGAATGAAGCCATTAGCGTGTGAGCCGGTGTCTCCGTAGTGTTTCTCCTCCGTTGGTGGAGTCGAGCGTCTTCGTCCTCAGGGACGTCTCCTCTGTCTCAGCTGTAGTTTCATCTGGTCAGGAGCAGCAACATGTTGGAACGTGGCCCAGTTTTCCACCACAATCCACTGCCCACTTCTTTAAATGACTGTTTTCAGATCAGTTTGTCTCCAAACTGATCTGAAAACCCACCAAATCCTGACAAAAACAAGCCAGGATCTGGGAGTTCTCCAGGTGTGGAGCAGAGCTGGGTGTAGTTACACTGAGCGTCCAGCAGAGGGCGGAAGTTCATCTTCATCCCGGTTGTGAGGGGTCAAAAGGTTTCACCTGGGCACTGGTGTGCAGGTCAAGCTCATACTGTTGTTCTTTCTTCCTCATGGTATTGTTTGTTTGTTTATTTGTTTGTTTGTTTGTTTGTTTGTTCGTTCGTTTGTTTGTTAGCAGGAGCGCTAAAGAAATTCTAAGACAAAGTTCAGGACATTTTGTTGATGATCCTGATCATCATGCGGATCCAGAATCATTTTTTAAAGGATTCTTACCATAGTGGGATGTCAGATATTCCACGATTTTCCCTTCATGAACTTGGATTACAGGTTAAAAAGGTGCTGTTTGGATTTATTACACCTTAAAGTGACTTGACAACATTCTGTAGGAACTACGGCTCAACAAATTATTTTCTACAGCGATAAATAATATAAATCGTTAGAATATCAAGAAGTCAGTGATGAGGTCAAACTGTCATGAGGTTTTTAATTACTCCGTAACTGCAGATTTCTTTTTTTCTAGACCTAATCTGTTATTTTGCTGATAGTTTTAGATCCCATTAATTCATGTATTCATTAATTTGAGCTGTAACCTTAGAAAACCAAACTAATGTGAACGGTAATATGAAAGGCTTTACGTTCCAAATTTATAAACCAGATCTGTTTCAGGATAATTAAAAAAAAATTATGATTCAAGAAAGTTTAGGGAAAATTCCAGATATTTAATTTTTAATCTATTTATTTTGTATTGCGTGAGAGTAAATTGAATATCTATATGTTTCAATCAGTTAGAGGATGTTAGTGAATGACTCGCTGGTTAATGGAGAGCAACAATAATTCTTCTTTATAGGTTTTATCAATAAATCAGCAAATATTTTTATTCAAATTCTTTTTAATTCTTTTTAAAGAAATTCTTTTTAATAAACAAAACAACCCGAAAGTATTGAACCTTTCAAACTTATGGATTTCAGTGTAGTCGCCTGACAGACGTCTAAACAACCCAGACCAGCTTCATCATCAACAATTATTTACAATAAAACCATTGAGAAAGCAAATACAAATAAACTAACATCAGAAAACAAACATCACAATAAATAAAACATGGTAAACAAAATAAATAGAATAAACAAATACAAATAATAAATAAACAAAAGTAGTAGTAGTAGTAATAATAATAATAATAATAATAATAATAATAATAATAATAATAATAATAATAATAATAATAATAATAATAATAATAATAATTAAACACAAACAACCAAAACGTCAGAAAACAAACAACACAATAAATAAAACATGGTAAATAAAATAAATAAATAAATACAAACAACGAAAACATCAGAAAAAAAAATTACTTAAATGTAAATGTACTATTAAATGTAAATTGTAAATAGTGGGGTTTGTTTTTTTGTTTGTTTGTTTGTTTTTTAAATATTTCTTATATTTTTATTCCTTATTGCTTCCTTAATGCACCCGACACCGCGTCACGTTCCTCGTGTGGTGAACTTTAATAAACTATTTTCTGATGCTGATAAAACATGGTAATTACATAAATACAATAAATAAATAAAAATGAATAAATAAAAATAATAATAAATAAACACAAACAACCAAACCATCAGAAAACAAACATCACAATAAACACACAGTCATGTTTTGGGGGCTGGAACCAACAAATATTCGTCACTGGTCTTGAAGAACGACTCAAACCGTCCATCTGTGACCTGCAGGTGGTTGAAAAGCTGGTGATTTAAATAAAGTTCCAGGTTCAATCTGCTCCAGCGTGACATGGAGCCGCAAACAGGATGTTCCTGTTTGAGAGTGAATTATTTAACGTATCACTCCTTCATGCAGAAGCACCAATAGTGAAGAGGAGCAGAGGAGGGGAAAAGGGCTGAACAGACATTTTCTCCAGGTGGGGTACATCAGTTATCCCGATGGGGGGGTTAAAACAGTCGTTGAATGCACATGGAGTAGATTCCACGGAGCAGATAGTGTGGTGTCTGCTGGGGGGGGGGGTGTCTGTGGAGGAGCAGTGGAGTATGACTCATTTCTGCAGCAGGATACAATGAGCCGCCATAGAGTCACTATCTGTGTTCTGTGGAACAGGAGGGGGGGGTGATGCTGTGGAGATATATACAGTAGTGTCACATGACCACATGATGTGTCACATGACCACCCCGTGTCGTTTGCCTTCACTGTTTGATGGAGGAAACACTCGTCTCACACGTTCATGATGAACACGTTTGTTTTAGCCAAAGAAAATTTGGTGAATTTCTGCCAAAAAATTTTGAAATTCAAGAATTCCGTCAGATATCATTGGAATCATGTGTGGCTTCAATGTTTATGTGGACATTATAATTAAAGGGTATCTGTCCCAACAAATACCCCAATTAAATCCAGACACTGGTGGTGGTGGCTGATGAGTCTGACGAGTCCGAAGAAATGTTGACCTGCAAAGGAAAAGGAAGGTGGGAAACAAGTCCGGTTCTTCTTTTATGGCAGGGATGCCGAGAAAACCTCCAGGTTCATCCAGCTGCATGTGTGATTTGGTCTTTTCTTTGTATTTGTCACGACTTTTTGAACGACGGGCGCTCACGGCGGTGGCGCTGACTGACTTCATGAAACGTCCCTCTGACACCAGGTGTTTGTTTGTTTTTTTTTCAACATTCACATCTGTGAGTCTTTGAGTTCATCCAGTGGAGGCGCAGGAAGTCGTTCTCCTTCCCCTCGTTCCTCCCGTCTGCCATGAAGACGGATATCTGGCCCTCGCTCCTCTCCTTTACGACACTTTATTACGCTCTAATCTCATCTTCCCCCTGGAGACGGACGCGCTTTATCCTTCCTGCCGCTCCCGTCTCACCAGCATCCTCGTAAACATCCCTCTCCTCTAGATATTCTCCCTCCATCCATCCTGTTCTCTCTCTTCCTCTCTCCATTCTAGATCACATGCAGACGAGGGCAGATGAAGTAAAGGTGGTTCTAGATTCACAGTTCTCTGTTCGGTATTTATAGCTTGAATTTATTTCTGTTTGTGTTTCCTGTAATGAGTTCTCTGGAGGATTCATTCGGTTATGTTAGCGCTGGAAACATGGAATACGGCGGTTTTCTTATTTTACATTGTGCAATTTTTTTTTTATTTAATTTCCTCCTACATTTTTTTTTTTTTTTTTTTTTTCAGTTTCATTGAGTTTTGCTTCATCAACTCGTGTGTGTGTGTGTGTGTGTGTGTGTGTGTGTGTGTGTGTGTGTGTGTGTGTGTGTGTGTTCTCACCTCTCTCTCTATTGCTCGTCTTGGATTTATTTTTGCTGCAGTGGTTTTCTTTGCTGACAGATTCAGGACTGAGCTCCTACAGAGAAACCAAATAGATGCCAAATAAAAAAGGTTCACACACACACACACACACACACACACGCAAACATGAAAACACACACTTCATTTTTCTTCCCCTTTAAATATCTTCTCTTTTTTTTTTTTTTTTTGAAATTCTATTTTTGGTTCCAACTAAAAACAGTTCTTTCCAAGATGCCAGAGAATATTTAAATGTCTGAACCTAAACCTAAAAATAGACCCAGGTTCCCTTCATTATAAACACACAAGACTTCATGTGGAGACGCTGGAGCGTCTGCATTTAACTGCTGTTCGGTTCAGGAGATGATTATTTTTATTTTTTTTTCATTTTTATTTGGGAACCACCTCTACGGGGTCTGATGTGGAGCTGGGTCTGGGATACGTCCTGAAACACGATGACAAACGATCCCTGCGTGTCTGGAGTTCAGCCAATGAGGAGAATAAACCAGGGAATAAAGGATGTGAAGGAGGCGCCGCTCTGTGGGGGATTATGGGATGGATCGGGACCAGCAGGAGGAGCAGCAGTTCAATCCTTTGTGCTATATTTGGTGGACTAGAATGTGGCTGGTGGTGTGGGAGTGGAAAGCACTGTTGTGTGGACACACACACACACACACACACACACACACACACACACACACACACACACACACACACACACACACACACACACGTGAATGCATTTATGAATACAGACACAAATTACCATGAACACCTGCAGACAGAACCTGATCCACCTGTGTGACCTTGTAGTAGTGAGACGAGGGGTCACTAGTGGACTGATGGTACCCACAGGGGTCACTAGTGGACTGATGGTACCCACAGGGGTCACTAGTGGACTGATGGTACCCACAGGGGTCACTAGCGGACTGATGGTACCCACAGGGGTCACTAGTGGACTGATGGTACCCACAGGGGTCACTAGCGGACTGATGGTACCCACAGGGGTCACTAGTGGACCTCATGGTACCCACAGGGGTCACTAGTGGACTGATGGTTCTGATGTACCCACAAAGGTCACTAGTGGACTGATGGTACCCACAAAGGTCACTAGTGGACTGATGTCTCTGATGTACCCACAAAGGTCACTAGTGGACTGATGTCTCTGATGTACCCACAAAGGTCACTAGTGGACCTGATGGTACCCACAGGGGTCACTAGTGAACCTGATGGTACCCACAGGGGTCACCAGTGGACTGACGGTTCTGATGGTACCCACAGAGGTCACCAGTGGACCTGATGGTTCTGATGGTACCCACAGGGGTCACCAGTGGACCTGATGGTTCTGATGGTACCCACAGAGGTCACCAGTGGACTGACGGTTCTGATGGTACCCACAGAGGTCACCAGTGGACCTGATGGTTCTGATGGTACCCACAGGGGTCACCAGTGGACCTGACGGTTCTGCTGTACCCACAGAGGTCACCAGTGGACCTGATGGTTCTGATGTACCCACAGGGGTCACCAGTGGACCTGATGGTTCTGCTGGTACCCACAGAGGTCACCAGTGGACCTGATGGTTCTGCTGGTACCCACAGAGGTCACTAGTGGACCTGACGGTTCTGCTGGTACCCACAGGGGTCACCAGTGGACCTGATGGTTCTGATGGTACCCACAGAGGTCACTAGTGGACCTGACGGTTCTGCTGTACCCACAGGGGTCACCAGTGGACCTGATGGTTCTGATGGTACCCACAGAGGTCACTAGTGGACCTGACGGTTCTGCTGTACCCACAGGGCTCGGCTGATTCCTACACCAGTAGACCGTCGGATTCAGACCTGTCAGCAGAGGAGGACCGCGAGGCGTATCGGCGTGAAGCCGAACGCCAGGCGCAGCTGCAGCTGGACCGAGCTAAGGTGGGTCACATGACGCCAGGAGGTCATCACTCCTGATGACCCGGGTTCAGTCTGGAGAAACCATCTCTCTCCCCTCCATCCCTCCCTCACTTCCTGTCTCCTCTGGAGCTGCAGTCAGGACAAAATGATGAAGAAGCCAAAACTAGGATCTAAATAAATCAGTTCTGATTAACAACAAACTGATCAGATCGTCAAGGTCAAAGGTCAAGACCACTACAACCTCATGTCCTGTTCTAAAGAAAACCTGGAGGAGATGTCACGCTATTACAGTATATAACGCGCCTATACTGTAGATAAATACAGGTAGTATATAACACACGTATAATGTAGGTATATACAGGTAGTAAATAACACATATATAATGTAGGTATATACAGGTAGTATATAACACGCCTATACTGTAGATAAATACAGGTAGTATATAACACACGTATAATGTAGGTATATACAGGTAGTATATAACACACATATACTGTAGATAAATACAGGTAGTATATAACACACGTATAATGTAGGTATATACAGGTAGTATATAACACACATATAATGAAGGTATATACAGGTAGTATATAACACGCATATACTGTAGGTATATACAGGTGGTATATAACACACGTATAATGTAGGTATATACAGGTAGTATATAACACATGTATACTGTGGGTTTATACAGGTGGAATATAACACACATATAATATAGGTATATACAGGTAGTATATACATACGTATAATGTAAGTATATACAGGTAGTATATAACAAACGTATACTGTGGGTATATACAGGTAATATATAACACGTATAATGTAGGTATATACAGGTAGTATATACATACGTATAATGTAGGTATATACAGTTAGTATATAACAAACGTATACTGTATATACAAGTAATATATAACACGTATAATGTAGGTATATACAGGTAGTATATACACACGTATAATGTAAGTATATACAAGTAGTAAATAACAAACATATACTGTGGGTATTTACAGGTAATATATAACACGTATAATGTAGGTATATACAGTTAGTATACGTATAACACACATAATGTAGGTATATATAGGTAGTATATACACACCTGTACTGTAGGTGTATACAGGTAATATATATCACACATATCTTCTTCTCCTTTGGGCTTTTCCCTTCAGGGGTCTCCACAGCGAATCAGTGTCCTCCATCTAACCCTGTCCTTTGCATCCTCTTCTCTCACACCAACTACCTTCATGTCCTCTTTCACTACATCCATAAACCTCCTCTTTGGTCTTCCTCTAGGCCTCCTGCCTGGCAGTTCAAAACTCAGCATCCTTCTACCAATATATTCACTATCTCTCCTCTGGACATGTCCAAACCATCTCAGTCTGGCCTCTCTGACTTTATCTCCAAAACCTCTAACATGTGCTGTCCCTCTGATGTACTATACTATACTATACTATACTACTATACTATATCACACATATAATGTAGGTATATACAGGTAGTATATAACACTTACAATGTAGGTATATACAGGTAGTATATAACACACCTATATTGTTGGTATATACAGGTAATATATAACACGTATAATGTAGGTATATACAGGTAGTAAATAACACATATATAATGTAGGTATATACAGGTAGTATATACACACCTTTACTGTAGGTGTATACAGGTAGTATATAACACTTACAATGTAGGTATATACAGGTAGTATATGACACACCTATATTGTTGGTATATACAGGTAATATATAACACGTATAATGTAGGTATATACAGGTAGTAAATAACACATATATAATGTAGGTATATACAGGTAGTATATACACACCTTTACTGTAGGTGTATACAGGTAGTATATCATAGATTACAGGCAAAGGGAAACCAAAAAAGGACAACGTGCGGTGGCGACGCCTAAAGGGACACGCCCTCAGGAGAAGGAGATCACATTTTTCCAATCAGATACATATTCATTCTTTGTTCATCACTGAGTGTGTGTTGTGAACCTTTCCTTCTGCGCTCTTCTTCTTCCTCTATGTGGGGGGTGGGGGACAGTCCAAACCTGTAGCGTTTGCAGTGAAGACGAATGTGAGCTATTGTGGCGCTCTGGATGAGGACTGTCCCGTCCAAGGAGCTGCAGTCAACTTCGATGCCAAAGACTTCCTGCACATCAAAGAAGTGAGTGCTCATCTTGATGATGATGATGATGATGATGATGATGATGATGATGATGATGATGATGATGATGAAGCTCATTTTTGTGACATTTGTTGTTGTGCTGAACTCAACAGAAATACAACAATGACTGGTGGATCGGTCGGCTGGTGAAAGAAGGCGCAGACATCACCTTCATCCCCAGTCCTCTGCGTCTGGAGGCCATGAGGCTGAAGCAGGAGCAGAAACAGCGGTCAGTCAGGAGCTTCACGCTTCACTGAAGCCCGTTCAACAGTATACGCTCACGTTTAAACCCGTCGTGTTGGTTCTGCAGGAAAACAGGGGGGAACTCGTCCAGTTTAGGAGACATGGTCACTGGGAGCTGGAGGACAACACCGCCATCTACAGGTGAACGTAAGTACTGCAGCTGTCGGTGCTGCGCGCTCTGCTGGCTTCACTTTTGTTTTATTGATTGTTGTCCTCTTGTTTTCTCAAAGCCAAACAGAAGCAAAAACAGGTGGGTTCCGTCACGTCATGATGTCATCGCATGATGTCATCGTATCTGTTATGTCATCACTTATAGTTCTGGACTTCTAGGGACATTTTCAGAATGTCTGCAGGTTTTAAAGACTTGTAAACCTTTCATTCAGTGCCCTCAGCTGGATGTATTTTTAAATTCATAACATATCTGTTTTTAATGTCATATGAACTCATGAGTTTGATAAATTTCTAACTTCTGTGTTCAGTGGCGACTTTATTGAGCAAATGTTTTTTTTTACATTTAAGATTCATTACACTGCAAATCATCCAGACAGCGTTATTTCTGGCTTCGGCTCTTCACCCCACCCCCCTTCATCTCTCACCTGTGCGTTGTGTTCTTCATCACCTCCACCTGTGGCAGGAACATGTCCCTCCCTATGACGTGGTGCCCTCCATGAGGCCGGTGATCCTCGTGGGACCGTCGCTGAAGGGCTACGAGGTCAGACTCTCCTCCGGCAGACAGAGAACGTCTCCTCGCTCTGGAAGCAAACACACACAAATGCTGAGCTCAGCGTGAAGCCGTGACACTTATATAACAGAATACCCATGATGCATTTTGGTGACCTGATATATATATATTTTTTTTAAAAACCTGTCATTTCCACGTGTGTTCTGGTGTGTTCTCTCTGATCCAGGTGACGGACATGATGCAGAAAGCTCTGTTTGACTTCCTGAAGCACCGATTCGAGGGAAGGTCAGTGAAACGGACCAATCACAGACGCGTCTGTTATTCCATAAAAAGCATGTGTCAAACTGAAGGCCCGGGGGCCAAATGTGGCCCTCCACATCATTTTAGGTGGCCCGCGAGAGCATAAAAGGTCTAAAAATAAATAGGTCAGAAGGGTGCTTTGACCAAAAACTACATTTCCCACAATGCAGTAGTTCAGCCCATTTGAACTCTGACTAAACGTTGTGAACAAAGTTAACGTCCTAACTTGTGTCTGATGTTATTTTTCTTTATTGATTGATAGTTTGATCCTTGATTGATGGAGTTCTGTGGGTTTAATAACCTGACAAATGAAAAGGATTTATGTTAGAACAGAGAAACAAACAAACATGTTTTTTCTGTCTAACTGTAATGTTTGGAACTAGAATAAGTCAGAAATTTAGAGTCATGTGAACCAAAACTAAACTTGATTTGTCCGTTTTTCTCTGTATTTGCGACAGGATTTCCATCACGCGTGTGACGGCCGACCTGTCGTTAGCCAAGAGGTCCGTCCTCAACAAACGTCCCATCATGGAGAGATCCAACACGCGCTCCAGCCTAGGTGACCGTCAGCATCCACAATCTATTGATTCAGTCACGCTACAGGCGGACATTCACAAATGTGACGTGTGTTTGAACAGCGGAGGTCCAGAGTGAGATCGAGAGGATATTCGAACTCGCCAAAACGCTGCAGCTGGTGATTCTGGACGCCGACACCATCAACCACCCGGCGCAGCTCGCCAAAACCTCGCTCGCCCCCATCATCGTCTACGTCAAAGTTTCCTCGCCTAAGGTAACGGAAGGTGGTGAACATCCAGGTGAGGCTGTCTCACGGCCCGTGACCTTTAACCTCACGTTCGTCTCCCTGCTCAGGTGCTCCAGAGGCTGATCAAGTCCAGGGGGAAGTCTCAGAGCAAACACCTGAATGTTCAGATGATGGCTGCAGACAAACTCTCTCAGTGCCCCCCCGTGAGTTTCGATGCCGTTCACGCTCAACTGCACAAATCAAGTTTTTATTTTGACTGTTTTCTGGTTTTAATGTGGTATATAGAGATAAAAAAATCAAAAGTAGCAACAGAACAAGGTGACCCTCGTCCCGTTTTCAGGACATGTTTGATGTCATTCTGGATGAGAACCAGCTGGAGGACGCCTGCGAGCATCTGGCCGAGTACCTGGAGGTCTACTGGCGCGCCACCCACCTCCCGGGCAACACCCCCCTGAACCCGCTGCTGGAGCAGACGTTGATGACCCCGCCCTCGGCCATCTCCAGCCTGCAGGTGAGGCGTGTTTGATCCATCTGGGACCCGTTGTCTGTACCGGCGCCTCATCCCAGAGTGTCTCCTGTCTGTTTCGTCTCCTCTCTCTCATCCACGCTTAACGTCTTTACAGTTCTCTGAAACACAGGAATTAATTGAATGATCGCGTTCAAACCGGGGTGAGTAGTTGGGCTTATCTGTTCGTATCTGCACCCCCCCCCCACCGTAAGTCCCCTTCCCCCTGACATCCCTCCCCGACTCCCGAACACGACGCCGTGGCTGAGACGTGACGAGCTCAGGTCTCACCACAGAGAAGCCGGCGTGTCTCCATCCCATCCTGCCCCCACCCCACCCCCCGCCACCGCTCCACTTCCTGTCGCTGATGGTCTCGGGTGAATCACTGCGAATCACACGCTTGACGGCAGGAAATTCACAAAGCAGCTAAAAATTTTTAAAATGTTATATTTGGAAAGACAGTAAGAGAAAATGTCAAAACGGATCTTTTGCTTCAAGCCTTTTTCCCAGCATGCTTTGTGAATGACGCCCTCGCTCAAAGTAGCACATGGTGCTATCTTGAATGCTAACTAAAGTGAAGTAGTCACCTGATCCTTGGACATAATTTACCCGGTAACCAGACCATGACATCAGTACACTAACATTTATGTTCAGGAGTAATCTCATTACTCAGCATTTCTTCTGTTTGGTGTGTGTTCTGTTTTTCTGTCAACACACGACAACAAAGTGTGAACGCCACGAAAAAGGCTTCGAGGGGCTTCTGGTGATACGAGTGTGAAGTCTGTGGTGCGTCATTTAAGGGCCAGATGTAACTAATAAATGTAACTAAATGTAACTACTCCTTAATGTAACTAATAAATGTAACTAAATGTAACTCAATGTAATGTAACTAAATGTAACTACTCCTTAATGTAACTAATAAATGTAACTAAATGTAACTCAATGTAATGTAACTAAATGTAACTACTCCTTAATGTAACTAATAAATGTAACTAAATGTAACTCAATGTAATGTAACTAAATGTAACTACTCCTTAATGTAACTAATAAATGTAACTAGATGTAACTCAATGTAATGTAACTAAATGTAACTACTCCTTAATGTAACTAATAAATGTAACTAAATGTAACTCAATGTAATGTAACTAAATGTAACTACTCCTTAATGTAACTAATAAATGTAACTAAATGTAACTCAATGTAATGTAACTAAATGTAACTACTCCTTAATGTAACTAATAAATGTAACTAAATGTAACTCAATGTAATGTAACTAAATGTAACTACTCCTTAATGTAACTAATAAATGTAACTAAATGTAACTACTCCTTAATGTAACTAATACATGTAACTAAATGTAACTCAATGTAATGTAACTAAATGTAACTACTCCTTAATGTAACTAATAAATGTAACTAAATGTAACTCAATGTAATGTAACTAAATGTAACTACTCCTTAATGTTAAATCAGTGAATTTCTGACTTATTCTAGTTCCAAACATTACAGTTAGACAGAAAAAACATGTTTGTTTCTCTGTTCTAACATAAATCCTTTTCATTTGTCAGGTTATAATACGTTTTATGCTCTCGTGGGCCACATTAAATGATGTGGAGGGCCACATTTGGCCCCTGGGCCTTGAGTTTGACATATGTGGCCTTCACACACTCCCAAGACCGACCAGTGCCACGCTAACGGCTATCCAAACACTGATGTATACAATCAGACATATGCATTCGCATTTTGCTTGTGAAAAAATTCCAAATTTAGAAAAAAATTATACAAATTAAAGCTCACATATACGTATTTATTTCAATAAAAATTGACAAATTAGTGAGAATGATCCGTTTTAAGACCTTATTTTCCAAAACTTTGACTTTTCTGGCAATTTTTTCATTTAGACAAAAGCAACACAGACAGGTGTGAACAGCGCCACCTGCAGGCGTGGAGGTAGAACAGCAAATTAAAATGACAGCCAGAGGCTCTGTCTCCGGGTGATGAACTGATGGGACAGATTGGATCAGGATCCCCAGAGGATGAATCTTTGATGAGGTCTACATCTCTATTCGTGACATTCACTACGGCTAAACCTTTAATCCCATCTTCACACTGACGGCTCTGCAGACTTTGGAGGAACAGTTGCATCAAAAGACAACATTTAAAAAGCTCCAAAGGGCAGGTGAGCTCTGTTTTAAGGTGGACTTGAAAGGTTCCTTCAAAGCCTTTGTTGACGTGGCGTTTGCATGGTTTTGTCTTCCCTTCCTGTTGGTTTTCTGTAGAAACGATTCGTCCTCCTGAACGTCCTTTAGCCGACCCGTTTCAGTCTGTTTTGGTTCTTTTGGTGACTTGAAATCCTCAGAACAAGAACCAGCCGCAGCCGGGTGAGGTGGTGGGCCTGGGGCGCGATGAAGAGGAGGAGGAGGCGGGGGAGGAGGCTCACTCCCCCCTGGAGCAGGACAGTCTGATGCCGTCCGACGAGGCCAGCGACTCCCTGTCCCGCGGCCAGAGGGGCAGCCCGTGCCACCGGGGGGGCGAGGAAGACGAGGAGGAGGAGGAGGAAGAGGATTACTCCTCGCCCTGCCACACTCGCACCTACAGGGATGTTTACCCCCCCCACCGTGGACACACGGGGGGCGGCCACAGCGCCAACGGCCACGAGTCGCAGGACCGGCTGCTGCAACGCGACGCTCAGCAGGGCCACAACCAGAGGAACAACCGCCAGCGCAGCCGGCCCTGGCCCCGGGACACCTACTGAGGAGCCCCCCCCCCCCGCCTAATGAACGTCACAGCTTCCCAGATTCAAAAAGTCACCCCAAAATTCGATTTAGATTTAGAATAAATGATTTATTCTGAACAGATTCCTGAATAATCTGAAGCGAGGGATGAAACGGGTCCTGATGGAAGGGCTTCAGGCCCCCACCCCCCCCCCCCCCCCCAGCTGTACGCCCACCCCAGCTCTAGCTGCTCCCTGCTGTAGGATGTCTCGTACACTGGCCTTAAGAGTCCTCAGACCTTTCTCTCTACTATTGCATGAGTTCTTCATTATTTTAAGACTATTTGCACATTAACGTCAGAACAGGAAGTGAAAAGTGAATCCATTTACGGGGAGGAGGAATGTAAATATGAATGATCCCGGGTTTGTTTCATGGCTGATATGTTTGATTTTAATATGGACTTGTTGCATTTAGACGGTTTATCCTCTGGAGACAGTGAACGGCACGCGGGACACACACATCAGCAGCTGCAGTACGGTCCGTTCTGTCTCTGCTGTCGCACAATCGCTCAAAAATAAGACAAAAAAAACAACACACAAACGGGCTCAGAGAATGTAAACACACCTGAGAAAGAGAACGTTACCCGTTAGTGGATGAATCCAGTCATTTTCACACACACACACACACACACACACACACACACACACACACACACACAGCTGCTCTCAGCTGCGTTCACCTCCAGGCTCCAGAGAATGTAACGCTCGCATGCCTTTTTGCACCTCCAAGCACCTCCTGGAGCCCCCGACCAAACCGATTGCCCTGTAATTCGATTGTAGCACGTTATTATTATTGATTGTAGCATTCACGGTTTCTACACCTGTCGTACACCCCCCCCCCCAATAAAAAACACAGACACACAGTGTCCGTTGGTGTACTGTAGTTTTACTGTTGATTAGGTTTTAACCGCGACAGATCCTCAGGTGTAAAGTCCAACCTGGCGTCCCCACACACCACCCGAGGGGACTCGTAGCCCCCCCCCCCCCATGACTCCAACGTCGTCACGTTCTCGCCCCGTTCTGGTTCAGAGTCGACGACGCCGCGCTGGTGATCCGCTGAGCGGCCAGACGAGAGGGATTTACCGGTTTATTGCTTCCATGTCTCACAGGTATTTATCGATCTAGTGTTCTGTATATTTTAAAGAGAAAAAAAACAACAAAAAAACAGCACGATTTGGAAAAAAAAAAAAAAAAAAAAATCTATGCAAGTGTTGCATGAAAACCTTCTTTTCACAGTTGAGTATTTTAGTAATGCATTGATTCTGATTCTCCTTGTGGTCTCGTAGTGATAGTCTTGTCATCGGGGCTACTCACTCCTCACACTATTAAAGTCAGATTGCATCGGTTGATTTAATCCTCAAACCTCTTAGAATAGTGGGGACATTTTTTATTGTTATTGTTATTATTATTATTGGCTGGACTCTGGTTGATGCTATTTTTTTTTTTTTTAAAAAGACACTAAAAATTGTCCCAAATCAGGCATAAGATTTTTTTTTTTTTTAAACTTCTGATGAAATGAGTGAATTCCAAACACCCCCTCCCACACACACACACACACACACACACACACACACACACACACACACATACACGTCTCAGTTAACCTCGTAGCTCTTTTCATTCAGTAGGTTTTTCAAAAGCGGACCAATCTAGCAACTGAGGTTTTTTTCAATTTATGAAGCACAATTTTTACAAAGGTTATGATTTAGGTTCCTCTTGTCTTATTCTGTATGCAATACCGATTGAACAAAAATGTCAAAACGCCTTAGACCATCTGGACTTCCTCTTTTGTGTGAGAGAAAAAATAAATAAATAAAAAATTGCACTACTTTTTTTGGGATGGTTGCTTTGTAATGCAATAACTGCACTAAATATAACCGCGTATCCACCTGAGCACCACGGCGTGACCCGACACGCCCTTCCCTGTGTCAAAAGGGAAGCATTTCCTGCCTGATGCTGTAAAGAATGCTTTCTATTTGAAGATAGATTTACAATGCTGACGAAAATATGACAGAATAAACATGACATTTTATGTACTTTCAACGGACTCCCTTTCTTTTTTTTTTTTGCCTTGAAATCTTCTGCAATTCATATTAAATCCTGATTACATCCTGCGAAGCGGTGATGTAATTATTAGTGTTTCAAATACCTTCACAACCGTTGCATCACCATTTAACTTAAACATTCAAACTTATAAAGGTGAAGGTCCCGCCCACTGAACCTGGAAGTGAAGGACCAATCCCGGCTGCAGCTGCGCCTTCATGATTTAAATTTCTAAATCTGGGTGTTAGATATAAATAGGAATAAAAGGTGTGAACATGTGACCTTATGGAGGACGTGCTCAGCCCTGAGTTAGGTCTGCAGGCTGCAAACGCTCGTTTCCCTGGAGATTCAGCTCCTGAATGACAAAAACAAAAACCTGAGATTCAAATGAGCACCACAGACCAAAGAGCCTCGGAACCAACGAATGTTGTGAATTCAATCCCTCTTTCTCCAGATTAAGCCACAAACACGTCAAATCTGACTTCACTTTATATAAATGTTTGGACATTACGGTTCTCATAAACAATCAGGAATCATAATTTCACGAACAGTAAATGAATAAAAAGTTCGTCCTCAGCGACTCATCCTGGCTGGTCTGAACACATCGACGTCAGCTACGCGTTCAGGCTCCTGCTGGTCACAGAATCCACCGTACGTCTACCGCCAAGTCCACGTCTACGCTCCGACCGGAGTTTAATAATCCCAGACCATTTCCGGAACGCTTGAAAAAAACAAAAATGGATCAACTAAAAGGGACTCGAGGTGAGAAAAACAAACAAACTTTAACCCGGAGCACAAATCCCAGACGTGCAACAGGGAGGCGACACGTCTGCAAACAGATGAGCCAATCAGGCGAAGATGGTCTCCTCGCGTCTCTTCTTGGTCAGGATGGTTCCAGGTTTGTGCTGAGCGTCTGGGTGGTTGGCCAGCTCGGGGGGGCAGGTGGACACCGGGCTCTCCAGGATGGCCTGCTTCAAGTCGTAAAACACCGCCGAGTCCTCCTTGGTGAGGAACGTCATGGCAACGCCGCTCTTACCGGCACGACCCGTACGCCCAATGCGATGGATGTAGTCTGCGGAGGGAGGGAAGGGGTGGGTGGGTGGGTGGGGGGGGTTATTCCCGTGCGTTCATGCAGAGGAAACCCCGCGGACGGACGGAGGCGTCTTACCTTCGATGTTCTTCGCCATGTCGTAGTTCACCACCATGGAGACGTCCTGGATGTCGATACCGCGCCCGGCCACGTCCGTCGCCACCAGGATGTCTTTGGCTCCCGCTTTCAGGTTGGAGAGCGCAAACTCTCTCTGCTCCTGGCCCTTCCCGCCGTGCAGCGTGCAGGCGTTGTACTGCGGAGGGGGGGGCGTGAGAGTTAAAGACGTTCAGCTCACCGGCGGGCGTCATGGAGAACAGCCAGGAGGAAGTCAAAAGTCACTTACCCCCATCTTCTCCAGAGACTTGGCCAGGACGTCGCAACCCTTCTTCTGGTTGACGAAAATGATGATGGGGGGCTCGAAGCCGTGTGACAGCACGTCCAGCAGCTTCTTCCTGTAGAGCAGAACCCAGAAACGCTCGGTGAGACGCCGCGATGTGAAATGTGATGCGAGTGTTCTCGTTTGCGTGCGTCCTTTTTTTACAGGGACGCACGACAGTCTCGGGGGCGAAAGCTTTAAATCCACTTTCATTCATATTCACAATTTTTCCATTTGTCCTACTTTAATTGAATTAAATATGAATTAAAAGCAAAGAAAACTATTGAGTGAAAAACAAAAGTAAAAAAAAAAAACTAAATTACATCTTTATTTATTTTTAAAACTTTATTTAAACGACTACCAGGCTTTAACATGTTGATAAAACTAATATATAATTTATTCTTTTTTTTACTTAAACAGTTATGATGTTTTTAATAAAATCATTTAAATTAACAGTTTGTTTAGTTTTTATATTGTGTTATCGGTTAAACTCAATCCTTGCGTCGTTTCTACCGTATGTTCTGTTATTATTTTTGGGATGCACATTTTTTTTTTTGAAGCGCATCCCAGGATGCACTGCTTTCTGTTGGTAAAATGAACTCTACACTTGTGTCTCACCTCTTCTCTCCCTCCCCCATGAGCAGCACCTTCTGCTCCACTCTCTCGTGGGGTTTGCCGGCGGAGCCGATGTACACCACGGCGGGACGCCTCAAGTAGCTCCGGGCCAGTCTCTCCACCGCCGGGGGCATGGTGGCCGTGAACATGACGGTCTGGTGACCCCCAAACAATCAAATTGAACCCACAAACCTCCATCCACTTCACAACGTGTTTGCAAACTCAAACTGAAACCTCACTTGTCGATATTTATGTTTCCCAGATTCGAAGTTCATCATCATCTTCTCGGGGTCCTCGGCCTCCTCGGTGTCTGGTTTCTGATTGGTCACCGGGATGAACTCCAGGATCTTCTGGACGTCGGGCTCGAAGCCCATGTCGATCATACGGTCGGCCTCGTCCAGAACCACGTAGGTGCAGCGGCCCAGCACCAGGTAGCGGTTGTCCAGCACGTCGATCAGACGGCCGGGCGTGGCGATGACGATCTGGAGGGGAGAGGTCAGCGGGTCAGTGGGTGGGGCTTCCTGACTGTGACATCATTACCTCATGACCCCAAGCTAGCAGAACCAAAAAGAAACAAACGTTGGTGTGACGTTACGAGGACGCTGCTAATAAAGTTGATACAAACTGGATTCACGTTTATTATTATGGTTAGAATAAAACAGTTTTTCTGCAGGAACTGGTTCATTTTGTTGTATTTATCCACCACCACTGGACTCTGACCCTTTAAATGTTCTTTTTTACAGCCTTTCAGCAGCTCACCTCTGTTTCCACCTGCTTTTTCTGTGGGATCTCTATCTGGATAACGACGTCTGATATTAATGAACATCCTCGTAATCGTTTTTCTGCAGCACGGTGATGGAATACGTCCACACGGGGTTCAAACGACGTCGCTGCATTCTGATGCTAATGTGTTCTGCATTCATTTTGGATCTGAACTGGAGCATCTGTTGATCTAATCCTGTCACCAAGTCTTCGGTAGTGATCAAACAGACGCATGTGAACCCTGAACCTCTGACCTCACAGCCCATCCGGAGGCGGAAACCCTGGTCCTCTCTGGAGATCCCTCCAATCACAGCCACCGTGCGGATACCGAGGGGTTTTCCGAACTTGATGGTCTCCTCCTCGATCTGCTGCGCCAGCTCACGGGTCGGTGCCAGGATGACGGCGTACGGACCCTGGTCTGAGTCCTCGATCCTGCACAAGCGGAGCGAGACGTTGTGTGTTAAATGTACGACAGGCAGACGGACGTTTAGTCTTTTTATCCGAGCCTGAGCTGCTTCACCTGTCAATCTTTGGCAGGGTGGTGATCCAGACCAGCAGGGGAATCAAGAAAGCAGCGGTTTTCCCGCTACCTGTCTCAGCAACGCCGATGATGTCACGGTTCTGTAAGCCAATGGGAATGGCCTGCCTCTGAATAGGTGTCGGATCCTGAATTGTAAGACAAAACGTGATTAAAACTGTCCGTTTTAGGGCCGTAACAAATAACTGCACCTGTTTCAATCATGAGAACCTGGACACCAACCTTGTATCCACATTTGTCGATGACCTCCAGGATGTGTGAGGGCAGTGAATACTCCTTCCAGTTCCTGATGGGGTTGGGGATCTTTCCTCCCTTGGTGGTGATGCTGTAGTCCTCCCTGAAGATTCTCCAGTCTCTGTCGGTCATCTCGTCCAGCTTCTTCTGAGACCAGTGCCTGTCGTCCCAGCGCTGCTTGGCTTCTTTCTTACGCATCTTTTTCAGTCTCGTCCTGAGAGGAGAAGAAAGATTGGATGTGTTCCAGATGGAGATGGAGATGTCGAGTTTGCTCCTTAAACAGAAACGTGGAGATGGAATGATCCTCACTCCTCTTGCTCCTTCTCCTCCAGCGTTCGTCTCTTCTCCATCAAATCCCCGTAAAAGCGTGACTGCTCTCTCTTCTGCTGCTTCAGGTCGATGCCGGCGATGAAGCCCCTCCCGTACAGCTGGACCTGATGCTTCTCCTTGTAACTGGAGACAAACGGGGGGCGGGGGGGGGACGTCAGAGTGTTTACATCAGCACACGTTTTCACAAGGACCTGCTGCGTTCACGTCGACTCACATGGGGTTGTAGTCGACCGACGTGTCTTCAGAAGCGTCCCACTCAAACACAAACTTCCTGTCATTCAAGTGACGAGTTCTGCGACGCTTCTTGATGCCCCCCAGGTAGCGCTCCTGAAACGATCAGGAGATTGATTACATCCATCACCTTGTTTGAACGGTGACATTTAGAATCATGTTTTAGAGTAAGGACGTTCTGACAGGTAGTGTTGGCATTTTTCTAACATAAAAGTACATTTTTCAGGTTTTCAGTTTAATGACAAAAGTCTGAATGAGACTTAAGACTCAGTTTGATGTAAATTAAATGCTGATGAACTTTAAAACGGTGTCATTCGTCCCGAGACTAGCCTTGATAGCGTGCAGCTCTTTGCTTTTGTCTTTCTCCTCTCTGAGCTTTTGTCGTCCATCATCTTCTTCGTTCCCGTTGTTCTCTCGTTCCATTCGCTCTCGTCGCTCCCGTCTCTCCCTCTCCTGGGGGTCCTCTGTAACACACACACCTCCGCCTTTACAATCATTCCACTTCTAAATTAACATGCAAATGTTACCATCAATGACCACACACCCAGCATTTTTCTTCCCATGTCCTGAAACACCCTTCTCTTCTTTCTCTCCTCCTCCATCAACCTCCTCCTCTCCTCCGTCTGCTGCTCCCTCCGTTTTATCGCCTCTGCTTCTCGCTCTGCTTTAGACAGGAACTTGGGCTGCAGAGTACAAAATAAGAAAATACATGAGCAAAAAAAAAAAAAAAAACCTTGGGTTTAAACATCGAGAGAGAATCTGGACACGGGAGAATCTCACCTTTGCTTCTGCTTCCTCTTCAGCTTTTTTCTTGGCCAGAAGTTCTTCTAAAGATAAAGGCTGGACCTGAATGGAAGCAGCAGAGGTCAAACACTCAAAATGACCCCCGGGAGACAAAACGACATCAGAAGACAGACAGACCACAGTCTCACCTTCTCCTTCTTCTTTTTGTCATCTTCCTCTTCTTCAGTTTTTATATCCTTCTCTCTCTTTAATTTGCCATCCTTCAATCTGGGTGAAAGACTTCTGTACACAATTTGTACAAATTGTAATTAACTTCTTTCATAGTAACAACCATTCCACGGTTTATATTCATACCACAGAGTTGAACATGATCGTTGATGTGGATGATTATACAGTTGTCTGAGCGTGTGAGGGTGTGCAGGAAAAATCATTAAATACAGCAAAGAAAATACTCTGAAGAGCTGTCACGTGATCCGTCTTCATCCGACTATGTTGTTTTTCACACACCTGGACCGTTTGTTTCGATCTTTATCACGCCGATGTCCATCTCTGTCCTTACGGCTCCTCTCTCTGTCCTTGTCTCTGTCGCGTTCCTTGTCTCTGTCCTTGTCTTTCATCCGCCGATCTCTGTCATTAAAATACAAATGAGATATTTTACATAACAAAGAAAACTACGGCGCAGAAACAGTGTGAAAAAGGTAGAATATGAAAAAAATCAGAAAGCAAATACATTAGAGTCTAGGTTAAATTTATTTTTCTCTCATTATTTAATTAATTTCAGTTTTGTCACCCTTATTTGTTATTTTATTCCATTAATTTGTCAGATACTTGTTGTTGCAGAGGCACAATTATTAGACTGTGTGGAAAAACCCGAAGCACACCGTGTCATTTAGAAGGCAGATTTCTAGTGGAACATTGACAGGTTTGTGAGTTCTTCATGAGGTTATTTTTAAAGTTCTGCTAGCTTGTTATTATCTTTGCTGCAGTGATCATGTTCTAGATAACAGGGGAACTACATGCACGCATAAATAGAGACAGAAATGTACAACAAGAACAGACAAATGCATGCATACACACACATAATGTTTCTTTAATGCCTCAGCCACCAGAAATGAGTAAACACAACAACTCCAGCGTCTGCTACCAGCTCTCCAGGGAATCCGTCAGGGATTTGTTTCATTACATAACCGATATTCCACAGCCTGTGGGCCTCAGTCAGGCTCTTACAAAGATGCCCGTTACGTGTTAACGGTATTTACAATGCAAATAAGGAAAATCCAATCAATGCAAGGAAATGAGCCGTTGACTTTTGCTATGGTTGTGTCCTAACTCTCCATTTTCCATCTGTGCCTATTATCTGTTCTATGGCATGTAAACATTGACTGTGTGCATACATTTCATCCTATAGTAGTATCATCCTGAAAATTAGAGAAGAATTTACTTTTGTCCATTTAAAGGGGGGTAACTACTGGGTGGACATATTTATTCTTGAACTGCATTAATGGAGGCTTGTTCCCACTAACCATCAGAATATATATACATCTCACTCAAAAATATAGTTTTAATCCTAAGAATGATTCTCTTTTAACGTAGAAATCGCTTAAAGTACCAAACTTATCAAACAAAAACACCTGAAAAATTCTGTAGGTATAGCACCAAATGCTTTTTTTTTTCTCTTGTTTGTCTACGTTTTATGTTGTTTTGTTGCTCGCGTCAAAAAAAATCAAATACGAAGCGTCAGAAAGCTAATATATTCGTCTTTTTGACATTATTTCTGCGTCATAGAAAACAAACACACAGAAACAGAAGAAATGTGGAGTATGTGGAAACCTACACCGGATTTTAACTATTAGAACTAACGTTAAAGATGGAACCTTGCGCTCTGTTACCTGTCCGGAGATTTAGAGCGATTTCGATCACGAGATCGATGTCGTTTACGATCTCGATCTCGTGATCGGCTGCGTTTCCTCTCCCTGTCTTTGGTTCCAGAGGAATCAGCATCCTTCTTGTCTGTGGAGTCCGCAGCCATCTGGAAATAAACACAACACAAAAACGTTCAATGAGTGATTCTGCCATGAACTAAATATTTTATGCATATTGTTTAACATTCTCACCAATATGTTTATCCATAAGTATATGTGCAATATTATTTTAAGAAATTGTGAATAGATGAAAAGCTTAGAATCATCAATAATTACCAACTTAGCAGATTGTTTCAATGAAATGCTCAGCAGAACAACATTTATCATGATATATCAGCTTATTCAAATTTCCCCTGAGGATTAAATAACTTGGAATTGAAATTCGGAGGCAAATAGTTCCCAGTTGTTTAATGCAGAAAACAATGCGGCGTATTAAGTTAACTTACCTGACGGATCAATAAAGTTCTACTCTACTCTCTATTTATTATTATTTGCAGCTAATGGTCAGAGAAAGGTTATGTCAGCTCAAAAACAGAAGGTTCTTGACTGAGTCACCTTTAGGTTATTGCCTAGAAGCAGACAGTAAAGAAGCATTTTGATGACATATTAAAGCCATATGAACACAATCTGACGCTAAGCGCTTTATGTTAGCTTAACAATTTAGCCAAAGATTAGTTACGTTCAAAAACTGCTCATACAATCAACGCAGAAAGATTTAACACAATCTTAATTTATTTTACATGTAAAGACGATAAAAGCAAACATGCTGTAACTCAGAAAAACTCACCTTTGTTACTTGTCAATAAAAACTGTGCGACTCGAGAACGATTCAAGAAGACGCCATGTCGCCATGCACGAGCTTCAGTCCGCAAGGGCGTCTGGGAATCGTAGTCCTAAGCCCTCTAGACAGAATACCAGTAAAGGCCTTTTTGACTACATTTCCCTGCGATGTGGTTACTTTTATTTCAGGGCCCCCGAATGTTTGGTCCACAAACAACTAAGTGCCTGATCAAAAAGAGAAAAAAAAAAAAAAAAAAAAAAAAACGTTTTCTTTGCTATTTTAGGCACAGGGTGGCAGTCGTGTAACAAATTAGCACTGTTTCTGAAGGTGAAACAGTTTCAAAATTTACATAAATTTTACCAGAACTTGATCAGATATGATATGGCCGAGTTGTTTTTTTTTGTGGCAGTTTAACCAGAAATAAATAGAATAGAAATAGAAAATAATGGATAGTTATAAAAAAATTTTATAACTATCCATTCAATCTAATTATTATTACTATTATTATTGTTATTATTGTTATTATTATTATTATTATTATCATCATCATCATCATTATTTTGACTACGACTACTACTGCTGCTCCAACTACGCCACGGAGAGTAGAATTGATGTAATTTATCTCAGGATCTAAACAATTAATAGTGAAATATACAGTAGTTCTGAGAAAAAGGTCTACTGGAGTGACCAGATCAATCAGTCTGTTTCTGACCAAAGGCTATCGGTCAGGCATGATGAAATATGCTTGTCAGTTCAATATAGGAGACTATCTGCAGCTGATTAACATTCAAAAAGCACTGTTAGTGCAGAGACCACACTATGCCTTTCTTGTAATCTAATCTATTCTCTAGTGTGTATGTGTGTGCAAACTCTTGCAGACAGATAAAAGACATTTTAGATGCTGCTGCACTCGACTACAGTCTGGGTTGGCTTGATGCTGATTCATATTCTGGGCTTGCCTTTTCTTCCAAGGGGAGATCAAGAGAGATTTATGGAGACCTTCTGAAGGTGAAACAGTTTCAGTCGGAGCAGATCAAAGTTGATGGCATAAAAAATAGAAAACCACAAAGGGGAAAGATACAGGGGAGAGAAAAGCATTTCATTGTTTTCGATGATTAAATTTTATTGAATGCTAAACAAGTTTGAAGAGAAATCTGAAGATGAAAGCTGCACATTTAATGGATGATGAATTTTTCATGTCTCGTACCCTTACTTCTACGTCTAAGGCATTAGTATATTTGTAATGGAGGCTTCAGAGTGTTATTCTAATGCAGCCATGGTTGAAGTTATTAGTTATATTTGCAGGTTTCTTGCTGAAACATGTCATTTTTGTCTTTTGTCAGAGAATAAACTGTTATCCATTTATTTTCAGGGGACTAAAGTATTTAGGAAATATAGTCCTCTGAACTCTCGGGTATAAGCAAGATAAAATGTACCCCTTGCCAAAGTGTGAGCACCATCGTGCTGGAGAAGACACTATGGTCTGTTTGACAATGCTGGTTTTGATCAGCTGGGAAGAAGCCGCCTTGGTTTGTTTGATAAGTGGGATCATTATTTTGTAATTAAAGGCAGTTGAGCAGAACGAACAAAACCAACTGCTTTTTTTTAACAGCTGACATTTTGGCTCACAATAAGAATAAAGACGCAATACAGACGTTTCTGCTCTAACTGGGGGTACATCAAAGCACAACAGTGTGATCATGTCAAATGTGCACAATACCGCCAACATGGAACGCAAAGAAGGTGAAGACAAGAACTGGATCAGGGTCTAGGGCTCGTAAAGAACTACGTACACTGGTGATGAGGAGCAGCTGTGCAGAAGGTGATTAGCAGGTGATTAACAGGTGAAACTGGAGGGCAGGTGAACAATTCAGGGTGTTTTTTGCTGAGTAATCAAACTTGGATGAGACGAGTTGTTGCCCTGATGTGTGGGTGTCATTATCTGCCCCTACATGTCCGGTACATTAGCATTCAACATTCATGATGAATTCAACTACACCCGGTTCGTATGAGTGTCTCCTCTGAACTGGGACTTCATGAAAGTGTTGAAACACATTTCACCCACGTGCGACGCACTCTTACCACGGCTGCCCAGAAGGTTTCACCACCATTCACACTTGGAATCAGGAGGAAGTGATAATGATGCTGACAACTCCCATAATGCCCTGTTGGCCAAACAAACATTATGGTGCTTCTCATGTGACCTCAGAAGAGTTTAAATATTTTTGAAATAGTACTTTAAATGTATAATTTAATGATTTTATCAGCAGTTTTTATCAGGACAGAATTATTTCATCTTATTTTTTTTTTCCTCCCAGTCAACTGGTGTCATATTTCACATGCTTACACCATCTTAAGACTTTTGTTCTTATCTTTTAACGGCAAGTTTACGGTCGCTCCAGTCAGGTCATACATAAAATGATAATTTAGCGCTTCAGTTTAAGATGAGCTTATTAGGATGACCATTTTGATATCGTTTTCACAAGCAAAATTGTTTAGTCTTTGGTCTCTCTGGTGGGAACAGTGTTGAACTTGCTTGAGTAGAGCATTTAGATAAAAAACAACAAAACTGATTCATAATCGGAGAATTATTATTTCTCTATACAGGCAAATAAAAAAGTAATTTATTAATACATTATACACCAAAAGTCTTTGCAGTCGATGTCTATTGATGACAGATAATTCTGGGCTTTATGTGAATGAGTGAACAGATGTGTTACGACCTCACCTGTAGTCGCTGTGTGAATCCTGAACACACCTGTACCAATCAGCAAACAGCCAGGAGCTCTGGGGGGCGGGGAAACAGCCGCTCTGGGCGTTTTGATTGGACTGCGTTGAGCTTTCATTCAGATTCTGGTCGACCCCAACCCCGAGCAGCTCCTCTGCCTCAAACACGGCTCCCTCCTGCCCCCATTCTCCCTGATGCCAGGGGTGGGTGTCTAATTAACACGCTGGAGGAGCAGCCACTCCTGACATGCCCCCAGGCGGTGCCAAACAGGGCACATGGGCATGAAGGGTGGGGCAGATATGGTGAAGGTGAAGGTGTCAAAATATGTCAGCTGGGGGCAGAGGGACGGGATGGATGTAGGTTCTATTCTCTGGTTGGAATGGGGGGGGTTCTTACCCCCTCTGCACTTGAGACAAAGAAAAATATTCCGAGCCGAGGAGATAAACTGCTCAGTGCACCCAGCACACACTGACACACACTCACACACCAATGCACATGTTCACCATCACGCCTGGATGGCTTTGGCGACATACAGTAGTTACAGACACACACACACACACACACACACACACACACACGACTGAGGCACACAGGGTTAAATCAATCACAGTTTTGACAGGATTTATAGAGATGCTATTTAAAAATTAAAGATCAGGCTTTGTGATATTTCATTTGAACACATTATTCACTGAAATGCAAATGTGAACACGTGTAAGGATGTTCCATGTTAATGTGAGTTGGTCGGTGGCGTTTGAGGCTACCACGCTGTCTACTGATGTCTGTGTGCCTCACTGAGTCGCCTACAGCTCACAGACAGAGCCCCCCACCCCCATCTGCACCTGTCATATCAGAGCAGCCTAATCTGAATAATCTGACGGTCAATACGTACACACACACACACACACACACACACACACACACACACACACACACACACACACACACACACTCAGCTTTCGTTTGGGATTGTTCCTGCTGCTGGGGCTCATGTGGTCTCGTCCTGTTGCAGGGGGGAGGAAGAAGAAGCAGACGAAATAGATCAGCGTAAAAAAAAGTAGAGAGAGAAATAACCACAGTAAGTAAAATATTAATGTATAATTATAGCAGGTTTTAGTTGAAGAAATTAAAATTAAAAATGAATCAAAGCCACCTTAAAGCTTCCTTTGTGATTCAGACGCCTGTGGAGACCAGAGCAGAAGTCCAACCAAACCTCAGTGGGCTTTGAGGTAGACGTGAGATCAGTGTGAAATGATGAAGATGGTGAAAAAAAAGAACAAAATATATATAAACACACACACACACACACACATACACACACACACACACACACACACACACACACACACACACAGAGGAAATGATAGGAATGTCATCATAGAGACAAACCCTTCTGGACTGAACCAGAGGAAGGTTGACGTCCATATGGGGGACGCTAGAAGTCGCCCCCCCACATCCAGCTGAGCCTCTGACATTCAAACCCATGTCCACATCATCAGACCAGCTGAGGCTACGCTCACTGTTACAGTGTGTGTGTGTGTGTGTGTGTGTGTGTGTGTGTGTGTGTGTGTGTTTCAATCTAGGATAGATAGATAGATATACTTTATTAATCCGGGAGGAAATTGCACAGACTCAGATTGTCAGACTCAATTGTCTCATACTCGCTGTCTGAATGAGTGACCAACTAATCAGCAGCGCATTGTCCTTTTTTTAAAAGTTATTTTCAATAAAGTTAAAAAATAAATAAATAAAGATTTACTTTCTAAAAGCAATGTTTTACAATTTATAAATCAAAAATTAATGTCACTCATCCATGGAAACAAAGCAAGCAGCCAGGCATCTATTGTCCAAATCAGAATCAGACATTCATTGAGCAAGTTTGTTCACACAAACAAGGAATTTGACTCAAGAAGAAGAAGAAGTTAAACTTTTCACACAGTTTAAGGTGTAGAGACGAAACATGATCATTAAATTCAGATGAATAGACCGACATCCCAGTCATGTCAGTCTGAAGCAGGTTCTCTCTTAGAATTAATGGAACACAGGTTGTTCTACAGTTTCACAAATGATGAGTTCATGATCATTATTCTGAGAGAAATATTCCTCAAAACATATTTAATAGTTAATAAAGTTAAAAAAGGAACAGGGAGAGCGTTAAACCCTCTATTCTATTAGGCTGCTGAGCAGCTTTATTTCTTTCACACAAAGCTAAAATAAGCTGCTGCTGGCAATAAATTTATGTTTATAGACATGAAACATCTAAAATTCATCTTTTCATTTAAAGGTTTTCCAAACAGATTTTAAATGATGATCTATCTATTTAGCATGATCCGTGGCTGAAACAGCTGGATCGTGTAAACAGCTGTTGCCATAGTGACAGGCTCAGCATCCTGCTGTGGTTCCACATCCTCGCTGCCCATACGACCAACACGCCGCGCAGCAGCTTGATCTGATTCCAGAGACACGCAATGAACACGGGTCGGTTCTTGATACGTGTGCATGAATCCGTCTGCGAGAGGCAGGAAGACGGTGAAAAGACGATTAAACCTGCTTTTAAATCAGCGTTATCTGGATAAGGGGGTTCGTTTATCAGAGGCTGGTGATGCAGACGGTACAGAGGTCAGGGGTCGCCGCGGTATCCTGTGTGAAACCTGAGGAACGACCGACGTTCAGTTATCCATGTTGTGTCATCAGCGGGACGCGGCCAGGGGGATCCTGATAGGAGTCGTATCAGTCAGGAGGAAGACAAAGCAAAGCCAGTCATGAAGGTCAGGAGGACGGATGGAGAGAAAGAGGAACGGGTAAGACACCGACGATCAGCTGGAGCTACAATCACAAGTCTGTCATCTATCCATAGCAGATAAATAACTAGAATACCAGGAATTAATGTCCAGGAAACGATTGAACCAAGGTCAAATTATCTGAGTCATTCTGTGGAAGTTGAAGCCCCTTAAATAGAGGTTGAGATCTGTTATTTATGCTCACATGTAGCTGGACTAATGCTACATGTCCTGACATAAAATAACCATCAGCTCCTATTTCCATCCCATTCACTCCTCTCATATTTACTATCCCCTCTTATTCCGCTTTATTCTTATTCCCATTTTCCTATCCTGTCTAACTTTATCCCATCCTCTTGTCTCTCCTATCCTCTATTCTCCTGGCTGTCATATTTTATCCTATCTATTATTTTCCCATCCTCTGTTATCCCCCACCATCCAGTCCCATCCCTCATTTTATCCCATTCTTCTCATCTTATATTACACACACACACACACACGCCATCTCCCATTGGGTTGAATCCCATCCTATTGGTATGATCCCCTTTTTTTCCTGTCCTCGCCCCATCCTGTCCAATCCACTCGTTCTACCTCATCCCGTCTCCATCCGTCCAAACAGAAGATCGGAAATCATGGAGACAATCTGAGGTTTCGTTCTAGTTTTTCTAGGCTTAAACTAACCTAAATCTATATTAATCTAATGTCTCGGAATGTATAGAAGGTTAAACATCAGTTAGTTTTCAACCACCGAACAAATGGAGACCTGAGGAAGGAGTTTCAACACACATGCAGCTTTTGATTGGCTGCAGGTGTGTGTGTGTGTGTGTGTGTGTGTGTGTGTGTGTGTGTGGGCTGGGTAGAGGTGGGTGGGATTCAGTGATGGAACTTCCACAGGTTGATTTTACATGTTGTGTCGTTAGCATCATCAGCTAGCTCAGCTGCAGGTCACGAGGTCTCGTACGACCTCGTGACCTGCAGTAGGACACAATAAAGTGTTTTCTGTAGCCTGAGGTCACTGTGGGCTTGACCTGAGAAGTAAAGCACACATTCTGATTTGTTTCAGACTAAATAGACTTTATAGCAGGTTATCAGGCTTTCTTTCACAGAAACAGCCTTGAATTCCAAGAAATTACCCAAATAATCTTTTATTCTCAGTTCAAACAGCTGCAAAGGACACAAATAAAGTTAAATACACCCGGACTGCAGTGTGGGTAGTGAACTATGTTCCTCATTACAAACGATGTGATCAATACGTTCATCAGAACGCCAAGCCTCAATATTAAAGCTTTCAATCCAGAAACAAATACATGAACTGACTCGTAAATGAATTTTAGACGTTTTTTTTATTTAAACACAGATTTAAAGGAAGTGAAGATTGACAATAACACAGAATTCAGTAAAACAGTTGAAACCATCGCCGGCACTCTATTTTTCAAACAGTCATGTATGTTTTCGGGTTTTTTTGGGAGGATTTCTAATAAACATACGACCAAAAATATCTAGAGAGAGAGAGAGAAACTGATTGTGGAAGCAAACAGGAGATTTATGACAGAACGACGCACCAGACAGGAAAGAGACCGACGACAGAGGACGTTATTTACATGATGATGCTAAAGGTGCGTTGTTCACGCGCTACAGACGTCTGCAGACGTCCATCACCCTGACAGAGGCTACAAATAAGAGGAGAGGCATCCTCTCTGAACAGCATCCCTCCTTCTCTCCCAGCCGTTGCCCCTGCTCACACTGTTGCTAGGCGACACGTGAGATTCCAGCGAATCCAGAGATCTCCGGGCTTCCTCGGTGCAGACTCACTAATCATCAGGTCCTCCATTAGCCGAGCTGTCAGCCGCCAACAATACCAGAAGAACGGCGACGAAAAAACACCCAAAAGACACGGGCGTCCCAGAAGGAAACCAGTTAAAAGACGACAAATAAAATGTCTTTAAAGGATATTTTAAAGGAGATAAAGGGGATAGAAACTCCAGACAGGACCAGCCTGTTTGTCTGGTTCCAGTCAGCGTTAATGAAGCTGTCCACCAGTGAGGGTATCTCAGGTAACGTTAAACTTATTCAGTTTAAATCAGCGACTGGAGCAGGAGAAGCAAAAGTGAGCAAACCTAGAAAGTTCAAAGTCTCTTTATTCAAGAGTGCATTAAAATAATTCCTTCCAGGCTCGGTTGTGTTAAAAAGAAAAGGTTGTTTAATATTTTAAAAAAACAGAGAATTTCTTTTTGTGCTGGAGAACATTTAAACACTGGAATCCATTAGGCAGCTTCTAAAGTATGCATCACTGATGTAACGTCGCTAAAATCAATCCTGATGGGTAAATGAACGCGATGAAGACTTCATCACGCTCAGACGGTCTCCACACGTCCGTCCTGGACCGTTCGCTTGTTCATGTGAGGCTGAGTCGCATCAGTTTGTCCTCCTGTTGCCGTGGCGATGGATAAAGGGAGAGAGAGAGAGAGAGAGAGAGAGAGAGAGAGAGAGGTTCCGTCTCTTCCCTGCAGAACCGCTGGAGAACCGTCCGTCTCGGCTCACATGACGGAGCAGCTCTTGGACCGGTCCTTGCTGAAGGTGGAGGACAGGAGGTCCGTCCTGCTCGGCAGGTGGAGGAGCCTCTTGGAGAGGCGGCGCGCCGGACTGGTTTTACCGGCCGGCTGCAGTCTGTTCATGCAGGCCAGAGACGCCGTGCGGAACACGCTGTGGATGCTCTTCTCCGACGTGAAGGCCGAGCACTCCAGGTACGCCTCCGCCCCGCACTGCTTGGCCATGGAGGAGCCCTGACGGGACAGGAAGGGGTTAACTCCAGATTGAACAATCAGGAATGCGGTGGGGGGGGGGGTGAGAAAACCAATGGAACGAACCTGCTCATGGGAGATGGGGGCTTGTTTCTGATTGGACAGCTCCATGCGCGTGCACACGTCTGTGCGCAGGTCGGTCTTGCAGCCGATGAGGAGGATCCGTGTGCTGGGACAGAAGTCCTGGATCTCCGCCTTCCACTGCGACCAGGAGAGACACATCCGTCTGGTTACTGATGGAGAAGCCCCCCCCCCCCCCCCCGAGTGAATGTCATCAGCGTGGGGTGTTCTCACCTTCTTCAGGGCGCCGTCCACCGTGTCGGGTCGGCTGATGTCGAAGCACAAGAGCACCGCGTCCGAGTCGCTGTAGCAGAGCGGGCGGACGTTGTCGTAGTACGGAGAACCTGGACAGAGAGGAGAACGTCAGTCCTGGGGGAGTCGGGGGGGGGGGGTCGGCTCCAGTGTCAGCTCGACACATCTCCACCGGGTGAACGATCGTCACACGGAACACGCATGCTGTCGCCAAAAGTTGTATGTAGCTTGTAGGTTTAGATCACATGTGTCACACTCAAGGCCCGGGGGCCGAATGTGGCCCTCCACATTATTTTATGTGACCCGCGAGTGAATGAAAGGTCAGTGTCTAAAAATAAATAGGTCAAAAGTGTGCTTTGACCAAAAACTACATTTCCCACAATGCAGTACTTCAGCTCATTTTAACTCTGACTAAACATTGTGAACAAAGTTAATGTCCTAACTTGTGTTTGATGTTATTTTTCTTTATTGATTGATAGTTTGATCCTTGATTGATGGAGTTCTGTGGGTTTAATAACCTGACAAATGAAAAGGATTTATGTTAGAACAGAGAAACAAACAAACATGTTTTTTCTGTCTAACTGTAATGTTTGGAACTAGAATAAGTCAGAAATTCACTGATTTAACATTAAGGAGTAGTTACATTTAGTTACATTACATTGAGTTACATTTAGTTACATTTATTAGTTACATTAAGGAGTAGTTACATTTAGTTACATTACATTGAGTTACATTTAGTTACATTTATTAGTTACATTAAGGAGTAGTTACATTTAGTTACATTACATTGAGTTACATTTAGTTACATTTATTAGTTACATTAAGGAGTAGTTACATTTAGTTACATTACATTGAGTTACATTTAGTTACATTTATTAGTTACATTAAGAAGTAGTTACATTTAGTTACATTACATTGAGTTACATTTAGTTACATTTATTAGTTACATTAAGGAGTAGTTACATTTAGTTACATTACATTGAGTTACATTTAGTTACATTTATTAGTTACATTAAGGAGTAGTTACATTTAGCTACATTACATTGAGTTACATTTAGTTACATTTATTAGTTACATTAAGGAGTAGTTACATTTAGTTACATTACATTGAGTTACATTTAGTTACATTTATTAGTTACATTAAGGAGTAGTTACATTTAGTTACATTACACTGAGTTACATTTAGTTACATTTATTAGTTACATTAAGGAGTAGTTACATTTAGTTACGTTACATTAAGTTACATTTAGTTACATTTATTAGTTACATTAAGGAGTAGTTACATTTAGTTACATTTATTAGTTACATTAAGGAATAGTTACATTTAGTTACATTACATTAAGTTACATTTAGTTGCATTTATTAGTTACATTAAGGAGTAGTTACATTTAGTTACATTACATTGAGTTACATTTAGTTACATTTATTAGTTACATTAAGGAGTAGTTACATTTAGTTACATTACATTGAGTTACATTTAGTTACATTTATTGGTTACATTAAGGAGTAGTTACATTTAGTTACATTACATTAAGTTACATTTAGTTGCATTTATTAGTTACATTAAGGAGTAGTTACATTTAGTTACATTTATTGGTTACATTAAGGAGTAGTTACATTTAGTTACATTTATTAGTTACATTAAGGAGTAGTTACATTTAGTTACATTACATTGAGTTACATTCAGTTACATTTATTAGTTACATAATTGTTACATTTAATAGTTACAAACCTTCACTACTCAGGTAACTCAGACCATTTATGGTCTCAGAAGACGATGACGTCGTCACAAACAGCCCAGCGTTCTGTTTTTAAGCTCTCAGGAAGCCTCCTGTGCTATAAACAGACAGCAGGATGTCCGCCCTCCATTGTCCCCCCCCACCCCGTCACCTGATCACCACCAACACAGCAACAAGATTTAATTTCCTTCTCCTCCTCCAGGGGCCAAAGGTGCCTCACAAGATTTCCGTGCCAATATAAGCGGGTGTAATTATATCAGATGCCTATAATTGGTTTCCACTGGAACCAGAATTTGTCTGTCTCCTGAGGTAATAAAGAAAAAATTAATTACTGCCATAAAACCCGTGCATAGGTCAGATTAGTTTGGAATGCAGCCAGTTCCTGGAACTCATTACATTTTGGTTTTTTTTTCTGCATTATTTTCTAAATGATAATACATGGGATTACAAAAAAAATGTATTCCGAGGTCAAAGTTCACACGGACGACTTTTCTTGCATGCGAAGCTCTTAATCAAAATGTTGTTGTTTTTTTTCCAGCTCTGAACAAAAACCAATAAAAGTCTGTTACCCATAAATCATCTGTGTGAAACAAAGCAGAAAGTCCATAAACAGCAGAGGGCGCTGATGAGGTCCACAAGCATATGACACACTCCATATTAGCATATATATTGTATGTGTACCATAAGTGCAGCATTTTACCGTCACAGTGACAAATCATGTTGTCAGATGTGCTTTTTAGATTAAAAAACAAATTGATTGCTAAGAAAAAGAATTATACAGTAAGTATAATAAAAATGCGCTAGCTTAATAATTAACAAAAATGCATAATTTAACTAGAGTAGAATTAATATTTGACTTTTTCACATATATATTCTGGTCTGATTCCTTTATTTTAATATTTTAATGTCTATTGCTCAGTGTTTTAATGTAGGACAGCTTACACAACCACCAGCTATCAGTAACATGTTCAATCCAAAGCTCTCGCAGCATCACCACAGGGTGATGTAAGGCTCTGAGGAAGAGGAGGCAGAGAGGTCTGAAGAGGACACAACCGTTCCCACACACACCGCCTGAACACACACACACACATACACACACACACACGCACGGGCCTGTCTGGTCTGAACAAGTGGAGCCTTCACATCCGTGGTGTTTACACCACAGCATCATCACACATGATAACGGCTGGACCAATGAGACGCTGGTCCTCCATCAGCTGACGGCAGGAAAATTCAATTTAACAACAGATTAAACGTTCTGAATTCATTTCCACAAATATAAACTGACAATTCTTGTGATTTCACGTTGAATAAATTCAGTTTTCAGACTCTCCGTTGGAAAAAAATTGAACCGTTCCCTCACAAGCAATTATTGGGATCATTGAGCGATTTATTTAATTATTTAATTAATTTAATGGCGGGTATAAATACAGATAATAAAGACAGAAGCGTCACACGGGACGTGAACTGTCTGACGTTGGTGCTGCAGATGTAAAAATGTGTTATGCAACGTTTCCTCTGGAACGAGTGACCGTCCAGATAGTTCTACCTCCGTGGGAGATAAACACACACACACACACACACACACACACACACACACACACACACACACACACACACACACACACAGCAACATCAGTTCAGCACTGGTTCCAGTTACATAAGACCTTTTAGGCAACACACCATGAGGCAGTGGGGGGGGGTCACACATATCTTTCCATCAGTATCGGACGCTGGTGACTATATGCTACACACACACACACACACACACACACACACACACACACACACACACACACACACACAGACTCCACCACCTGGATGGAGGAGGCATCAACCCCCTCCCCAGTGAAACAACCCCCGCGCCCCAAACCCTCTGGGCAAAACGCCCCCGCCATCCCTGTTATGAAATATCAATAGGAAGAGGACGACTTGAGTTATTGATCCCGTTTCCCTCCAGCTCCTGTTCTCAGGAACAGTAAAATTAAAGATTAAGGATTAAAGAACACAGACACAGTGAACATGTGGGATTATCACTGTTTCTATTCACTATTTTAATTTTCCATTATGATTCAGATTATTAATGTTTTGTCTTTAAATTGTTTTCTACTCAGCTTCCCACAGTTACTGGTGAGACCTTCAAATCTATCTTTAATTAAACAACAGGGAAAGGATAAAACATTTATTTTATTAATAGTGCAGTTTACAACAGATTTCGGTCAATCAGCAACGCATATTAATCAACCAGTCTTTTTCTTTCTACTGTGGAGTTATGATATATTTTGATTTTGGGGTATTTATTAAAAAATTTTATAGATTTTCTTATTCTAAATTTATTTTTCATACAAAACTGTGGACTTTAGGCCAAAAGCAACCCTGGGAAGAATGTGGTGGCTGTCCTGAGGTGGCTGCACCGGTCCACCCAGTGATGAGACGGCGTTAGAACCACATCCAAACTGGATGTACAGACAACAGATGTTCACAAGATCAAACCTCATCTGTGTGGACTGACTCCAGGACGACTGGAGGTCAGATCCCCTAACCTGTGAACGGGTTGAGAATGAAGACGCTTCATCACCTGAGGTGTCCCACAGACTGAGCTCCACCCGCTGGTCTTCAAGCTCCAGGCAGGCGGTGTAGTTCTCAAACACGGTGGGGACGTAAGTCTGGAGGAAACAGTGAGGAGAAAGATTTAAAAAGGTCCGGACACCAAACAGATTGAACAGAAACACTCATTTATACACCACTAGAACCACCAGGAGAAAAATGACACCATTAACTTTAACCTAAAATCATTTTAAAGCACCTGCAGCTGCAAGATCTCACAACGGCACAAAAAATATTTTTATCCAGCCTTTTATGAAAATATAAACCCTATAAAAAATAAAATAAAAATATATCATCAAATCTCCTTTGACTGATGATGCCTTTAGGAATATTTATTTCAAAAAGTCCTTGTAGAGGAAGAACGTTTCTTTGATCTGACTACTGGTTCCTATCACGTTTCAGGAGAACCCTGCGGGCGGTCGGCGGCCGTTAGGCGCGTCTTACCTCCGGGTAGCAGTCCTTCGCCAGCACCTGTAGCATCGCGGTTTTCCCGCACTGGACGTCACCGACCAGCACCAGTTTGCACCGGGAGACGCACGCGGGTCTTCTGTCCTTCATGCTGGACAACCGGTGGGAGTGACGTCACGGAGTGTCTGGAGGTCCTCCCGGTAACCGGCTGCGGTCCTGAGGCGTCCAGCCGGAGAGTCGGGCAGAGCAGCGCGGAGCACTGCGGGATTTATACGGTCGCGACAACCAATCAGCGGTGCGCAGCGCGCGAGACGGAGGAGGTGAGTGTGTGTGTGTGGGGGGGGGGTGAGGGGCCGTGCACGAAACGGATAGGAGCGTGCACGAGGGCTCCTCCTGTTGAGTGTTGCTGACGGTGGACAATAACCTGCGTGTGTGTCTCCTCCATCCTTCAGCTGGGTGTAGACCTCTGGGTGTAGACCTCTAGGTGTAGACCTCTGGGTGTAGACCTCTGGTGTAGACCTCTGGGTGTAGACCTCTGGGTGTTGACCTCTAGGTGTAGACCTCTGGGTGTTGACCTCTAGGTGTAGACCTCTGGGTGTAGACCTCTGGTGTAGACCTCTGGGTGTAGACCTCTGGGTGTAGACCTCTGGGTGTTGACCTCTAGGTGTAGACCTCTGGGTGTAGACCTCTGGGTGTTGACCTCTAGGTGTAGACCTCTGGGTGTAGACCTCTGGTGTAGACCTCTGGGTGTAGACCTCTGGGTGTTGACCTCTAGGTGTAGACCTCTGGGTGTAGACCTCTGGTGTAGACCTCTGGGTGTAGACCTCTGGGTGTTGACCTCTAGGTGTAGACCTCTGGGTGTAGACCTCTGGTGTAGACCTCTGGGTGTAGACCTCTGGGTGTTGACCTCTAGGTGTAGACCTCTGGGTGTTGACCTCTAGGTGTAGACCTCCGGGGTTAGACCTCTAAGTGTAGAACTCTGGGTATAGACCTCTGGGTGTAGACCTCTGGGGTTAGACATCTAAGTGTAGAACTCTGGGTGTAGATCTCTGGGTGTAGACCTCTGGGGTTAGACATCTAAGTGTAGAACTCTGGGTGTAGATCTCTGTTGTAGACATCTGGTGTAGACAGACCTCTTGTTGTAGACCTCCGGTGTAAACCTCTGGGTATATACCTCTGCATGTAGACCTCTGGTGTAGACCTCTGGGTGTAGACCTGTAAGTGTAGACCTCTGGGTGTAGACCTGTAAGTGTAGACCTCTGGGTGTAGACCTCTAGCTGTAGACCTCTGGGTGTAGACCTCTGGGTGTATACCTCTGGATGTAGACCTCTGGTGTAGACCTCTGGGTGTAGACCTTTAGGTGTAGACCTCTAAGTGTAGACCTCGGGGTGTAGACCTCTGGGTGTAGACCTCTGGGTGTAGACCTCTAAGTGTAGACCTCTGATGTAGACCCCTGGTGTAGACCTCTGGGTGTAGACCTCTAAGTGTAGACCTCTGAGTGTAGACCTCTAAGTGTAGACCTCTGGGTGTAGACCTCTGGGTGTAGACCTCTAGGTGTAGACCTCTAGGTGTAGACCTCCGGGTTAGACCTCTGGGTGTAGACCAGTGGGTGTGGACCACTGGGGTTAGACCTCTGGGGTTAGACCTCTGGTGTATATCTCTGGGTGTAGATCTCTGGGTGTAGATCTCTGGGTGTAGATCTCTGGGTGTAGACCTCTGGGTGTAGACCTCTGGGTGTAGACCTCTGGTGTAGACCTCTGGTGTAGACAGACCTTTGGTGTAGGTCTCTGGGTGTAGATCTCTGGGTGTAGATCTCTGGGTGTAGACCTCTGGGTGTAGACCTCTGGGTGTAGACCTCTGGTGTAGACCTCTGGTGTAGATCTCTGGGTGTAGATCTCTGGGTGTAGATCTCTGGGTGTAGACCTCTGGGTGTAGACCTCTGGGTGTAGACCTCTGGTGTAGATCTCTGGGTGTAGATCTCTGGGTGTAGATCTCTGGGTGTAGACCTCTGGGTGTAGACCTCTGGGTGTAGACCTCTGGTGTAGACCTCGGGTGTAGACAGACCTTTGGTGTAGGTCTCTGGGTGTAGACCTCTGGGTTTTTTACATGCTGTTATTTTACTGACTGGATGGTTCTAGTGGCCCAGCAGAGGATCCGGACAGTTCGACCTCATCTGTACTCAGAGGAGGAGAAAATTAAACATGTTTTGTCACACGATGTTGAAATATTCCTGTCAGTAAACACAAAGAATCTGATGATCATCCAGAAGGTCATGGGGAATTCTTCTCTGTCTGTGGGAAATGTGATGTCTCCAGTTACGTGTCTGATATCTGACTCATGTCGTAGAGGGTTTCCTGTTCTTGGAAAACTAAATGTCATTTCTGTAAAAGGATTTTACGGACTTTAAATCTAGATCTTCAGAACTGACTTGAAAATGTCTCTCTGATGTCGACTGTGTCTCGTTTTATTCTCCTGACCAGTGGAAATGAGTCGTGTGAAGATCAGATCATTTTTTTCATTAAACCGTTTGGGCACATATGTTTATGTAGCACACCCCATACAGCTTAGAGAACTTGGCACAGATGACAGATGGCTTCATCAATCTGAAATATAACGGGGAGTTTTAGCGCTTTAGAGTGGAGGTGGAGCGTGACGATGTGGAGTATCAGCTGTCTCCGATACAAGAACCAGCATTTGTTGTTTGAAATGACATTGAATTATCTGCTATGGACACAGTCCATAGAGGAAAACACTTCTTTGTCTCTTCTTTCAATCATCCCTTTTAAACATTAACCATTATTTACACAGACTCTATGACAAAGGGGAATTTCAATGTTACATGTTTTGGAGAAACTGAAATCCCCTTCGGGTTTTTAGTTATGAATAATTAGGTTATCGGGAAAGAGTTTTAATTCCATGTCAATGCATCAGTGAGTTTAGTCCGATATCCCCTTCTCATTATATATCTATGCATTAGAAAAAACAAAACTGTCATCTTTAGTTGGGCTTTATGGATGATAGAAATAATCTTAACAACTATAATGGATTGCAATTGCAAATTTTATTGCAATTTATGCTCACATCAACGCTAGCCTTAAAACCTAACGCACTTAAGCAAATGAGATTCATGCTAATGAGTGAGTTAGGTCATTCTGGTAGCCATAATTTAAATCCAGAGCCAGGTTCACCTGACGACAGTCTGGACTGGATTTATCACAGGTACACGTCCAACCTGTCCACTGACAGCTGGCATTGTGGGTATTTCTTAGATGTTTGCAACCTCTAACCTGCTTCACAGATGTATGAAGTCTGCAGCATGTTCATCTGTACATGTATGTTCATCCACAGAGAAGCTCACACACAACAGTTTAGAGATTAGCATTAATACTTAGGAATCATGTATGTGGAATTAAGCAGCAGAGAAAGGCAGGGTGTTCATTACAAATCTACTTCAAACCATTTCTTAGACAACACCCGTGACAACACTCCATCACGGCGTCTATGGCTCGCAGCAAAATACTTTACATAATTCAAGGAGTGTTTGAAGTGGTTTGGAGCTGTTGCATTATGTAAATCAGAAGATCACTGCAATTATTATCATAAGCACAAGCGCAATCATGAAGTGCGGATGTTCTGGCAGTGCTTGTCTATTAATTGCATTTGAATATAGGCCAGTTCAGTGATGCTGTGAAGGAGAGAAACTAGTTAATTAACCCTAATCGAGTGCAAAGGTATTCATCATATTGCGGCGTCTTATGCGAACAATAGTAGAGGGCAATAGTAGAGGGCAATTTAACATTTTGACAAGAACAATCAAATATAAATGGACTAAATGGAATGCATACATATTGAGGTCTTAGTTATTTGTGCATATATATTTTTGAATGCACCATACCTACATTTAACATAATGCTGTTAAACAGGGAAGTTATGGTTTAATACATTTTAGCTGCAGCATTATATTTAGAATGTCTGTGTACAAAATCTTTTGACAGCCACAGTGAAATTTCCATTTCGTGTGAAATGAAGGCACAGTGACAAAGATGTGGAACGAAATTACAAAAAAAACTGCAGTTGTAATGTATTTCTATTAAACATAGGCTGCTGCCGCAGTGCAAACACTGATGGATATTTCATTTCAGAAACTCTATGAATGAGAAGCACTCTCACTGCTGTGAAGCTCTCAACCTTTCAGCGAAAGCTCCGGTTTAGCTGAAAGAGGCTGAAGCTGGCTGGAATACAGCAGTGAAGCCTCATGATCATTATTTAGCAGCCATTGTTGCCTCTAGACTGAGTGAACAAAGGGCAAAACATTTCCACACTGGTGTGCTGTTCAGTTCTGAAAGCAAACAGAGCTGTTTGAAATGCAGATGTCCTGACACTGCATGAGCAACATTTATAAAATGAGTCTGACTGAAGAGGGAATGGTATGAAATACACAAATTTACATAAAGCAAATCAACTCAAACCAGGTAATAAGGTAAGTTCATCTGAACTGTGTAGCTCAGTCCACTAGTAGTCTATGGTGAGCTTGGCTTTTGTTTTTAATGTCATTATTACAGCAACGACCTGTACTCACTGTTTCACTTTAGGCTCAAGGATTTCAGTTTCACACTGTTACAAAGGTGAACATCACCATCACTCTCCAGGTGAAAGGGCCAGTAGCACAACTTCGTCGATATTTCAGTTAAACTGTAGTGCCCTCTACAGGTATGGCGAGGAAATTGCAATCAATGGGAATATTGTAGTTGATCCCAAACTGTAAAATTCACAAAAAGGTTACTGTCAGAAGTGGGATTCCATTCCACGCCTCCAGGGGAGACGGTGACCTGAACGCAGTGCCTTAGACCGCTCGGCCATCCTGACACCTTTTAACTTGTTAAAATAAACATTAAAAAACCCAGAATTTGTTAATGGTGCAGTCAGTCAGTCAGTCATTATCTTAACCTGCTTAATCCGCTGATGCGGGTCGCGGGGGAGCCGGCGCCTATCTCGGCAGTCTCAGGGCGTGAGGTGGGGGACACTCCGGGCATGACGCCAGTGTACCGCGGAGCCACACAGAGACAAACAACCGATATTTGGTATCGTCCAAAAGTATGCTTTTGGAGGTGGGAGGAAGCCGGAGACACGGGGAGAGCATGCCAACTCCACACAGAGCGGGACTCGAACCCGGAGCTGCCGTGTTGTGAGGCAACAGCGCTACCCACTGCGCCATCGTGCCGCCCAACAAACAAAGTTCAGTATTGAAATTTACTCGTCAAGTCTCTCGACTACAAGTCCCATGATCCTCTCTTCTCCTGGCAACACTTCCGCCACTTTAGTCGTACCGCTTTTTGCTTAACCTAGCTATTATCAGGCTGGGTGAAGCTTTCAAGAAAGTCACCTGACGTCTGTTGCAACATTAATCTAAATGCTTCTCCTATGACTTATTTATAAATTGCTGGCTGAGCTAACAGAGAAGTTAATAGCTAAAAACGAGCATATTTCCGGATTGAAGTGACGTAATAGTCTAAGCCGCTTCTAATTGGTTGGCCTTTTCTTAAGTTTTCCCGCGCGACTGCTGGAGCGAAACAAGAGCGAGCTGTCAGCTACCAGCGGAGCTGTATTGGTGATAATTGAAGATCGATCAGGACCTGCTGCTGTTCTCTAAAGTCATGCCATCTTCCGAATATGACTCAGCCTGTTTGCCGGACTTACTACCGCTGTACTACCGGCGGCTGTTCCCGTTCTCCCAGTATTACCGCTGGCTGAGCTACGGTGGAGGTGAGTCCTGACTGGACATGTTAGCAACGATGCTAGTTCCGGTCTTCATGTTTTCATGTTATGTTCTCCAGTCCAGAAGAACTACTTCCTGAATCGGGAATTCTCCTTCACGCTCAAAGATGACATCTACGTCCGCTACCAGTCGTTCAGCACACAGAACGAACTGGAGAAGGAAATGCAGAAGATGAACCCCTACAAGATCGACATCGGAGCGGTGTACAGCCACCGGGTGAGACGCGCTTCCGCTCGGGTGTATTTTCCCGCGATCACCGCTGAACATGAGGATGATCGATCTTTCCCTGTCACCCACAGCCCAGCCAGCACAACACCGTGAAGTCAGGAAGCTTCCAGGCCCTGGAGAAGGAGCTGGTGTTTGATATTGATATGACGGATTATGATGACGTCAGAAGCTGTTGCAGGTAATTTGGCTGCATGGCTCATACTGACTGCCCCCTTATTCTGCAAGATTCAGTAATCCAGCATGTACACATGACCCTTAAAAGGCTGCTATGATAGCATCAAACTGTTTTCAGCGCTGCAGACATTTGCCCCAAGTGCTGGACCCTGATGACCATCGCCATTCGCATCCTGGATCGAGCCCTTCGAGGTTTAATCTTTGATTTTGGATTCAGACATCCACTCATGATAGACTACATTGCTGACATAAGAGGCATAAAACACTTTTTTTTTTTAATGTGTCTGACATTCCAGAGGACTTTGGTTTCCAGCACCTGCTATGGGTGTATTCAGGCAGAAGAGGTGTGCATTGCTGGGTGTGTGATGAATCTGCCAGGAAGCTGTCTGTAGCAGCACGCTCTGCAGTTGCAGAATATCTCAGCCTGATTAAGGTAATGGCATTTTAGCATTCGGTAGATGATTGAGGACACTGAGTAGCATGACATTCTGACCCCTTACAAACAAGTTGATAGTTCTATCTCAAATGTGATAGAAGAGCTCTAAAAGTAATATGAAATGTTCCCTGAGTTGGAGCTGCAGTGTGTAAATCAGTAAGATGTTCGCTTCCGTTTCACAGGGAGGCGAGGAGACAATTAAGAAAGTGATGCTGACAGATCCAATCCATCCTTTTATCAGGTGAGGATCAGTTTGATTCTCTAGATGGTTTAGTTTGAGTCATTTTGTTCTTTCCACAGCCGATGAAAAATCCAAATCCATTTTCTCAACAGAGAGTCTTTAACAGTGGTGGAGCAGTACTTTCCTCGGTATGCAGTACAGGACCAGGACATCTTCGGCTGCAAGGAATCTGTGGAAAAAGTGCTGTCACTCGTGCCGGAAGATATCCTTTTTACAATATGTAGGTTATTTTCAAGTTGTATAAAAAAATGTGTTTCATGTGGAAACCAAATGGGATATAATGAGAATAATTGACCTTAAATCAAAGCTTACATGTGAGGAAGGAATTGTTGCAGGACTTCCAGAATGAGAGGAAACCTGAAAACCGCTGGAAATTGATCCAGGACCACGCCGCTAGGAAACAAGTACGTAAGTCTACTGGCATTATAAATTAATATTGTTAAGCCTTTTATTGATGTCAGACGCTACAGCAAAAGAATTTAGATCCAAGTTCAAAAGTTTTAGACCCAATAAACATCTTTAGACCGGTGATTTTTGAATATCCAGACTCGTAATCGGCCTGACAAAGCGTTAACATCGGTCTGATTGGTTGTATCTTTTCTGAGGGTTAATAGGTAAAAGCCACAACAACAACAACAACAACAACAAAAAAAAGCGATCCAAATTGTGTTTTTCCAGATTACTGCCAAAAAGGGACAACACTTTGAGAAAGAAATAATGCTGCAGTATTGTTACCCTCGGCTCGACGTGAACGTCAGCAAAGGAGTGAACCACTTGCTGAAGAGCCCCTTCAGTGTCCATCCCAAAACGGGTGAGAACAAACTGAGTGACAGTCACACATCAGTGGCACCGCTGATTGAGTCTCACTGCCACACATCTTTGTTTTCCTCTGGCCAGGGCGCATTTCTGTCCCCATTGACCTGGAAGAATTAGAACAGTTTGATCCGTTTGCTGTGCCCACGATCAGGTAAGTGATTTTTGATTGCCTGATTCTCTGCTGTGTGTCGGATGTGACGCTTCAGAGCTGATACTATGAATCCTTGTTCTTAGTCTCGTCTGTGAAGAACTGGATCGACCAAGGAAAGGTGAAGAGGGAGGGAAGTCAGACGACATCAAGGAAAAGGAAAATGAGAAGGATGCAGCAGAAAGACGGAAGATCAGAGGTGAGATTCAGAATTCCAAGCTGAATGCATCACAAACACGACCGTGTTTCATCTGACAGGTCTAAGTAGGTCAACACAACACAAGGAGTAAGGATGTGTCTGTCCTAGTTTAAAGTGCCGTGCTGAATCTCAGTTACTACCCAAAGCTAGAGCCTTCCTTTTCATGTTTTCACTGATTTCTGCTCATTCTGTTATTGTGAGTTGTCTCAGCTGAAGGTTTCCAGAGCATAACTAAAAAAAAAAACTACTCTGTATTGTTTCACAATGCAGTACAGGACCAGGACAATTTAATGTGTAAATTTAATGGACTTTTTTTTTTATTTTGGGAAAGAAGCATTTTATTTGTCATTTCAATATTGATCTTCTCTGGTGTGCAATTAATAAGAATAGCACTTAAGAAAAATATAAGTAATGTCTTTCTAACTGTCTCCTTTTAACAAACTGCACCTTCATTGGGGAATTCTGTATTTCATAATTATCTTTATGAAAATGGGTTGAAGCGTATGTCAGGTATGGATCAGATTTGTTAGGTTTCACTGAATTCTTACATGTATTTTTGTAATCATAATTAGTAACAGAATGATTTGTGTTGACATAATGAGATATTAAGCCCTCAACGAGGATCAGTGTTTTATTCTATATTATTTGTTCAGCCCATTGAAACATTTTATTCACAGATTACAAGAGAACAAGCCTGGCCAAGTATGTGAAATCCTTTGACCAATTTCTGGATCACATGTCTCGCTCATGGAAAGGAGATCTTCTCAGAAAAAGTGGTAAGCTCCATTTTCTATTTTGTGAAATTGTTGGATAAATAAATATCTTTTTTTATGATATCAATTTTCTTTTATCCTTTTTTCTTTTCAGATCTTCAAAAAGATTTCTGACGTGGATCAACAAATTGAAAGTGATACAGAAGATGCACAGATAATAGATCCCTATTATTAATGTGCATGTGTTGTGATGGAATGCTGGAAATTATCCTGCTAAATTCCCATAAATCTGTATTTTTATGTCCTCATGAGAATTAACAAGGTCATACATTGACACAAAAAATCTAAATATCTTTTGTAGAATTTTCCCACGTTATGTTGTCTTTTTTGTCATATGTATTTTTTGTACAGCCATGTGAAAATAAATTTTTGTATTTTTAGGTCTTTGAAAAAGTTTCAAAATGTTTTAGGTTTTTTTACAAGCATTTATTTTTGTTTGTTTTATTACTCTTTCTACTTTGGCAGAATTGGTTTAATGTGTCTTTTGATTACTTCATTTTTATTTAATCCTTACACAGCATAACACCCATGACATTTATTTCTGTTAAATTGTTGAAAAGGTCATGCAATAGATGTTCAGATTAGAAGCACTGCTTCTGTCGCATACCAAATATTGATTTAGAAGTTATTAATCATTTGTCATGGTTCTAAATCTTTGTCTACATTTGTCATTTATGTCATTTTGAGAGGAAATGTAAAGTTAATACAGTTGTGGATATACTCCCAGATCCAGAACTGCAAGGAAAAGTTGATATATGATCTTAATATGAATATAAGTCCTACATCCAAAATGTTATGTATGCCAAAGACGTATCAAAAGTGAATGGCATACTTTTACAAAAAACTTGTGTAATACTGAGACTCGCATTACATATATTCAATCTTTGTTCTATAGCACAATTTAGGTAAATACAAGGTTTCCAAAGTGTTGCACAGTCAATAAATAAAACACAATGGACATACCATAAAATAATGAACATAATGCGATTAAATAAAATATCAAAAAAAAAAATCTAATAAAATAAGTTAAAAATTGAAATAAAATCAGATTAAAAAAAACAATTAAAATAATGTGAAATAATATACAAAACAATATACACAACATTGCTGTATAGTACCTTATTGTGGTAGTTCAGTTTTAACTAACCATGCTCAAATGGCTGAATCAATCACAATCTGAATCAATTCGTCTAGCTGTCACGTTTTACATCGTCAAATATAACATGTCAATAAAGGAACAGAAAATTAAGTAATGATATTAAATTTGTAGTCAAGAGTCAGAGTAAAATGTTAATATACAGTATGAAGAAATACACGGCTATGGCCTCTCGTTTGTAAAATGACGCACTGTACCTTTAAAATAACCCGGAAGTTACGTCCCTCTTTTAAACAGGATATTACGTCAAAGCAGGAGCGAGAAACTCTCTCTCACGGCCATCTTGGATATAACGTCCAGAATAGGTAGGTGTCTCATCCGGTAATCTAATATCATCCATCTGTTTTCAGGTACGGTGGTTCGTAGCAGTGGTTTCATACTTTTAATTAAGCATCGTTCGCCAGACTTGTGTCGCTATTACGCTTCTTTCCGGCTTGTGATTCGTGATAAATGTCCGGTTCCACCACCGGTTACCGGCTCAAAATGGGCGAACACGAACCGTTAGCAGCCCGTCAGGGCCGCAGGGAGCTGCGTGACGAGTGACGACTGACCAGACTATAAAAATGTCTCTAACTTTAGGAGATTTGACTGCTGAGTTTAATTTTTTATCGTCAAATTCCTCTAGTTGAGGCTGAAGGAACGAACTTCTAGAAGCTAATGTTAGCATGTCGCTTCCCACAAGTTACAGCATGGGGGTCCGGTCACCTGTTTAGCCATTTACCACTGCTTACTCTAGTGTTAACTAGCAGTGAACCGCACGGATCACTTGTCTGCCGAATAATTAAACTGGATTTATTACTTACAACGCGTTACAATGGTTATTACACTGTGTTAAGTTATAAGTAAGTGCAATTGGAGCTAAATTACTCGCCATACTAACGCAGCAGTTGTTCTACCAGTGTTTGTATGACAACTATGTGGTCATATTGTTGAAGCTGACCGCAAGAGTTGACCTTTGTCAATGCTAATAGAGAAACCTTAACTGTTAATGTACGGCCGTTGTCACCTGTTCCACTCATTTGGTTCTCCACAAGTTAACTGGTTTGAATGTGTGACACATCAGGTTTTAGATGTTATAATGGAATTGTACTAATGAACTTTCTTGCTGTCATGTTTCTTTTTAGCAAACATGCCTGGTGAAGCCACAGAAACTGTCCCAGTCACTGAGGAAATGCAGCAGCCACAAGTGGAGACTGGTTCGTATTGATGAGAACTCTGCATGCACCACTGCAGATTAGACGACGGGGTCCTGGAACTCGGTGTTGGAAGAACTGAACAAAGGGTTATGGAAGGACGGTGAAATATGGGAAAGACGTAAAACTAAACATGACAGGGTGGTCATTTGGCTGAGTATTTTGTCAGCTGGCTGAGCGCTGGATTGACATAACAGGTGTCATTCATTTGACTGCTGCTAGCCATGTGTCGGGAAAGTTTCACTGAGTTTACTCCGTCAGGTTTTGGCTTGATAGGAGATCCAGGACCCCTCTTTGTACTTACACAAACTCACAGTGGTGTGTGGTGATAACTGGATTCCGAGCACAATGCATGAGTGTGGCGTTTTCCCCCGAGCACTCAAAAAGGCTTGAAAAGCCAGATAGTTGACCTGCTCATAAACATAATCAGACCTCAGTACAGCTCCATGTTATGAGTACCCTTTCACTTAAACGCAACATGTATGTATCTGATACCCGTAAACTCTGTTTAGTGGTTTCAATATTAGACTTTCCTCAATATTATAAGCTGACAACTTATGGAAGCAAGCTGGCATAATATTCATGGTGCTTTTGACCAAAAAGTTTAAGTGGTATAGGCAGATATTTTTTATGTGTCCAATGTCGATTGTGTTTCCATTATAGTGTCCTCACAGCAGAATTTGTGTATTGCTCCTTCAGTTTTTACCCAGTTTTTAGGCTCTTCTTTTCTCAGCACCTCTGTGTTTTCTACGAGAAATCTTAAAATGGTTTGATCTGCTTGTTTAGGGATGAGGCAAAGATTTTTATGCCAAACTTGTGCTCAGTTAATTTAATTTAATATATTTCTCCTCTTCAAAATTTATTCTGGAAATGTGGTCATTTGTTTTGACTGAATATGGCAGTTTATAGTAGAAGATTTCATGTTTAATTATTAATAATCCATTTTGATTGCATTGGTGAGTTCACGTTCTTAATCTGGTGGAAAAACGGTCAATGTCTTTGCAAACTGGAATGACTTTAAAGAAAATCTACAGATTAAATGTTGAGCTGTGAAATTTAAATGTGGTTTATGTACAGTCTGTCTGGAAGTTAATTGTACATGGGAGAATGCTTCTCTAGCAGCCCATAACATAGTGCACATTATGTTGTCGTGGAGGATGCTAAAAAATTATACTTTTTGTGAAAGTTGTGGGCACTAATTCTAAACTTATTTTCTCACTTGACAATTTGGAAGTTTAATCCTCACAGACACTACAACAACAAAGTAAAATATTGCACAGTTGAATTAATTCTGGTTTTGTTAAATAGTTTATTGGCTGTTTTAAAAGAAGTCCTTTAGAATGAAGTCCTTCATTTCCTAACACGTATCCACTGCATGGAGTTTGGGTCACTGGGGTCTTGACTTTTAGTTCATTGTGGATTTGGCCCATGGGCATCACTGAACGTTTCACCAAGTCATTGCTTATATTCTGGTGTGGAGCACAATTTTCACTGGAATGTATATTCAATATGCTCTTCAAATTGCAATTGCCCTTCCCTCTGCACTCCTGGTGCTTTCCCTCATCAGCTGCAGAAGTATTGAATGCCACTGCTCCTCCGGGGACCCTGGAGTCAGCAGTGAGCAAGGAAATTCCTCTAGAGAATCCTCCAGATACTCCTGTTCCTGCTGAGGGTATAGGTTCTCTAGAAGAGGGTAGTCTTCAAGCTAAAAGTGAGGAACCAAAAGATGTTGCTGTGCCTCAAGAAAGGACGAAGCATTCTGAAAATACTGGGTTAGTGTCCACACCGGTGTGTCAACAAGAAGCAGCGTCTGACCCAGCAGGTGAATCAACTGATTTGCCAGTTCCTGAAGAGTCTGCACCCAGTGCCGTGACTCTCGTTGCATCAGCAGAAGAGCCTCCAGCAGATGACATGCCAAATGAAGATGTCCAAAGTCACAAGTCAGCTGGTGCCACTGAAGAACTGGACAGCCAGGAGGTTGAAAAAGCTTTGGCTGAAGCGATATCCTCTGAATATAAACCTGAAGCGATTGCTGAAAACATTCCTGATGATCCAAGCCCACCTCCTTACAAAGAATTTTGTGTGAATGAGCCTGGAGCAGTTGCTGAAAACATTCTTGGAGAACCAGAACCACCTCGTTACGAAGACATCTTTGTCAATAGTGAAGATGTGAAGACATCCAATTACCCAAAAATTGCAGTGGAAGATCAAGGGGATGTGACCTTGAGAGCCCAAGAAGTTAAAGTACTGGTGAGTGATGCAGAACCACCTGCTCCCGAAATCTGTCTCGGCAGTGAAAATGAGATGACTCTTGATTCTCCAGAGACCACACTAGAAGACCCAAAAGATACTAATCTGGATGCAGCTCAAGATGAAATGTTGATTGGTGATCCAAAACCACAAGCTACTGTAGACAGTAAAGATAAGATGCTTGATTCCTCAGAAACTACACAAGAAGACCCAGGAGAAATGAGCCTGGAAGCAGCAGAAGACAAAGTGTTGCTTGGTCATCCAAAACCACAAGAGTCTGTTGACATTGACGTCAAGAGTGAAGAAACAAAAACGGATGATTCCCTAAAACCTGTAGTGGAAGACCTGAGGAAAATGACCCTGAATGCAGCTCAAGATGAAGTGTCTGGTTATCCAGAACCACAAGCTTCTGTAGATATGTGTGTCAAGGGTGAAGATGAGAAAACATCTGATTCTTCAAAAACTGCAATGGAAGGCCCAAGTGATGCTGATGCTGATGCATCTGCTTCGACCATCTCTGTCAGCAGTGAAGATGAAAAAATGCTTGATTCCTCAGAAACTACACAAGAAGACCAAGGAGAAATGAGCCTGGAAGCAGCAGAAAATGAGGTGTTGCTTGGTGATCCAAAACCACAAGCGTCTGTTGACATTGACGTAAAGAGTGAAGATACAAAAACAGGTGATTCCCGAAAACCTGCAGTGGAAGACCTGAGGAAAGTGACCCAGAATGCAGCTCAAGATGAAGTGTCTGCTGACCCAAAACCACCTGCTTCCGCAGACATGTGTTTCAGAGGTAAAGATGATAAAACATCTGATTCCTCAAAAACTGCCGTGGAAGGCTCAAGTGATGCAAATCCACCTGCACCCGACATCTCTGTCATCAGTGAAGATAAGATGCTTGATTCCTTAGAGACTACCAAAGAAGACCCAGGAGAGAAGAGCCAGGATGCAGCAGAAAATGAAGTGTTCGGTAAAGATGAGAAAACATCTGATTCCTCAGAAACTGCAGTGGAAGGCCAAAGTGATGCTGATGCATCTGTTCCAACCATCTCTGTCAGCAGTGAAGATGAGATGCTTGATTCCTCAGAGACCACACAAGAAGACCCAGGAGAGGGGAGCCTGGACGCAGCAGAAGATGAAGTGTTGCTTGTTGATCCAAAACCATCTGCTTCTCTAGACATTGGTGTCAACGGTAATGATGAGAAAACATCCAGTTCCCCAAAAACTGCAGTGGAAGGCCCAAGTGATGCAAATCCATCTGCTCCAGAAATGTCTGTAAGCAGGGAAGATGACAAGATGCATGATTCCTCAGAGACCACACAAGAAGACCCAGGAGAGAGGAACCTGTTTGCATCTCAAGATGTAGTGTCTGATGTTGACGTATTTAATGAGAATGGAAACCATGACAAGGACAAACCATTAGTGTCTCGCTCAAAGGCGGTTCAGTCACACGGGACCTGTAAACATGAAGCCAGAACTATTTCTACGCGCCCCTTGGCAGGTTGGTTCATCCTCTGAAAAGCAGGTGCTCCCCACTTTGTCATTTGTTACTTTCAATAAGATGGATATTGTTCTTACAAGTTTACACACAAATTCAAAGCAACAAACCTTATCTTTTAATAATGAGTTATTGTTCCATCTTTTTTTAAATCTGTTTTTTTTTTTTTGAGTTTGTACTTCTGTAATCTTTATTTTTACTTATCTTCAATATCGGTGACTACTAAGCTAACAGGTTTAGCCAGGTAGCGGACAGCTCCATCACAAAGCACCACCATAAGTTGTTGACTAGTAGAAATGTTCATTTGCTTTATTAAAGTGCAGCATTGCAAATATTGTTTTGTTAAGTGTATCTTCACAAAACACAGAATGCATTTTTTGGTGTGGAAGTAGTGTAGTAGTTGCGTGTTGTGTAGATGAGTGGCAGTTTGCATCAACTCAGTTTGGGTGATGGCGTGTCGTTTTCCTAACCCAAAGCAAGAAGTTTGCGTTTTGGTTTTCATTCGTTTAACATGCATGCGCAAGACTTTCCCTCTCCCATCCAAAAATTGAAAGACACTTTTTCTATTCAGCTACACCTCCTGCCCAAGCTTCCTCTCAGCAACATCAGGAAAGTTCTGGCCCTCCAAAGCCCAAAGGCAAAGATCCCAAGATTGCACAGGGTCCCTCAGCCCCCAAGGCTGTCCCCGGCAGAAGAAAACGATCCTCCATGTCTGCCTCCTCATCCTCCCCTACCTCACCAAAATCTACTTCCTCTACACCCCTGTCACCTGTACCGTCTCCTTTAGCTTCCACACCTGGCAGCTCTTCTTCTAACCAAGCAAACCGTGTTACACCCAAAATTGTCAAGGCTGGCAAGCAAGGGAAAACCAAGAAAGGAGAGGCATTTGTGCCTGCCCCCACCCCTGTGGAGGGCAAGGTCAAAGTAGCAAGTGAAAAAACAGTGGAGACTAACCCGGAGCCAACTCGAGTTGAAACTAAACCTGGCCCACTTGAGGCAAACTTACCCACCCTGGCTACTCCAAAGCCTGTCGCACCCCCAGCTGCTTTTAAAGTTAGCCCCAAACCAGCTGTGGCAGCTCCGGTCTCCTTTTCAGGTACTATTGCCTCTAGCCCCCCCAGATCGTTTCAAGTTAAGACGACAACAGCAAAAGCTGTTCCTCACACTGATGATGATGACCTCCCTCCACTTATCGCTCCAGAAAAGCCAATTAAAGTACCTGTATTACCCCCTGTTGAGAAAGAGGGTGGAAAACTTGGTACATCTCCTCGTAAACCTGCATTTGAGCCAAGTCTTCAGAGCTGTCATATTGCACCTCCTGAGATTATTAAGGTAGCACCAAAACCCAAGACTGAAACTGAGCCCAAGTCTGTTCCTTCTGAATCTGCTAGAGCAGCAATCAAAGTAGAATCGTCCTCAGCTATTGTTCAAGCTTCTAAACCAGCTCCTGTTGAAGCCCAGAAGCTAGCTGTAGTGGCCAAACCTGCTCCTGTTGAGGCTGCCAAACCAGCTTCTGAGCCTCAGTCCGTTCCTGTTCAGGCCACTAAGCCAGTTGCTCAAGCCAAGTTGTCTGCTGTTGAGGCCACTAAGCCGATTACAGATGCACTTAAGCCAGCTGCTGTGGCCAAGCAGGAGCCTGTTGTGGCCCCCAAACCATCTGCAGAGGCCCCTAAACCTGTAACTGAGGCCAAAGAGATGCCTGTGAAGGTTTCTATGCCAGTTGTCGAGGCCAAGCAGACTCCTGTCCAGGCCCCTAAACCTGCTGCTGAGGCCAAGCAGACTCTTGTCCAGGCCCATAAACCAGCTGCTGAAGCCAAGCAGACTCCTGCTCAGGCCCCTAAGCCGACTGTTGAGGCCAAACAGACCCCTAAGCCAACTGCTGAGGTGAAACAGACTCTTGTGGAGCCCCCTAAACCAGCTGCAGAAACCAAGCAGGCTCCTGTTGAGGCCCCTAATCCAGCTCCTGAGGCCAAACAGACTCCTGTCCAGGCCCCTAAACCAGCTGCTGAAGCCAAGCAGACTCCTGCTCAGGCCCCTAAGCCAACTGTTGAGGCCAAACAGACCCCTAAGCCAACTGCTGAGGTGAAACAGACTCTTGTGGAGCCCCCTAAACCAGCTGCAGAAACCAAGCAGGCTCCTGTTCAGGCCCCTAAACCAGCTCCTGAGGCCAAACAGACTCCTGTCCAGGCCCCTAAACCAGCTGCTGAAGCCAAGCAGACTCCTGCTCAGGCCCCTAAGCCAACTGTTGAGGCCAAACAGACCCCTAAGCCAACTGCTGAGGCCAAACAGACTCTTGTGGAGCCCCTTAAACCAGCTGCAGAAACCAAGCAGGCTCCTGCTCAGGCCCCTAAGCCGGCAGTTGAGGCCAAACAGGCCCCTAAGCCGGCAGTTGAGGCCAAACAGGCCCCTAAGCCGGCAGTTGAGGCCAAACAGGCCCCTAAGCCGGCTGTTGAGGCCAAACAGGCCCCTAAGCCGGCTGTTGAGGCCAAACAGGCCCCTAAGCCGGCTGTTGAGGCCAAACAGGCCCCTAAGCCGGCTGTTGAGGCCAAACAGGCCCCTAAGCCGGCTGTTGAGGCCAAACAGGCCCCTAAGCCGGCTGTTGAGGCCAAACAGGCCCCTAAGCCGGCTGTTGAGGCCAAACAGGCCCCTAAGCCGGCTGTTGAGGCCAAACAGGCCCCTAAGCCGGCTGTTGAGGCCAAACAGGCCCCTAAGCCAACTGCTGAGGCCAAACAGACTCTTGTGGAGCCCCTTAAACCAGCTGCAGAAACCAAGCAGGCTCCTGCTCAGGCCCCTAAGCCGGCAGTTGAGGCCAAACAGGCCCCTAAGCCGGCTGTTGAGGCCAAACAGGCCCCTAAGCCGGCAGTTGAGGCCAAACAGGCCCCTAAGCCGGCTGTTGAGGCCAAACAGGCCCCTAAGCCGGCTGTTGAGGCCAAACAGGCCCCTAAGCCGGCTGTTGAGGCCAAGCAGGCTCCTGTCCAGGCCCCTAAGCCTGTTCCTGAGACCAAGGAAGTTCCTGTCCAGGCCTCTAAAGCAGTAGCTGAAGCTAAATCTGCCCCTGTTGAAGTCAAGATGGCACCGGCTGAGGTTGCTAAACCAACAGCTGAGTCTTCATCTGCTCCTTTCAAAGTTGCTCCAGTCGAGCCAGCAGTTCCTGCCACTGCTCCCCGTAAACTAACATTTGCTGAGGCAGTCGCGAAACCTGCCCCCGTCAAACCTGAGCTTGAGCTAATCTGTTCGAGTCCTTCTGAGAATGTCTCAGCCCCCAAACCTGCCCCCACAACTTCTAAAACCCCCGCCAAAGTGGAGCCTGTGATGAAGAACGACAAGGGTATTTCATTCTTTCTCCTTTTCAGTTGTAATTTTTCCAACTGTCACTGTTTTCTGGAATCGGCGCAAATTCTTCGAGAAACCAAGGTTGTGATATACATTATTTAAACTTTATCCTGACTCATCATGCTACGTAATGGATGCGGTGGACGTTCCAGTTAGTTCTGTTGTTGCATAATTTCAGCCACTTTGTGCAGTTCTGTTTGTGCAGCACATATATAGTTGTTTTTAATTTAGTCTGGTAAATTTAAGGTGGGTGTTGTCCCCTGAAACATTTTATATTTTGAATAAATGTTAACTTCACTATTTCCTTTCCTCAGAGTTGAAGCAGCAGATTTTCACGTAAAACTTGCAGATAAGTAAAACTTGTGACCGTCTTGTTTTTGTAGGATCCGGTACAGAGTCGGAGAGCGATGACTCCGTCCCTGAACTGGAGGAACAGGTTTCTGCACAGATACACACACAGCAAGCTCAGGTGAGTGTTCGGCGTTGCTCACTGGTCATTAACTGACACAGAAGCACATTTAACATGGAAAATATAGTTTGTCCAACACTCTTTAATGATGATTGAACAGTGACTTTCGTTCTTCTGAGTCTACTGAAGCCACCCTTTCTGTGCTGAGAAGAGTGTTGAAGATTGGCATATAAATAAATGTTTTATCACTTCATATGGAAGCTGTTCTTATTCCACTGCACACATTTACAAGCAGAGATAAAATGTGGATTAATTTTCTGTTTACTTTCAATCTCTTACAGCTCGCAGCAGCTGCAGAAATAGATGAGGAACCTGTCAGCAAAGCAAAACAGAGCCGTAGTGAAAAGAAGGCACGAAAGGTAATCCCTTACATGTGCAATCAATGGAACCGGCACTTTTGTTTATTTTGTAATGGTGAAAATTGACCAGGATTAAAATGAATTTTATTGCAGGCCATGTCGAAGCTTGGTTTAAGACAGGTCACAGGGGTCACTAGAGTCACTATTCGGAAGTCCAAAAACATCTTGTTCGTCATCACCAAACCAGATGTGTACAAGAGCCCCGCCTCAGACACATACATTGTCTTCGGGGAGGCTAAGGTGTGTGTCCGTCAGTCGTACGAGGAAATCTAATCAGCCTTTTTATTATACAGGAAATACCTGATTGAAAAATGAATGCTAGGTATTGACGCTACGTTCACCCGTTTTACCCTCTCTGCTGTCCAGATCGAAGATCTTTCCCAGCAAGCCCAGCTAGCGGCCGCAGAGAAATTCAAGGTCCAGGGAGAAGCTGTATCAAACATCCAGGAAAACACACAGACGCCAACAGTACAGGAGGAGAGCGAAGAAGAGGAGGTAAGATGTCGATTCTGATATCGACACATCACGTTTTATTGATACTGTTGTGTAAACATGACACAATTCCCAAATTGTGACAGGTTGATGAGACGGGAGTTGAGGTCAAGGACATTGAACTCGTCATGTCACAAGCCAATGTGTCGCGGGCGAAGGCGGTACGCGCCCTGAAAAACAACAACAACGACATTGTCAACGCTATCATGGTAAGATTCTTCATTGGTTTTTAATTTGTTGTTTTTAATTAACCTTTTTCACCCTGGTGTGTGTGGATGATTTTGCATAAAGAATTCCTTGGTGATCAGCAGTATAATGAACTTTTTTTTTTTCTGTTTTCCACTTTGCAGGAGTTGACGATGTAATGGTGGGACCCTGACACTGAGGGCTGAGAAGAGTTGCTGATTTAAGCTCGTTTATACGATTTATACCCGAGATGGAAATAAAATTGTGGCTTGATAAATTAAACGTTCATGTGTTTTGCATTTATTTACTTTGCACAAGAATTAATTTGCACAAGAATTAACCTTGACATGGTGGGGGTTGGAGCAAGGTTTTTTTTTGTTTGTTTTTCTTCAGTGAGGGACTGAAACAACCCTGAAATGTGTAATGTAAAGATCTGTGGGGTATAATACAAATCAAATGCATCTAAAATTTGAATAAGGACACTGATTACTTGTGCACTAGAACGTAAAATTCTTCTCTGAGATGAGTTGCGCAAAAGGTAATGTCAGAATGGTTGGATTAAAGTTAACTGCGTCCGGGTGAAGGAACACATACTGTAATTTTTAGCTGAGTCTTCTGAAGGGTGGACTCTTAGACCACTTTTTGTATTATACTTAAATGCTGAGTCAATGGGTAAGAAAACTTACAAAATATATTCAGCAAGGTCATAGATATCGTCTGTCTTGGTCCTAAAATAGGTCAGTCTCCCTGTAATGCAATTTGATTGACAACCAATGACCTCCATTTTTCGGCCCTTCCTTTCCACGTCACGAGCATGTAAAACTGATCATTTCAACTTTTGATCAGAATTCTTGCTTACATCCTGAAGTGATGTGATTTGTCAGCACTACAAAAAAATGCCAGTGTTGTGAAGGGTTAACTGTTTATGACAGTAAGGATATTGATGCTGGGAAAACCGAAGTATGGCTGTCACTGGCTGTGTAAACTGGTATGACATCACTGAACATCTACGGAATAACAATGTAAATGTAAAAACGACAGGATACTGGTTACCAGGAGAATTATGCAGCCAAATTTTGCTTTCATTTAAAGCACTGTAGCTGAGTCAAGCCATGAAAAGAGTTAGGTTTGGTACCCAACATTAAAAAGGAATGGGAGATACAAACTGTCAGTGATAGTTTCAGTATCTGAAACCACTGAAGTTCACTTGTTAGCAGGAGCTAAAATACAAGTAAATAATAAATATACAATTTGCTTATTTTTAACTTTTTGTTCAACTACAGTCATTCTCATGTCTGAGCATTTGAACTTCATGTAATGTAAAACAAAGTGAATCTCACATTTATCGTTTTTGTAGATAGAAATACTTTCCCTTAATAGTAAACGTGTTAATTGTATTAAAATGACCTATTTTTGGTTAAAATATAATAATTTATCAGTGTCCATTAATTTCGTGTTCCACCCCATCACACTTTTGTAATTTTATACCAAATTTCAGTACACTTCCTGTAAATGGCACCACTAACAGGAAGTGACATCATTCAAGAGTTTGACGAAGGTAAGTTTTTATTTATTTTGATTTTATATACTAATTTGAACCCCGAAGGGAAATTAAGAAAGTTCAATCAATGATGAGTTTTGATTTATCTTTTATAACTTTTTTGGTAGACTTTCCTTTCAAAACCTTCTCCGGTAAGCAGATCATCACCACATCACACTCACACAAAAAAAAAAAAAGGAAAACAATTTTTAATCACATTTCCAAATTATATTTTTATAAATCACGTTTTTTTTTCATGCTAACTATGGTGTTAACTTTTAGTACATCCAGAATTTCTACAATATTGGTTTAGATTTTCTAGAACGATTGTCCTTCATATGGAATTATTATAAAATATTTTAATCTTTTAATCAGTTCATTAAATACCCGCAATAAACTTATAAACACTGACACTATTTACTTATTAATTATTACTACTATTTACTTTCACTATTACTATTTGATGGATCGTGTGCTCTGAAGTCACCTTATAGAGTACGTTACTTAGTTTAAAGCGCTTTGCGCATCGCCACGGCGCCGCCAACCGCCACTGAAAGCTCTAGAAGCGTCTGGTGACGTCACGGTTCAACTGCGTCTGAGTTGCGATTCCCGTACGGGGGATACGCAGAAACTCGAGGAAGCGCTCGCGCTAAAACCTCAGGCTACAGGCGTTCGCACAGGTTGTTTGTGTGCCGCGTTTCTTCTTTTTGCAGGAATTCCGTTACTTTCCACCAGACTGTTCCCCTCCGGTAAAGAAGATAACATCACGCAGACATGTAAGTAGAGTAACGGGATTCTGCGGTCGCAACGGGAGGAGGAACATTCGCGAAAACATGTTTAGCAAGCTTATGCTGCCGCGTGACAACATGGTTTTTCAAAGGCGGGAGGTTGGCCTTGTGTCTTTTAACTCTAAGCTAACGGTTTCCTGCTACGTGCTCAGAATTCAGAGTAAATTGTACATTATATAACGGCTGCTACTGTAAAAGAGCCACATCCCCAGCATTAGCTTAAAACACGACCTCTTTATCCCCTGGAAGGGCTCCGGGTCACCGCATGGCTGAACAAACGCAGCGGCTAATGCCAGCGCTGTTAGCATGTTAGCTTGCTAGCTTAGCCTTCATTGAATGACTGGGTCGAGGTGAAGTCAACGTTCCGCTGTTATCAACGCCACACGGCACATCCTAGGTTAAAAACAGCCTTATTTTGGAGTTTATAACCTCATCTCCAAATTTGAAACGTCTAAAGATTTGGATTATATCGATAACATTCATGCGGCGCAATTTTAGTAAGGCGATCTTTATTTTTTTAACATCGTTTTGCTAATAGCTCTCGTAGTGGAACGCCAAGTGGAAATGAATGCAAAGCAGGTGGATGATGAAAACAGTACAAATATTATGTTTTAAAATTCCATAACAATAAAGGTTCCAACATCGCCATAATGTTAGTATTAGAAGGTTCACTGGAGCGTCACTTATTATAAGATAATGGAATATTAATCAATGAAGATGATCACAGCTCAGTTACAAGGTTAATAAAATAAATAACGTTTATTGTATAGCCTGAAGTGAAACCAAAAGTAATCCCTTCTGAGATGTTCACATTAGTTTTACACCATATTTCACTTTCATAGCTCGATGCAGATGCTCGGGGTAACTGGATGCTGTGTGGCCATCTGATACCCAGATGACAGGCCATTGTGTCTGAAGACACACACCAGCACCTGTCACCTGTTCCATGTTTTAGTCTTTCTATGGAAGCCAAAAAACACACAGGAAAGCATGTTTGAGTGTTTTTTTCATCCTGACCCTGTGTTATAAGCAGCTTTTTGAGGTCACAAATGTCTTGAAGCACTTGAAATGGGAATGTTCAACTGGAGCAGAGCGCTGAACTTGTCTGGTTTCTTCACAGGCTTCCAGCACCTACCAAGTGGTACGACAAGAGGGACGTTGTCTGTATAGAGTTCTTTGTAGCAGACAGCAAAGACGTCGAAGTCCGTTTCGATAAAACAAAGTGTGGTTTCAGGTATGTGTTCTTAGTTATAACATCAAGTTGAATTTACCATTCATTTGGTATTTTCTTGAATAATCTTGCTTCTTTTGCTGTCTTTCACAGGCTTTATTCTAATAATTTCTGAGTTTATATCTCTCTCTTTCCTCAGTTGTGTTCGAGCAACCGACAATGTCAAATATGTGAATGAATTAGAACTTTTTGAAGCCATCGATGAAAATGTAAGTTATATTTTATGTCTGAATTATTGCTTCACTTAAATTTACTTTATAACATTTAGTCAGCATTGCAGATTGGGCTGTCATTCACCACGCTTTTCTTTGTATTTACACCTTGATGCAGGATTCCTCACATAAACGTACAGATCGTTCGATCGTGTGCAGTTTACAAAAAGCACAGCCAGGGAAGGCATGGCCAAGGCTAACAAAAGACAAGGCTAAGGTAAGTCAGCACCAAGGAACAGTCATTTAAATACTAACTCTAACAGTATATGCATGTTAAACACTATTGGTTGAATTGCAATACTGTTGGTTGATACAACAAGTTAAAATGTCTTCTAATTTAATGGCATGGATTTTGTATTTCACAGCCAAATTGGCTTGGTGTCGACTTCAACAACTGGAAAAACTGGGAAGATGACTCAGACGAAGAGACAGGCAACTTTGATCAATTTTCAGATGTGAGTGTTACGTGTGATTTATGTTGTTTAAGTCCCTTAGGATTATTTTCACACCATCGGTCAAACCATAAATGGATTCAGTTGAAAAATATTCTACGCTGCATTTGGCTACTAGTTTAAATTAAAAGAATTATACATTTATTTCTTAAATTATCGGAAAATGGATACGCTGTCGCGATGGGACATGTCTTTAATGTGATGGTTGATGGGATGTGAATCACAGACATTTATCTTATTAAAGATGTGTGTGAGCTTGTTAATGCCATGGAATTAGGCAGCTGTAGTTTTGATTTGTTGCGCAACTCATTTTGACCTGGTGTAATTTCATCTTGAAGACTGGGGTTGGTGTAACTCATTAACCTGTGACGTATCATCCATTCTGTATATTAAAAAAAAAGTGTTTAACTGTCATTTTAATGGTAAATGAGGTGGCAAAGGTATAGTGATCTATACTGGAAGATAAAATGTGATTGCTGTCTCCCTACAATCTCCTTTGCTCGACAAAAAGTGCTCCATGAAAATTACACTTTACAAAAAGGAAAATTAATGCAACCTACTTTTTTGTTCTTCTGTAATTTATTGATTCTGTGTCACATTGTTATAAACAGCTGTTTGCAAACTCACCATTGATAAATTCCAAAAGTTTCCACAATTTGTAAACTTTTTGGATTACAGTCATTTTTTTTAATGCTTTAAGAAATGTAAATAAGGTGGTTCTGATTTAATGTTACAGATGATGCCCGACATGGGAGATGATGATGACTTATCTAATCAAGATGGTGCAGAAGATGTAGGGAGTTTTTCTTCTATTTTTTAAATAGGACCTGATTTTTAAACAGATTTTGACCAGCGTCTGTCATCTAACATGTTTCTTTTCTTTTTAGGATGAGTCTGCAGATAGCGATGACGAAAGTAAGTAATTACATACTAATACTACTTTTAAAGTCATTTCGTTGTAATGTCAGGTTTAACATTGTTTCTATCCCACTTTCAGAATTGGAAGATGTGGAGTAAGACCGAAGAAAATGGAACAGCTTTGGGGAAAGAGGAATTAAAACACATTTATATCTTGAAATCAAAGGCAGTGACAACTGTAACATGAGTCAGTAGCCATATTTAAATCCATAGCCTCCGCTCCAAACTCTTCACGGTCTTGATCTATCCACTCGAGGTTGATGTGCATGGTATTGTACAGACCAGCTATCTCCACTTCCATTTGCTGTACTGCACCTCTTTGGTATCTTGTTTTACTGTTAAATACTTCAAGTAAGCACACATTATTTTGGGAAAAGCCGTCTAGTTGTACTCAACCGAGCAATACGTTTCGTTTTTTTAATTGGCTGTGGTTTATGATGGTTAGGCCCACCCGTTCCCAACGCTGTGGTTTAAGTTAGTTGATTGGTGTAGTTAATTTCAACAAGTGCAGAAAACACTAGAAGAGGAATTTCTTGAGTTTACAGCCTGGGTTCCTTTTCATGCCTTCCATGTGTTGTGAATTAGAAATCCAGGAGGCCGATCTTAGTTTCCGTGGCTTAACCTTCCAACGTTTCCCTTCATAGTCAGTGTCTGTAAAATTGGAATATTCTGAAACTGTTTCCGAACGATTTGCATCTTCCCAGTCTTCACCTGATTTGGATTCTTACATGGTCTAGCAACTGTTCTCTCCCCCCTCCCCCAGGAAGCACCACTCATGAACACTCGTGTTAGAACGCAGGAGCAAGGTACAACGTTTTGCAGCTAATAGAGGCATCCAGCTTTGTTTTGTTTGTTGCGATCCTCCAGGTTTGTTTTTTTGTTTATTCATCTAGAATGATCCTCCCTTTTTCATGAGGGTGTGTCAGAAGGCGAGGTGATACGTAATGACCAAATTATATTTGCACTGTCAATAAAATGTACCGGGGGGGACATAATGTTGAAATTCTTTTATTGTCTACATCTTTCTAATAAACTCTTCAAGAATCAGTTTAAATGCCTTTTTCGTTTCTTCAGATTAGATTTGAGTTCAGTTTATTCATTCCAACCTATTTTTTGGTTGAATGCACGGTATAAAAAGTTGTGGAGCAAGTTGGGCTGGATTGAGGTGTGTTGCGGTTCGTGATGTGAGCTCAGTTTTAAAGTTGTTTTTTTCTCACTACACTGGATCGTGTGAGGATTTTTATAGATTAACTCCCATCAGTCTTTCAGAAAAACTGCTCACCCGGGAGAATGAAGTGTAAATTTGATACGGCACATTCTTGGAGTTTTTCAGACGTAATGCAACCTCTCATATATTTCAAATGTGAATAGTTGTACAAGTTTAAGCTTTCTAATTAAATTGTGATAATGACTGGTACATCTATCAGTAATTTTGTTTCCACCATATCATGCAAACCATAAATACATTGCAGTAATCAACCCCATAGTTTTCAACTAATACTATGTCTCCATCTGAATATTAATTTCCACTTTTAAGATAAATATAAAGAGTTACAATCTTGTTCAGACCAGATGTTCTGATATTTTGAATTTTATGTGGGTTGTGCTTTCTGTGGGTTTCATGGAATCTTGTTTTGGGTTAATGAAGGTTGATCGTTTTGCCTGAAGCATATTCCAGAAACTTTACAATCTTGTTTTAACAACTATTACACTCAAATTAACTTTCACAAATATTTAATTCAAACCTTTTTTTTGTTTTGTTTTCAATGGAAAGATGATTTTTCAGGTTCTCCAAAGCAACATTTAGTCCTATATTCAGCTCATCAAAAGAATACTGGTGCATTTGTGGAACATTTTTGAGGCTGTTGAGGAAAGACGTCATGTTAGATGCCCTTTAAATGAGTTATTACATCCCGCTTCAAAGCGGTGATGTAATCGTCAGTACTCGAGCGTCCGTCCGTTCATTCGTCCACCAAATATCTTCACAACCGTCGCAGATAGACAGATGAAACAAAAAGCACATTACTCGGACAGCAAAGGGGATGAAAATGAGATGATGACCCTGACCTTGAGGAAACTAGGTCAATGTCAAATTTTAACTTTTGCACACTCAGGAACTGGATTAGAAAGACAAGGGAGAAGGCCAGTGTAAGACTAGATCAAAGCTAGTGCTTTGATCTATGAAAGTAGGTCAGAACACTAGCTTTGATCTTTGACCTATAAAGATCAAAGCTAATTTTGATTTCAGGGGTGTCGCGGGATGTTGCAGTCTGTGACTGTGTTGGTTCTTGTTTATAATAGTACTGTATTCCATATTGAGTCAGGTTTGCGTAATGACGTCAGAGGGCGGCGCTAGGACCCGGACGCCCGCAGCCTCCCCAGCCCGGATCATTTACATACTTTCCTGTTAGGTCTTATTTCTTCACCGTCGTTTCCGAGAAGTTGTTTGTAATGTGCAAACGTCTAATCCTGTGTTCGCATTAAAATAAAAGCATTGATCAGAAATATAACAGGAGGACACCGGCGTGGACCGTCACAAGGTAATTTATCGCAGCGGTTTGCTTTTTATTACACTTGTTTTCATAAAGCTAAATGATTTGGTCAAAACATTTAATTCAATTTGGTGAAACCACACATTTAGTTTCGTTTCTGTTTGATTACAAAACAAACTTTTACACATCTAATAAACAGGAAATCAGTTTTGTCTTAAAAAATCATTGATATTCGAACACCTGTCATTCGTAATAAGTCAAAGTGAGGTTCCGGTGAGAATACAGTAACTACAGATTATTAATCTCTATTGGAGGTGTCGTGGCTATTATTTTGAAAGTTTGATCAATGATGTGGAGGCCGGATGTGTTCGTGCTAATCGATGGCCCATTGACACCGCTACGTTCGTTCTGTTCTGAGATCATGGCTGCACTGGACCACACCAGCCATGTTTGCTAATTTAAAACCCAAAGGTTAGGGAATAGTTGTTTATTATTTACCGCCGTGCCATCTACACCCGCCCATCCATTCAGACCGGAGGGTTCGAGGCACCTGCGCCCTCGAAATCCAAGGAATAAAAGGTTTGGAAGCCGTGAGGAAATAGCAGAGAAACTTTTGATGGTGCTACTGAGGGGAGAGGATGCTCTGCAAAAATTGTGTGCGATCGTGCCCGGTAAACAATAACTTAATGCGGCGTGCTAGCTGACGTTAGCCGTGAACAAAAGGGATCACGCCTCCGCCTCGTAACGAGCCAGTCTGAGTGAGTTCACCTTATTCATTCCCAATAAAACATTATTTTCCTCCGGGGGCGACCTCCACTGCTGATGGCCACCCGGAATCCACGCCAGCATGGGGGGGGGGGGGGGGAATATACTCGCTACCTGGCTGTTAGCTAGCTTAACAACTACACTTATTGCTTTGAGGATGCTATAAATTAGCTTTAAGCTAGCATGTGATAGCTAGTTTCTATTGTGATGATTTAGCTAAATAACCTTGGGAGCAGAATGGGGGGGTATTTTATTAAATTATCAACACTTTTTAATCAAGTCTGTGAATTCTCTTGGTGATTCGAACCCATGACGAACGTTCACCTCGTTAGCATGACTGGCTAGCATCGCCTTAAAGTGAAATGTTGGGTTAAAGCAGCTAGTGTCTGCAGCTAGTTAGCTAAGCTAGCTGTGACTCCGGCCTGGTGGGACGCGAACATCGAGGCGCATAGATGGTTTATAACGAGGGAATAGAACCGACAACCACAGGGTGAGTGTGGGGACACCTCCTCCGGCCTCTCAGGTGCTGGAATCTATTCCGGCTCATTCCACTATTTATTGGGGGCCGGAGGCCGAGCCCGTCTGGGCCGGACCGTCTCTCTGGGCTCGACCGGATGCAGGAGGATGTTGATCGGGTTAGCAGCGCCTCATCAACGCGTTGATGATGGGGATCGAATTCCGTCGTTACAACCAGATTATCCGCTAATCTGCGAACATTTTGACGGCTAGTTGTCGCGATGAACGGTGTCGTGTCAGATTAAAAAAAAAAAAAAAAAACCCGTCCCCGTTACGTAACGTTAGCGTCTTGAGAATGAATTAAAAGTCGTTTATCGGTCACGTGATGACGCGCAGACGCGTCCAAATCCTGCAGATACCAAATAAAGATCTGATAGGAAATTAATGGTTTTAAATGTTAAAGTTCGGATTGTAGGGTTTTGTTTTGTTTTTTTAATCTTTGCATTCTTTTTCTTTTTCCAGATGGAGTCAAATAATCATTTCAATTATGGCACCCACTCCTCATCCAACTCAGGACTGAAACGCTCCTCAGGGGATTCTCTTTACACTAACGGGTCCTCCATGAGTTTCTCTCAGCAGGGAAAGAGTGAGTATTGAGTGTTAAATTCTATTTTGAAAGTTCAAACAGAAAGTTTAAAGCAAACTTTCCTTCTTGTGTCAAACAGACATGAACGGCGAACTGAATGTGAATGGCGTCACTACTGTACTCGGGGCCGGCGTGCCCGGTTCCCACCCGTCCACGGCTCCGTACCAACACATGAGCAACCACCACCAGAGCAGCATGGGTTACGACTACCTTTGGGGGGGACATCCTCAGTACGGCCCCAGCATGGGGGGTTCCCCCGGACACGGAATCCACCAGAAGCAGCCGACACCTGGGATGGTCCAGCCGCAGTCGCAGTCGCAGCATCACTTCCAGAGTCACGGACAGTACCAGCTGAACGGGGGCATGGAGGGTTCCCGTCAGCCCCCCGTCACCGGACCGCCCAACATGCCCCAGTACTGGAACAGGAGTAACCCCGGCACGCAGCAGCTAAGTTATAATTCCCACGGTATGTACGGGACGTACCAGAGTCAGACACATCCTGGAATCCCATCATCACAGCATCACCAGCAGCAGTCCCTACAGCCCCCCCCCTCACCAAACATCACAGCAGCATCTCCAGCCCCACCGTCACCCCTCCCACCATCACCAGCAGCACCAGCAGCCCCAGCATTACGGCATGATGCCCAACGGGATGCCCTACTTCCAGCAGCCGCAGCAGCCGCCCCAGCATTCCCCGAGCCAGGGCCAGGCCCAGATGATACCCCCGGCGTCCCAGAGTTTTACCCCTCCCCGTGGCAGCCCCATGCACCACGGCTTGGACAGGGGGGGCACCGGCAGCCCGCTCCCTATGGGAATGCCCTCAGGAACCATGATGTCGCTGTCGGCCGTGCAGGATAGCGGATCGCCCAAGGCTCACGGGAGGGAGCGGAGCCCCCACGCCAGCAGCGCCGGGATGTCTTCAGGCATGCAAGGTAACCGCTTAAGTTCCTCAGTCGTGTAACCGGAACATGTTCATTTATTTGATAATAATTCTGGTAATTCTATGTGGAATTTCTTAGTTCTACATTTTGCCATCAGCCTGAGTTTTATTTCCTCCTAATTTAGTTGTTTCTTGACATTTCCTCCTTAAATTCCATTAGAGTAACGTTACAGTCATGTGGTCGTCTTCCTCTTTTTATTGTATTTATCCTACAGACCGCAGCAACTGCTCAAACTAAATGATTTTATTACACCAGTATATTTTTTGTGTTTTTTGGGGGGCCTTAAATCATCTTAAATATTCAGATTTATATGTTTGTATTTTTTAAATGCAGAACATTGAACTAAAACATTTTGGCAAAATTAATTTCTAATTAAGTGAATCTCATGTTTGACGCAGGAACGTCTGTTAAGCACTTTGTGTCATATGGGGGGTGTAACAGTGTCATATCGCCAATAAACAAAACATGAGCTATCAAACAATCAGTTTTGCATTACAATGTTTATATTTGAAAAAAGTTTTATGGCACTAAAACATGTGATGCTAAAAGATGAAACTGACAGAATATTTTAAAAAAATGTATTTAATTAGAAACAAACCCAGTTTTAAACTTTTATTAATAAAAAGCAAACCAACAAGAAAACGTTAACATTAAAAATAAGTCGATTGTCCTTGAAATGCATTAAAACAAAGAAGTTTTTAATGCTTTAATGCTCTTTTTTGTTAGCTGGGTCGTACTGAGATCGTCTCTGCTAACGTGACGACCCCCCCCCCCCACGACGCTACCTGTGATGTTACTATGACGACCATCCAAACGCCGAGGCGGCATTTGTTCATTTGTTTGTTTGATTTGTTGGTTGTGATGGGAGGTGTGTGTCTGCTGAATGTCCTTGTTTTATAATACAGTATAAAAAGACATTTAAAAGGATATTCAGACTGATTATTGGTTATTTATTAAATATCTTCATCACATTTTCTGTAAATTCGGAGCTTATTCTTCCTTCTTCTTTTCCGTCCTCTCCTTCAGGGCATCCGAGGGAATCCGTCAAGGAGGTGGACTCGAGCTACAACGGCATGGAGAGAGCGTCTGTCGCTCAGCGGCCCCCCACCAGTGACGGCTACCCCCCCAAACCCGCGCTGCCCACCGGTGACTACCGTCAGCGTCTGGAGCAGCCGGCGGCGCCACGCCCCGACATCAGAGAGTCGGGCGCGACCGCCCCCCTCCCCCTCCCGTCGGGCTCGTCTCCCAGAGACGTGGGCGCGTCACGGACCAAGGACTCGCCCCCTCCCCGCGTCTCCGAGTCGCCCTCGTCGGCCCCCAGGCCCCCGATGGTGTCGACCCCTGACGTAGAATCTACTCCGCCACGGACGTCACCTTCGAACGCGTCTCCGGCCCCCTCCCCGGCTGCTCCACCCAGACTGTCCTCCTCTCCTCTAATGATCCAAGTCCTCCGGCCAGAGTTGCCCCCCCCTGCTGGGTCCAAGCATCTGTCAGCGGGGGCTCCTTCCTCCTCGCTCCTCGCGTCGTCCCCCAAGTTGTCCCCCCTCCATCCTTCTGATGGCGTCTCCAGACACGTGACGGTTTCCTCAGCCCCCGCCGTTCCTTCCCTGGAGTCTTTGACTCATCAGATGGAGTCTTCGTTGCCTCTTCCTGTTCCTGGCCCCCCTGCCCTGGTGCCCCTGTCCTCCTACCCCCCGTCTGCCCCCATGTCGTCCCTTCAACAGCTGGTTCACGGGTCCAGGTCGCCTCTGCTGGCGTCTGCATCCCGGCACGAAAAGCCCAGACCCGCCAACGCGACGCCTGCAGCCTCATTGGCGGCGAAGCCCCCAGCAGTGGGCGTGTCCCCACCTGTGGGCGTGTCGCCACCCGTCGTGTCGATGTCAGCGTCGCCGGTTCCACACGGGTTGCGTTTGTCTCAGCCTGCGGTTAGCGGCACGCCTCGTGATCCGGCGCCCACGTACACTCCTCTACCTGCAGATTCGAGTCTTTCCACTTACCCCGCAGCGTCGTTACCCCCCAGGATGGTGATCTCACCCCCCCTAGCAGCCCACGAAAGCCCTACAGCCCGACCTCTAGCGACCCTACCTCTTCTAACCACTCAAGCCTCCAGGACTGCGCCTGTGTCCGAACCGCCTGCCTTGGTATCCGTGCCTCCCGCCATGGGTTCGTCCTCTGGAGCGACGCGCCGTTCGGACCCCCCCAGCACCACTCCTGTTAACTCCCTGACGCCGTCGTCTCCCCAACCGGAGCCGCACGTTTACGGCGAGAGCAGAAACGCCTCGGCGACGAAAACATATGAAAACGCAGACGAGCGGCTCGACTCGGAAACGAGGACGTCGCCGCTGGAGGAAGCGACGGACATCTGCGCTCAAGAACCGCCGACCGATCTTCCTGGGAAACCGTCGCCGACCGCGGTTGCTCTCGATCAGACGCCCGACGGCAGACGGATGGATTGTGAGCAGCGAGACGTGGAGAGCAGCGGCGATTGTGAGTCGGACGAATCCCTCCTGGAGCCGACGCCAGTCAGGAGGTCTCCACCTCTCCACAGCGCAACAGGAGAACATCTGACCGACGAGGAAAGTTTGGATGCGGCGCCGCAGTTTGACGGCGGTTCGTTGGACAGCCCCTCCCGGATGGACGTCAGCTCCGTCCTGGAGAAGTCGTCCCTGGCGGATTACGAGAGCTCCTGTTTGGACGACTCGACGCACCACGAGAGCAGCTTTCACCTGACGAAGGACGCGTCTGAGCCGGACGGCGACTCGGAGGAAGTCCCGACTGCGTTTGACACCGCCGGACACGACCGCTCCTCCGTCTCCTGCTCCAGAGACGACTCCGCGGAGGAAGGCGGAGCATCTGAGGCTCAGGAGACGGCGGACATGAGTCAGGTGGGGGGGGAGTCCGTGCCGGACGAGCCTTCGGTCGAGTCGCAGGCGTCCCACCTGCAGTCGTTTGTGCCGTCTGAGGCCGCTCGTGAAGGTAAGAGCGTGAAGCTGAGGATGATGGGAACGGATCCCAGAGGCGAAAAACTGGTTTAATGTCTTATATTTAACCTTTGGGAACTGTTTGGGCCCAAAAGGGACATTTTTGTTCCTTCTGTGTGTTTCTCTCCCAGTAAATCCGTCAGTTAAAAGGCTAAATATACGACATTTTTCCAGTAATTTTCTTTCATCTTTATTTTCTAAATTCCTTAAAGCCTGTCAGTGGTAGTGTGTAGAATAGCAGCTTTTCACCGTGTATAAAAATCACCTGATAGGGTTAAAAATGGTCCAACTGATTCCCATTATAACCACATATTTTTCACATACTATAAGCATATACTGTATATATTTATTATATATTTATATATTATATATGGATATGATATACATATATACATATTTCTGTATTACATTTTTTTTTTTTTACACTTTTATGAGACGGCCCTTTCATGACCCGATTAGGTAATGTGTGTAGCCATTTCAATCGGTCCCGAAGGGTTAATATCACCTTATCTCCTCTTAGCCGAGGGAGGGGGCGTGCCCACAGAACTCGATCCGCCGGACTCACCTGGGATCACTGAGACCGCCGTTCACGAGGCTGTGACTCCCCCCAGTTTCAAGGTGAGGGACGAGAACTTCATTGCCTTCAGCACCCCAGCAGAGGGCCCTGCTGTACACCCCCTCCAGCCCGTCGCCGACCCCGTCACACCCGGCGCTGAGGGGCATCAGAAAACCCCAGGGAAGCCACGGAAACCTCGAGCTCCAGCTGCAGTGTGGACGAAGAGTCCAGGTATCCAGCAGTCTGATTTAAACATACGTGAGTCGATGGTAGATTTATTTAAATCCCTTGTTCCCGTGTGTTTAAAGCGTCGGAGGAGGTCCAGCGGAAGCCCCGGGTTCGGACCCCCAAAGTGGAGAAGACTGATGTGGAGCGAGGCAGTAAGGAACCCGCCCCCAAGGGCAGGAAGAGAAAGAAACCCGGGAAGGCGGACGGAAACGAAGCGTCAAGCGCGTGCGGAGAGGGGGCGTCGCCCAAGGGGGAGGTCGATCCCATCACCGCCACCATCAACGCGGTTCTGGCCAACGCCTTGGCGCTCGACGCGTCGGCGATCAAGCCCAAGAAGGCCCGGAGGACGAAGAAACACCAGGAAGGGAACACACCCAAGCGTGACGCCGACAGGTCGGCCGAACGCGACGACAACGACGACGACAGCTCCACCGCAGGTGATGACTGGTGAAGGTCACGTGACCCGGGTTTACCGCGCATGGCGGCGGGTCGAGGCGCGACTCCGCAGGTTAACGCGCTTCCTTTGTTTCCTGCAGGTGAATCGAACAAAAGGAGAGTCGCAACCGAGGAGCAGGTTCAGTTCCCGCTGCAGCATGGGTAACGGCCCCCCCAGGGAGCTTCGTCCATTACATTAACACGCAAAAACTGACCACAGTGACCCCTCGTTACCCGCGGTTAATGCGTTCTAGGAACGACTCGCAGAAAAACTAATTCCGCGATAGAGCAACAAACGATTTATTTTATTATTTACGGTAATTTAAACGTTTATGACCCCTCCCCACACTGATATTGAACCACCGTCTATCTGTATTACCTTTAAAACACTGCTTCAAACATTTTTAAGTGTTTGAAGTGCGCTCTCTGAACGTAGCGCACTTCCTGATGCCGTCAGCCAATAGAATGCGTGTACGGTGTCATGTGACTACCTACTAAAAATCCTACGATGAGGTGAAGCCGTGCATCTTGAAGCGCGAATACGCGAGGGATTAATGTGTATGAGTACATTTTTATGTCACGCTTAGTCAAAGGAAATCCTCAAACTGTTGTATCAGATCGTTTTCAGGTCAAATATTTTAATTCTTAATACTAAAAGGCACCAAAATGTGGAGATAAATCAAGTTATAGAAATTATTTCTTAATTATTTACTGTATATTGAACATTTTCTATGTTAAGATTGTGTGTGTGGGGGGTGGGGGAGAGTCGAAAAAAGACTGAATTTGTGAATCAGACAACTGTTCTGGACGCGGGTCAGGCGGTAAAATAATGACGTGTCTTCGCTGCAGCTGGAGGAGGGAGATCCGCGTCAAGAAAATGGAGAACCGCATGAAGGGTGAAACCTGGTATTACACACCTTGTGGCAGGAGGATGAAGCAGTTCCCAGAAATAATCAAGGTACAATTTCCCGGTTATGAAACGAAAATCTTCAGGCAGATGCTGGACGCCAAAGGATTTTCTGGCCACGTCTAATCACCGCTGATGATTGTGTGTCTCTGATTGCTTCACCAGTACTTGAAGAAGCATTCAGACAGTGTCGTCAGCAGGGAGCACTTCAGCTTCAGCCCACGGATGCCCGTTGGAGATTTTTATGAAGAAAGAGAAAGTCCTGAGGTCAGTTTATTTCTCAGTTAAAGGACTTGGAACGCCGAGTCGCTCGGATGAATGTGTGTGTTTTTTACAAACGTGTTTTTGCTCGTGAAAACCTCTTTCTTGTCGGTGACGCTCTGCAGGGCATGAAGTGGGTGCTCCTGGCCAACGAGGAGATTCCCTCCACCATCATGGCCATCACCGGCCGGCGAGGTCGTCCCCCCAATCCTGACAAGGAGAAGCCTCACCGGGTCCGCGCCCTGAAGGGAGGGCCGAGCCGTCGCCCCGGGAGACCGCCCAAACCCAAGATGATCGACCTGCTCAGCAAAGTGGACGCCAAGCTGCTGAAGCGTCTGGAGGCCAAGGGTGAGTACATGTAGGGTGCAGGGGCCGGTCTAAGACCTGGAGAGGTGCTGAAGCGTGTTCAGTGTTGATTCTTTGGTGTTCTGTTTTTACAGAAGCTCTCACCGAGGAGGAAAAGGAGAAACTGGCAAAGATTAAAAAGAAAATGAAGAGAAAGGTTTGCATTTCAGACGCTGCGCTCGTGCATACTCGTGCATACTCCCACTATCACGTGTAAATGATGGCCCCCGGTATCGGCGCCGCGATGCCTTTTCCTCTGCTTTGATTGTCCGGATGCTGACGTTGTTGCTGCCGTTTGTTATTCAGGCCAGAATGAAGAGGAGGGAGGATGCCAAGGTTAAGAAGATGAAAGCAGAGAAAAAGAAAGCAAAGGTGAGGCCAAACACAAACAGATTGGTCAGCATGACCCCCCACACACACACACACACACACACACACACACCAGCGCCGGTTTGCCCTCACCTCCACCTCTGTTCTTATTTCTTACTTCAGCTTGAGCAGGAGCCCAAAGGTCAAGAGGTGAAGGTGGAATCGGCCGACCCGCCGGCCGCACGGCCGACGCCGGGAGCCGTCGTGGAGACCAGGAAGCCCGGCCGCAGGAGGTCGGTGAAGGTCGAGGCCGCTCCGCCGGTCCAGCAGACCGACGAGGAGAGGATCGCGCAGGGGAAGAGGGTGCTGGGCGCCCGGAGCAAAGCCAAGGCCCTGGCCAAAGCCCAGGCCGAGGCGGAGGCGGCGGCTCGCGCCGCTCTGGCGGCCAAGAGGGCGGCGGAACGACGAGCGCAGGCCCAGAGGCGTCTGGAGGAGCGGAAGAGGCAGCAGCTGATAGCAGAGGAGCTGAAGAAGCCCACAGAGGACATGTGTCTCACCGACCACAAGGTGGGTGTCTCTATCCACCCCCAACGGGGTAAAAAGAAGGCGTTTAAAGGTGGTAACGGCGTTGAACTCGTGTCCCTCAGCCCCTACCGGAGTTGTCCCACATCCCCGGCGTGGTTCTGTCCGGTACGGCGTTCGCACACTGCCTGGCTGTGGTGGAGTTCCTGCACGGCTACGGGAAAGTGATCGGCCTGGACGTCCCTAAGGACATCCCCAGCCTGGCCACCCTGCAGGAAGGCCTGCTGGGCCTGGGCGACAGCGAGGGCGGGGTCCAGGACCTGCTGATCAGGCTGGTGGAGGCTGCGCTCCACGATCCGGGCCTTCCGTCTTACTACCAGGTTCGGGATCCGTTTTGGTTTCGACACAAAACTCCCCAGGATGACTGGAGTGACTTGGTTCTGTTTTTCAACCCCCCCCCCCTCCCCCTAGTCAGTGAAGATTCTCGGGGACAAGCTGGTGGAGCTGCAGCTGACCCGCAGCACCGTGTCCGAAGTCCTTCGCATCTTCCTGGAGTCTCACGGTTACGACACCGAAGTTTGCAACACGCTGAGGACCAAAACGTTTCACGCCTTGCCCCCCGACGCCAAGGCGGCCATCCTGGGCTTCCTGGTGGAGGAGCTGAACGGCAGCAACGTCGTGACCAGGTGGGAGAGAGCCGCCAGCGAGGAGCTGAAACCACGGCTCTGCCGCTTTTATCAACACTTCTTTTATATTTCAGTGACATCGACAACACTTTAGAGAACATGGCAACGTACAGGAAGAACAAGTGGATTATTGAGGGGAAGTTACGCAAGTACGAACCCGCTCTTCTCCTCTTTGGGTCATACGTGACGGAGCCGCGCCGCGTGGCCCCTGATGGTTCTCCTCTGTTCAGACTGAAGGCAGCGCTGGCACGTCGCACCGGACGCTCGGAGGAGGAGCTGTGCTTCGAGGAGAGGAGGCGCAGCGCCAGAGTGGCCGAGGAGGAGAACCTCAGCCTGGAGGAGAGCGGCGTGGCTTCGGGGGAGCGAAGCAGCAGTCGCCGCGCACGCAAGGAGGAACCCAAACTCAGTGACGTAGGTGTCTGCCGCGGCGCCCCGAGCCGAAGGGGCGGGCGCTGGGTTACAGTGTTTTACCGCGAAAAGCGTTGAATTTTTCTCAGAAAAACCCGACAGCGCGCCCTGGCGTGCAGAGAAAACTGTAAATTCTGTTTCCCGTGACAGAACGAGAGTCCCACCAACGCCAGCATTCCAGAACTTGAAAGGCAGATCGATAAGCTAACCAAGGTGAGCTGCACCGATGCAAAGCTGCCATAGATTTATGCTAATTTATGCTAATTATCCTCCTCCGTTCTCTGCAGCGCCAGGCATTTTTTCGTAAGAAGCTGCTACTGTCGTCTCATTCCATGCGGGCCACGCTGCTGGGCCAGGACCGCTACCGGCGGAGATACCTGGTGCTACCTCACCTGGGGGGGGTTCTGGTGGAGGGGCCAGAAGAGCTGCTGAGTGAGTTTCAGCGTGAACTTTGATCCGTTCCCAAACGTTGGCGCGTCAAGCCTTCAGCTAAACCGTGTCTGTCCGTCTCGCAGCGTCGGGAGACGTCCTCGTCGCCGAGGTCCCCGTCTGTTTCCTCAAAAAGGAGCCCAAAGCGGAGGAGGCGCCGACGCCGACCACTCCCCCACCGACTCTACCTTCCTCTCCCTCCTCCGCTACCCCCGCCCACTCCCAGATGTTTCCCCAGGAGGACGACCCCCTCCCCGGCACCGCGTCCCTCATGAGCAGACCGAGGGGACGGGGGCGGCCCCGGAAGATCAAACCAGAAGTGGAGCTCCACCTCCGCACGGCGAAGATCCGCCGCCGCCGCCGCAGCACCGCCAGGTCCGGCAGCGACGAGGGGCCGGGGTCGCCGGGGCGGGGCCTGCAAGACCTCACGCAGGTGGCCTTCCAGAGCTGGCTCAGCCAATCGCAGGAGGGGATGAGCAACGGCGCGTGTTCGTCGGCGGCGGGGGGGGAGGCGGAGGAGAGCGTGAAGGAGATGGCGGAGAAGCAGGGGCAGTGGTTCAACCTGCTGCCCAAGCAGCCGTGTGACGACAACTCGCTGACGGAACACGACCCCCCCTCGCCCGGCTCGCCCCCGCAGCTGCTGCCTCAGATCCCGACCGCTCCCCCCGCCCTCGCTGCGCCACACGTTCAGGTTCGGCAGAGCTTTACTTCGGTATTTTGAATTATTGTGGTACGAAAAATAAAAATAATCCCCCCCCCCCCCCCCACCTCCAGCCGGACCCGCTCCTGCCCGGCGCCCCACCTGATGACCCCACGATCGAACCCCCGCCGCAGGAAACCCCCCCGACTCCTCCTTTAGATGCTGCTGCTGCTTCTGATTCCTCTCCACCAGCGCCCCCCCAGCTGCTTCCAGCTCCTGTCGCTTCCGTCATTCCCATCCTGAGTACCCCCCCCAGGCCGGGGCGCCGGCGGAGGAGAGGCAGCAGAGGAAGCAGTCCCGCCCGCAGGGGGTCCAGAGGGTCCGCCGCCAAGCGCCGGGGTCGACCCCCCAACTCGGTGTTTCAGGAGCTGGAGCAGCAGTACTTCACCCAGCTGGTGGTCAAACCCATCCCAGCAGGTAAGAAGTAGAGCCAGAACCCAAGACCCCCCAGGTATGAGTCGAGGTTTAGGACACCACCGCTAGCTGGCGGATGGATACATCAGTGAGACCGCATCTCGTTCTTTACCGCGTGTTGGCGGATGGATACGACATCAGTGAGACCGCATCTCGTTCTTTACCGCGTGTTGGCGGATGGATACGACATCAGTGAGACCGCATCTCGTTCTTTACCACGTGTTGGCGGATGGATACGACATCAGTGAGACCGCATCTCGTTCTTTACCGCGTGTTGGCGGATGGATACGACATCAGTGAGACCGCATCTCGTTCTTTACCACGTGTTGGCGGATGGATACGACATCAGTGAGACCGCATCTCGTTCTTTACCGCGTGTTGGCGGATGGATACATCAGTGAGACCGCATCTCGTTCTTTACCGCATGTTGGCGGATGGATACGACATCAGTGAGACCGCATCTCGTTCTTTACCGCGTGTTGGCGGATGGATACATCAGTGAGACCGCATCTCGTTCTTTACCGCGTGTTGGTGGATGGATACGATATCAGTGAGACCGCATCTCGTTCTTTACCGCGTGTTGGTGGATGGATACGACATCAGTGAGACCGCATCTCGTTCTTTACCGCGTGTTGGCGGATGGATACGACATCAGTGAGACCGCATCTCGTTCTTTACCGCGTGTTGGCGGATGGATACGACATCAGTGAGACCGCATCTCGTTCTTTACCGCGTGTTGGCGGATGGATACGACATCAGTGAGACCGCATCTCGTTCTTTACCGCGTGTTGGCGGATGGATACGACATCAGTGAGACCGCATCTCGTTCTTTACCACGTGTTGGCGGATGGATACGACATCAGTGAGACCGCATCTCGTTCTTTACCACGTGTTGGCGGATGGATACGACATCAGTGAGACCGCATCTCGTTCTTTACCGCGTGTTGGCGGATGGATACGACATCAGTGAGACCGCATCTCGTTCTTTACCACGTGTTGGCGGATGGATACGACATCAGTGAGACCGCATCTCGTTCTTTACCACGTGTTGGCGGATGGATACGACATCAGTGAGACCGTATCTCGTTCTTTACCGCGTGTTGGTGGATGGATACGGCATCAGTGAGACCGCATCTCGTTCTTTACCGCGTGTTGGCGGATGGATACGACATCAGTGAGACCGCATCTCGTTCCTGTTGGTGGAGTAAAGATGTAGCTCGTGCGTTTTCATGACTTTTGCGTTTCTTTTCATTCTTTATTATTGTTTACGTAACTTATATATGATTAATTAAACACAGGTAAAGTCTGCGTTTCTATTGGTTGATTTAATTTAGCGGGTTTGGGACTTTTTTTCCAATGCTGGAACAGATTAAAATGATTTTGACATTTCGGAGCTGATAATGGTTTTTATTATGAGCTGATTTTTCACGTACAAATGTCCCAGAAATCTGAACATAAAGTTGAATTATCGCCATCATTTCTATAGTTCCTGTTCTTCTCATGGAGTCTGGTTTCCTTCCAGCGATGGTTCGTGGTTGGTGGTGGATCAAGGAGCCGGAGGAACTTTACAACACCCTCCAAGCGCTCCATCCCAGAGGCGTGAGGGAACGGTCGCTCCACAAGCATCTGGCCAAACACATGGAGAGCTTGGCTGAGATGTGCACCAAACCCATCGAAGGTGAGCGTTCAGCCGGTCCAGGTGGAGCTCAGAGCCCCCCCCCCCCCCCACGTTTGGTTTCCGTTCTCCTTCCAGACTTTTGTGGTTTCTCTCCAGACCCCATGTTTGAGTTGAAGGTGGAGGAGAAGGACGTTCTGATGGTGGAGCTGCAGAAGCCCTGGCAGGTGCAGGAGAAGGCCATGGAGACAGACGTCAGCGTCCTCAAGTGGGTGGAGGACCTGGAGCAGCGGGTCATCGGCGCCGACCTCCACCTCAAGGTGAGAGGCGTGTAAATCATCTGATGGATCCAGAGGGTGGGGGTCCAGAGCGTCCTAAAGATCCAGCGTTTTGTGTTTGTTGAAGGCGCTCCCCCAGAGCGCGGTGAGCGACGCCGAGGCTCATGCAGAGACGCCGCTGGCGGAATTCCAGGTGAGTGTTTGATGAAACCGATTTCACGCACGTTTTCACACACGTTCACGTCGTGTTTTTGCTCCGCCCCCCCCCCCCCAGCCTTACACCATCCCCGACCCGGACTCCACGCGCGACGACCTCCAGTACTACGAGCACGACGCCGACCCCCACGACGACTGGATCGTGCGGACGAAGAGGGAGTGGTCGGGGCTGCCGCGCATCGCCACCCACCCGCTGGACCTGGCCGTGCTGCGATTGGCCAACCTGGAGCGCAACATCGAGCGGCGCTACCTGAAGGAGCCGCTCTGGAACCCCAACGAGGTGATGCGCCTGGCACCGCTGACCCCCACCCCAGGAGAGGAGCATCCCATGGATGTCATCAGGTGAGGGGGGGGGGGCGACCCTCGTGTGGCTGGAGGTGCAGGTAGTTCTAACCCTAACGCCCCCAGTATGGACTAGTGGAGTCCCCCTTCCTGTCTCTGGTTCTGGTCAGTCTGAGGGAACAGTACTTTAGTATTCAGAGGAGTAATGAGATTACTTCAGTATTTAGAGTAGTAATGAGATTACTTTAGTATTTAGAGTAGTAATGACATTACTTTAGTATTTAGAGTAGTAATGAGATTACTTTAGTATTTACAGTAGTAATGAGGTTAGTATTTAGAGTAGTAATGAGATTACTTTAGTATTTACAGTAGTAATGAGGTTAGTATTTAGAGTAGTAATGAGATTACTTTAGTATTTACAGTAGTAATGACATAACTTTAGTATTTAGAGTAGTAATGACATTACTTTAGTATTTACAGTAGTAATGACATTACTTTAGTATTTACAGTAGTAATGAGGTCACTTTAGTATTTACAGTAGTAATGACATTACTTTAGTATTTACAGTAGTAATGAGGTCACTTTAGTATTTACAGTAGTAATGACATTACTTTAGTATTTACAGTAGTAATGACATTACTTTAGTATTTACAGTAGTAATGAGGTCACTTTAGTATTTACAGTAGTAATGACATTACTTTAGTATTTACAGTAGTAATGAGATTACTTTAGTATTTAGAGTAGTAATGACATTACTTTAGTATTTACAGTAGTAATGAGGTTAGTATTTAGAGTAGTAATGAGATTACTTTAGTATTTACAGTAGTAATGACATTACTTTAGTATTTACAGTAGTAATGAGGTTAGTATTTAGAGTAGTAATGAGATTACTTTAGTATTTACAGTAGTAATGAGGTTAGTATTTAGAGTAGTAATGAGATTACTTCAGTATTTAGAGTAGTAATGACATTACTTTAGTATTTAGAGTAGTAATGAGGTTAGTATTTAGAGTAGTAATAAGATTACTTTAGTGTTTAGAGTAGTAATGACATTACTTTAGTATTTAGAGTATTAATGAGGTTACTTTAGTATTTACAGTAGTAATGAGATTAATATTTAGAGTAGTAATGAGATTACTTTAGTATTTACAGTAGTAATGAGGTTAGTATTTAGAGTAGTAATGAGATTACTTTAGTATTTACAGTAGTAATGAGATTACTTTAGTATTTAGAGTAGTAATGAGATTACTTTAGTATTTAGAGTAGTAATGACATTACTTTAGTATTTACAGTAGTAATGAGATTACTTTAGTATTTAGAGTAGTAATGACATTACTTTAGTATTTAGAGCAGTAATGAGGTTAGTATTTAGAGTAGTAATAAGATTACTTTAGTGTTTAGAGTAGTAATGAGATTACTTTAGTATTTACAGTAGTAATGAGATTACTTTAGTATTTACAGTAGTAATGAGATTACTTTAGTATTTACAGTAGTAATGAGGTTAGTATTTAGAGTAGTAATAAGATTACTTTAGTGTTTAGAGTAGTTGTGAGATTACTTTAGTATTTACAGTAGGTATGACATAACTTTAGTATTTACAGTTGTAATGACATTACTTTAGTATTTACAGTAGTAATGAGATTACTTTAGTATTTACAGTAGTAATGAGGTTAGTATTTAGAGTAGTAATGAGATTACTTTAGTATTTACAGTAGTAATGAGATTACTTTAGTATTTACAGTAGTAATGAGGTTAGTATTTAGAGTAGTAATAAGATTACTTTAGTATTTAGAGTAGTAATGAGATTACTTTAGTATTTAGAGTAGTAATGAGATTACTTTAGTATCTAGAGTAGTAATGAGATTACTTTAGTATCTAGAGTAGTAATGACATTACTTTAGTATCTAGAGTAGTAATGACATTACTTTAGTATTTAGAGTAGTAATGACATTACTTTGGTATTTAGAGTAGTAATGACATTACTTTAGTATTTAGAGTAGTAATGAGATTACTTTAGTATTTAGAGTAGTAATGAGATTACTTTAGTATCTAGAGTAGTAATGAGATTACTTTAGTATCTAGAGTAGTAATGAGATTACTTTAGCATTTAGAGTAGTAATGACATTACTTTGGTATTTAGAGTAGTAATGACATTACTTTAGTATTTAGAGTAGTAATGAGATTACTTTAGTATCTAGAGTAGTAATGAGATTACTTTAGTATCTAGAGTAGCATTAACATTTAAATGACCTCAGATGGAGACTAGAATTGAAATGTAATTAATAACGTCTTACAAACAATTCATCTAATGAACAGTCTCTAGGAACCAAGTAGGTTGAGGACTACCTGTTTGTAGGTTGAGGACTACCTGTATGTAGGTTGAGGATTACATGTTTGTAGGTTGAGGACTACCTGTTTGTAGGTTGAGGACTACCTGTTTGTAGGTTGAGGACTACCTGTATGTAGGTTGAGGATTACATGTTTGTAGGTTGAGGACTACCTGTTTGTAGGTTGAGGACTACCTGTTCGTAGGTTGAGGACTACCCCCTGACAGTTTCCATTATCTCCATTCCTAAATCATTGGTGTTTGGATCTGATTGATCGCTCACCTGATGGATCAATAACCCCCCCGGAGTGACTCCAGGTTTATTGGCAGACCTGAGTGACTCCCAGACGGTCTCCTGACATTCTGGTCGTCTTCTGTTCCAGTCTGGAGAGTGAGATCACGTCTCGGTTACGGACGTGGAGACAGGCTCTGGACCGCTGCCGCAGCGCCCCCCAGGTCTGTCTGTGTCTGCTGCAGCTGGAGAAGGCCATCGCCTGGGAGAGATCCGTCACCAAAGTGGTGAAGATACTGGATTTTCTTAGATCTGATGCGAACCTCAAATCCCTCGTCGTCTTGACGACCAGTTTCTCCGGTTTTCTCTCCAGACCTGTCAGGTTTGCAGGAAGGGAGACAACGACGACTGCCTGCTGCTGTGTGACGGCTGCGATCGAGGATGCCACATGTACTGTCTGAGGCCGAAAATTACCCAGGTGCCCGAGGGAGACTGGTTCTGTCCCGCCTGCGTGGCCCAGGTCAGACCTCGCCGTCAGCCGGAAACAGGACGTCGTTTAGAATCCCGGTTCCACTTCCTGTGTCCCGCCCCTCAGGATGAAAGCAGTTCGCCGCGTTCGTGCAAGAAGAGGACCAGGGTGAAGAAGAGGAGATACGAGGACGACAGCTCCGACGACGAAGTGACGACGCGACGCAGCGGCGGCGGCAGCGGCGGCGGCGGCATGGCGACGCGGTTCAAGGAGTCCGCGGCGACGTCTTCGTCTCACCGGACCTCAGGAGAAGGAAGCGCCGCCAAACGGCGTCGCATAACGACACGCAACCAGCCCGACCTCACCTTCTGCGAGTGAGTCCTGCAGCCAGATCTAGACGTCGGTTTCTGCGGTTACGTCGTGACGGTTTGTCATCATCTTCGTGTTCTCCCAGGATTATCTTGATGGAGATGGAGGCTCACGCCGACGCCTGGCCCTTCCTGGAACCCGTCAACCCCCGACTGGTGCCGGGGTACCGCCGCATCATCAAGAACCCCATGGACTTCCTCACCATGAGAGAACGGCTGCTACAGGGAGGGTGAGAGCTGCTCACAAAGAATCCAAAAGTTCTGGAATCTTTAATCCAGAAGTTCTGGATTAAAGCATCCAGAACTTCGTTCTTTATTCCAAAAATTCTGGATTAAAGCATCCAGAATTTTGTTCGTTAATATAGAAGTTCTGGATTAAAGCATCTAGAACTTCGTTCTTTAATACAGAAGTTCTGGATTAAAGAATCCAGAACTTCCATTATTTCTGTTTTCTTTCTTTAGTTAAGAAACCGCCGCCATAAACAACCGGTTAGCGGTTCTTTAACAACTCTAACGGCTCAAATCTGTGCTCTAATCCGTGCTCTAATCCGTGCTCTAATCCGTGCTCTAATCCGCCGCTGGTCTACCGGTTCTCCTCAGCTACTGCAGCTGCGAGGACTTTGCGGCCGACGCCCAGCTGGTGTTCAACAACTGCGAGCTTTTCAACGAGGACACGTCGGAGGTGGGGATGGCCGGACACGCCATGAGGCGCTTCTTCGAGAGCCGCTGGGCGGAGTTCTACTCCAACAAGGACAAATAGGAGCGTCCGTGGGGCTCGCCTGCTGCTGTCGCCCCCCCCCCCCCCCACACACACACACACACACACACCCTGACTGCTGAGACTGTCTGGAGACTCCTCCAGCCGTGTGTATTCTGTCATGTATAGGTAATGTATGTATAGAGTTTGGCTCCATTGTCCCCCCCCAGCCCCCCTGACTGACCTGATCTGTTCCAGGCCCACAAATGAGCGGGTTTGACCTCTGACCTCGTACCTGCCCCCACTCCACGTCTCCTCAGCACCTCGTGTCCTGTTTGCACCCTCTCTCCCGAGCCCCATGTCGTAGCAAGGCCTCTGGCCACGCCCCCGTGCGGAGGTCGGGATGGGTCACATGATCACCCCCCCCCACCCCCCCGGCTGCACACTGGACCTTCTTGGCGCCACAACAAAAAGCATCACAGCCGCTCAGAGCTCGCGCCGTCTCCTCCCTGTTCAGTGGATCTGTAACGTAACGTGGTCTCATGCCGAGAAGTCACTTCTTTCCTCGATATATTTTTATTATATATTCTATATATAAATATATATACAGATTACAATAGCTGGGATTATTTAATAGCAATAGCTTGTAGTCGATGTGTACAAACGACCTTATAGAGATGTCTAGATGATCATGAAAAGGCCAGTTAAGCTAAAAGGAATCTGTCATGAGTAGACGTCGTATAACCTCCACTTAAAGTTGTGCACGCACACACACACACACACACACGCACACACATGCACACACACACACAAACACACACACACACACACATCCACTTTTCTGCTGCTGTGTGAAAGACACTGGTTTTCTGAAACTGGAGGATTATTTTGTTCTGTTTCATCCCAGGTTTACATTCTGATAATCTCACTGTCTCCTGTTGTGAAGATAAAACGTTAGCTAGTTCCACCCGATCCGGGTCACGACACGGGTCACGACACGGGTCACGACACGGGTCACGCCCCGAAGTCGTGAGTAAAACGCTCCGAGACGAGAAGGACCACACCGCCGAAAACGACGTTCATGTCGTCGTAAAGGGTTCCTGATGATGATGATGATGATAATGATGATGATGATGATGCTCCGGGCTCCTTCCCGCCTGGTTTACATTCCTTTAATCATTTGGGGGGGTTTTTGTGTGTGTGTGTGGTTTTTTTTTTTGGTTTTTTTTTCCATAATGTACGATGGCCAACGTACGGCGCCGCGCGGCATGGCGAGCTCTGAAGGCGACGGGAAAACTCCACCGTTTATTTCAACTTGTTTCTACACTGAACTCAGATCCGTTGATAGGAAAGAAACTTTCACGTTCCTTGTTACGCTTAAAGGGACAGACGTTTTTTCAAGAAAAAAAAAAAAAAATCAACATAAAACCAAATGTGGTGTTTTAATAATGTACAGTTTTGGTGACTTTAAATTTGTTCCTTTATATTTTTGGGACCAATTCATCATTTTTAAGAGGAGGTATTATGAGACTCTGTTGTATTAAGGTGATGTAACGCGTGTGCATCTGTAGAATGTTCTGTGAGTTGAATAAAAACCACATCTAGTAGAAACCATTTTGTCTTCTTTCGTATCAAAAAATCTTTGATTTTGATGTTTTTTTTACATTTAACTTGATAAACAGTCATTTTTAAAAATCAGATTAAGATTATAAAACAAGCAAATTTGTATAATTTCAGTCGTATATAATAAAGAAAAAGTCGTTTCTCAGCTTTCAGAACTTTAAAGTCAGATTTAATTTTTCCATTGTTCATGAGGGTAAAGTTAATCTACATTGGTGTAAAGAAATTTGCCCCCCCCCCCTGACAGTTTCCATTCCACTATGAAATATTACTGCGTCCATCTTTTCTGGCTCCCAGGATAATGACATCATAAATGCTGTGACTGAACGCTGGAAAAGACGGTCACATGATCAGATGAAGGTGTCCTCACCTAGAATAAACATCAGCTATTAGAACTCGACCACATGAACTCCAACACAAGTGTCTTTAAAAGCAGAATAACAATGTATTTTTAGTAAAATTAATTAGTAAAACCTCACTTTTAGAAACATTATTATTATTATTGTTATTTCTTTAACCAATTTTTCTTGTTTTCTAAGTGAAATGTTGGTTTAATGTTTTCATCCTGTAGGATCTCTTGTTGTATCAATAAATTAGATTTATTTGAATTATTTATTTTATTGAGACGAGCCTGTCGCCGTCTGTCAGTAGAATCTTGAACCTTGATGGAGACGTTCTGAAGGATCGGTGTTGGTGGGGGGGGGGGGTCTCTGCTCCCTGGAGGGTCCTGTCTGGGACACATGTCGCTGGAACATCCATCAGTGCCAGCTGGCTGAAGCTCGAGTCCCAACGCATCCATAGGTTTTAACATTTACAGTAAAGATCCACAACCCCCCCACCCCCAAAAATAAAAATAGAAATAAAGAAGGAATGAAGGAAATAGAAACTATTCCATTTGAACCCCCCCACCACCACCACCCTCTCTCTCTCACCATCATTCTCTCAAATCCCTGAGCTGGCACTTTGGTGTGTGTGTGTAAGTGTGTGTGTGTGTGTGTGTGTGTGTGAAATTTTTGCACTGTCAGCATTCTGGGCGGAGTGGGGGGGCAGAAAACTCCCCACGCCAGCGGGTTCTAGCGCGCCCCCCTCCTGTACAGCTCCACACAGTCGGGCTTAGCCCCACAAAAGGGGGGATCACAGTAAAACAGGAGGGGGTAATCCATCCCATAATGATGCACGTCAGCATCCTTCACCCCCCCACCCCCACTGCAACCAACCAGTTCATTCTGGACCCCATCTGCTAGGTTGATGGCCCCCCATTACCGGGGGGAAGGGGGGTTCGATCCTGTCAACGGGTCAGCGACCTCTGTTCTGCTGAGGAAACCCTTCCTGCTGTGAAGGACTTTAGCATGTAGCAGTTAGCATGTAGCTGTTAGCATGTAGCAGTTAGCATGTAGCAGTTAGCATGACTCAACTGTTGCTTTGCCATTCGTGGTTCCAAAAACATCATCATGAGGTGTTTGATGTCAAAGAGACCAAATGAAATGCATGCTGGGATGCAGCATCACAATAGGTTCTATGGCAACAGCATCATGAAAGAGTTGGTCTCCATGGCGATCAGGGCCCTACCTCCCAAGCAGAAGATGGATGTGTTCAAAGGAGGATGGGCGGCTCTTGTGTTTGCACGTTTGATTCTTGTGATGCTTTAAATGCAGCGTCAGATATAAATAATTTCACTTTGAGTTTAATAAAGTTTTCTTCATTCTTCATTCTTTCAAACGTTGTGCAGCTGGTCGTCAGGATGTGTCCCCCCCCCAATAGGACGAGTCAGGAGAGGTCCAAGATATAACTAATAAATGTAACTAAATGTAACTCAATGTAATGTAACTAAATGTAACTACTCCTTAATGTAACTAATAAATGTAACTAAATGTAACTCAATGTAATGTAACTAAATGTAACTACTCCTTAATGTAACTAATAAATGTAACTAAATGTAACTCAATGTAACGTACCTAAATGTCACTACTCCTTAATGTAACTAATAAATGTAACTAAATGTAACTAAATGTAACTACTCCTTAATGTAACTAATAAATGTAACTAAATGTAACTCAATGTAATGTAACTAAATGTAACTACTCCTTAATGTAACTAATAAATGTAACTAAATGTAACTCAATGTAATGTAACTAAATGTAACTACTCCTTAATGTAACTAATAAATGTAACTAAATGTAACTCAATGTAATGTAACTAAATGTAACTACTTAATGTAACTAATAAATGTAACTAAATGTAACTCAATGTAATGTAACTAAATGTAACTACTCCTTAATGTAACTAATAAATGTAACTAAATGTAACTACTCCTTAGTGTAACTTCTTCTTTTCCTTTTTGGCTTTTCCCTTCAGGGGTCGCCACAGCGAATCAACCGCCTCCATCTAACCCTGTCCTTTGCATCCTCTTCTCTCACACCAACTACCTTCATGTCCTCTTTCACTACATCCATAAACCTCCTCTTTGGTCTTCCTCTAGGCCTCCTGCCTGGCAGTTCAAAACTCAGCATCCTTCTACCAATATATTCATTATCTCTCCTCTGGACATGTCCAAACCATCTCAGTCTGGCCTCTCTGACTTTATCTCCAAAACCTCTAACATGTGCTGTCCCTCTGATGTACTCATTCCTGATCCTATCCTTCCTGGTCACTCCCAGAGAGAACCTCAGCATCTTCATCTCTGCTACCTCCAGCTCTGTCTCCTGTCTTTTCCTCAGTGACACTGTCTCTAGACCAAACAACATCGCTGGTCTCACCACAGTTTTGTACACCTTTCCTTTCATTTTAGCTGAAACTCTTCGATCACACATCACACCTGACACTTTTCTCCACCCATTCCATCCTGCCTGTACACGTTTCTTCACCTCTTTTCCACACTCTCCATTGCTCTGGACTGTTGACCCCAAGTACTTAAAATCCTCCACCTTCTTGATCTCTTCTCCCTGTAACCTCACTCTTCCACTTGGGTCCCTCTCATTCACACACATGTACTCTGTCTTACTGCGGCTAACCTTCATCCCTCTCCTTTCCAGGACAAACCTCCACCTCTCTAGCTTCTCCTCCACCTCGTCCCTACTCTCACTGCAGATCACAATGTCATCTGCAAACATCATAGTCCATGGAGATTCCTGTCTAACCTCGTCTGTCAGCCTGTCCATCACCATAGCGAACAAGAAGGGGCTCAGAGCTGATCCCTGATGCAGTCCCACCTCCACCTTGAACTCCTCTGTCACACCTACAGCACACCTCACCACTGTCTTACAGTCCTCATACATGTCCTGCACCGCTCTAACATACTTCTCTGACACTCCAGACTTCCTCATACAATACCACAGTTCCTCTCTGGGCACCCTGTCATAAGCTTTCTCCAGATCTACAAAAACACAATGCAGCTCCCTCTGGCCTTCTCTGTACATCTCTATCAACATCCTCAAAGCAAATACTGCATCTGTAGTACTCTTTTTTGGCATGAAACCATACTGCTGCTCACAAATGCTCACTTCTGCCCTTAGTCTAGCTTCCACTACTCTTTCCCATAACTTCATTGTATGGCTCATCAGCTTTATTCCTCTGTAGTTGCCACAACTCTGCACATCTCCCTTGTTCTTAAAAATGGGCACCAGCACACTTCTCCTCCACTCCTCAGGCATCTTCTCACTATCTAAGATCCCGTTGAACAACCCAGTCAGAAACTCTACTGCCACCTCTCCTAGACACTTCCAAACCTCTACAGGTATATCATCAGGACCGACTGCCTTTCCACTCTTCATCCTCTTCAGTGCTCTCCTCACTTCATCCTGGCTAATCTTTGCTACATCCTGGTCCACAACAGTCACCTCTTCTAGTCTTTGTTCTCTCTCATTTTCCACGTTCATCAACTCTTCAAAGTACTCTTTCCATCTTCCCATCACACTACTGGCACCTGTCAATAGACTTCCATCCCTATCCTTAATCACCCTAACCTGCTGCACGTCCTTCCCATCTCTATCTCTCTGTCTTGCCAGCCTGTATAGATCAGTCTCTCCCTCCTTACTGTCCAACCTAGCATACAAGTCATCATAAGCTTCTTGTTTGGCCTTTGCTACCTCTACCTTCACCTTACGCTGCATCTCCCTGTACTCCTGTCTACTCTCCTCAGTCCTCTCAGTGTCCCACTTCTTCTTAGCTAACCTCTTTCTTTGTATACACTCCTGTACCTCCTCATTCCACCACCAAGTCTCCTTATCTACTTTCCTTCCAGATGACACACCAAATACTCTCCTACCTGTCTCCCTGATCACATTAGCTGTAGTTGTCCAGTCATCTGGAAGCACCTCCTGACCACCCAGAGCCTGTCTTAACTCCTTCCTAAAGGTCATGCAACACTCTTCCTTTTTTAGCTTCCACCATTTCGTCTTCTGCTCTGTCTTTGTCCTCTTCATCTTCCTCACCACCAGAGTCATCCTACACACCACCATCCTATGCTGTTTGGCTACACTCTCGCCTACCACTACTTTGCAGTCACTGATCTCCTTCAGGTTACATCGTCTACACAAGATGTAGTCTACCTGTGTGCTCCTACCACCACTCTTATAGGTCACCCTATGTTCCTGCCTCTTCTGGAAGAAAGTATTCACTACAGCCATTTCCATCCTTTTTGCAAAGTCAACTACCATCTGTCCTTCTGCGTTCCTCTCCTGGATACCAAACCTGCCCATCACTTCCTCATCACCTCTGTTACCTGCACCAACATGTCCATTGAAGTCTGCACCGATGACAACTCTCTCACTTCTAGGTATGCTCTGCATCACTTCATCAAAGTCCAACCAGAATTTCTCCTTCTCCTCCAGCTCACATCCTACCTGTGGAGCATACCCACTAACAACATTGAACATCACACCTTCTATTTCTAGCTTCAGACTCATCACTCTATCCGACACTCTTTTTACCTCCAGGACATTCCTAACAAACTCCTCCTTCAAGATAACCCCTACTCCATTTCTCTTTCTATCTACACCATGATAGAACAACTTGAACCCTGCTCCTAAACTTCTAGCCTTGCTACCTTTCCACCTGGTCTCCTGGACACACAGTATGTCTACCTTCCTCCTCTGCATCATGTCGACCAACTCTCTACCTTTTCCTGTCATAGTTCCAACATTCAACGTCCCTACTCTTAGTCCTATACTCTTGGCGCTCCTCTTCTCTTTCTTCGTGCGAACGCACTTTCCTCCTCTCCTTCTTCGACCAACAGTAATCCAATTTCCACCGGCGCCCTGTAGGTCAACAGCGCCGATGGCGGCCGTTGTTAACCCGGGCCTCGACCGATCCGGTATGGAAGTCATATGTTTGATTCGCATCTTTGATTTGGCAAAAGTTTTACGCCGGATGCCCTTCCTGACGCAACCCTCTGTATTTATCCGGGCTTGGGACCGGCACAATAAGACACTGGCTTGTGCCCTCTTGCGGCTACATTACTACTCCTTAGTGTAACTAATGTAACTAAATGTAACTCAATGTAATGTAACTAAATGTAACTACTCCTTAATGTAACTAATCAATGTAACTAAATGTAACTACTCCTTAATGTAACTAATGTAACTAAATGTAACTCAATGTAATGTAACTAAATGTCACTACTCCTTAATGTAACTAATAAATGTAACTGAATGTAACTCAATGTAATGTAACTAAATGTAACTACTCCTTAATGTAACTAATAAATGGAACTAAATGTAACTCAATGTAATGTAACTAAATGTAACTACTCCTTAATGTAACTAATAAATGTAACTAAATGTAACTCAATGTAATGTAACTAAATGTAACTACTCCTTAATGTAACTAATAAATGTAACTAAATGTAACTCAATGTAATGTAACTAAATGTAACTACTCCTTAATGTAACTAATAAATGTAACTAAATGTAACTCAATGTAATGTAACTAAATGTAACTACTCCTTAATGTAACTAATAAATGTAACTAAATGTAACTCAATGTAATGTAACTAAATATAACTACTCCTTAATGTAACTAATAAATGTAACTAAATGTAACTCAATGTAATGTAACTAAATGTAACTACTCCTTAATGTAACTAATAAATGTAACTAAATGTAACTCAATGTAATGTAACTAAATGTAACTACTCCTTAATGTTAAATCAGTGAATTTCTGACTTATTCTAGTTCCAAACATTACAGTTAGACAGAAAAAACATGTTTGTTTGTTTCTCTGTTCTAACATAAATCCTTTTCATTTGTCAGGTTATTAAACCCACAGAACTCCATCAATCAAGGATCAAACTATCAATCAATAAAGAAAAATAACATCAGACACAAGTTAGGACGTTAACTTTGTTCACAACGTTTAGTCAAAGTTAAAATGGGCTGAACTACTGCATTGTGGGAAATGTAGTTTTTGTTTAAGACACACTTTTGACCTATTTATTTTTAGACACTCTGACCTTTCATGCTCTTGCGGGCCACATAAATGATGTAGAGGGCCACATTCGGCCCCAAGGCCGAATGTGCTTTAAAGTATGAACTGTTCAATAATAGTTATTGGAAAATAAGGTCTTAATGGAACCTTCTGAGAAAATTGTCAAAAAATTTACATGCATTTTGCACATGAGGTTTAATTTGAATATTTTTTTTCTAAATCCAGAATTTGTTTTGCATGCAAAATGCAGATGCTTGAGTGATTGTATAATCAGAAAAAAAAAAAAAAAAAAAAAAATCAAACTCATGATGTAGAATCTGAAAATCTTGAAAATTAACCAACTGGCTTTTTAAAAAAATGAATTTCAATAAAAATTTGTGTGGCGGTGGATCCTGCTCGATGCAGATTCTGGATTATGAAATAAAATTTAAAAAAAAAAAAAAAAAAAAAGCCTCCTGCTGGTTTTCTGGAGATGCGTTCAGCAGCTCAAGGTCGACGTGTGAAGGTGTCTGGTGATAATGGAGGGGGGGGGGAAACTGGGACGGTTGCATATACAACCTTGGGAGGGACGTAACCGTTTGAAGGGCTGTGTGCTGATGAGGACGCCTTGATAGGGCTGGAGGGGCCGCTGGAGGAGAGGAGGCGGGGGGGAGGGAGGGAGGCTGTTCTCATCAAAGCGCCTCTCAGACTCCGAGGAGGGATGAAGCAGAGACCCTGAATCCCTCCGACCCCAGCAGCCCCCGACGGACGGACGGATTAATAACCTCTGGGCGAAACTCTTGCTGAGCTGGACATGCCGTGGCGTGAGGTAAGTCCCTCATTTTCATCTGTTGGTGTGTGAAAATCTGATAATTCATAAAATGACCCTTGAAAGGGGGAGTGTGTTTGTTTCATCTCAGACAGACGAAGTCAGAAATAGTCAGAATTTCACTTTTATTGTCAAGAATAAATCAAGAAGAGTTTATTCAAGTGGAAACACAGCTGACGTCTCTTTATTTCCAATTTGGACCATTTAAATGACTTTAAATTATCATTAAAAGTTCACACAGACATGAATTCACGAGTCCAGTTTGTTTTTAGATGGTCTGTTTGTCGGATTCCACGTCTGTGATTTTTTAAAATCTTTGTCCCCGTCCTCTTCCTCTTCCTCTTCCTCTTCCTCTTCCTCTTCCTCTTCCTCTTCCTCTTCCTCTTCCTCTTCCTCTTCCTCTTCCTCCGAGGAGCTGCGTTCTCGTCAGTTCTGGCGTGCCATCTTAGCCGAGCTGCTCGGCACCCTGGTGTTAGTCAGTGCTGTGCTGGGCGCCTCTCTGCCGGGCCCTGCTGGAGAGGCCCCCGGGGGCCCGCTGTACCCAGCTGTAGCCGTGGGTGTGGTGATTGTTTCGCTGGCGCACTGTTTTGGAGAAATTAGCGGCGCGCAGGTGAGCGGCGTTCGTTTCCTGTCTTTGTGATGGAAACTATTTGTGACGACAGGAAGGAGAATCGTTTAAAGCCGACGAGGCGTGTGTGTGTTCACGTGTTCAGTGTTAGCGTGTGCTGGCGCATCTCCGCAGGTCAACCCCGCCGTGACCCTGGCCCTCCTGGCCACCCGGAGGATGGACGTCCCCAAAGCCCTCGTCTACATCGCTGCTCAGTGTGTGGGGGCCTTTCTGGGAGCCGGGGCCCTCTTCTTGGCCCTTCCGCACAAATCCACAGCAGAACACTTTGTGAACAGGGTGAGTCCTCCGGCGGCGTTGGAGCTACACCCGTCGTGGCGCCATCTGACCGACGCTTGCCTCTCTACACCTGTCAGGTCCCCCTGGAGCTGAACGCGGGTCAGGCTCTGGCCGTGGAGGTTCTCTGCACCTTCCAGATGGTCTTCACCGTGTTCTCGGTGGAAGAGCAGCGACGGAGAGAAAGCACGGAACCCGGAAACCTGACCATCGGATTGGCTCACACAGCCGGAGTCCTGATCGGGGTAGGAGGAGATTCACTCATTCGTTTCACCGCGGAGTAAACGGGCCCCATTTAACGTCGTCATTCTAAAGAAAAGTGATAATTAGACTGCAGCATCCCGAGACACCCCTGAATTAAAAATTTTACCCTGATCTACTTTCATAGATCAAAGCTAGCGCTTTGATCTATGGTCGTACTCACACTGGCCTTCTCCCTCGTCTTTCTATCTTATCCGGTTCCTGAGTGTACAAAAGTTGAAATTTGACCTTGACCTAGTTTTCTCAAGGTCAAGGTCACCATCTCATCTTCATCCCCTTTGCTGCCTGATTAATCTGCTTTTTGTTCCATCTTTCTATCTGCGACGGTTGTGAAGATATTTGGTGGGCAGACGGACGAACACTGACAGTTACAACACATCACCGCTTTGAAGTGGGATGGAATTAGAATCAAAAGTAGGAGCTAAACGTGTTTTACATTTATGTGTTGAATGGAAGTGCAGCTGGAGGTGGAGGAAATGAAGATGCTGAGGTTCTCTAGGAGGGACCAGGTTGGATCAGAAATGAGTTCCTCAGAGGAACAGCCGAGGTGAGATGTTCTGGAGACAAAGTTAGAGACTGTGATGGTTTGGACGCGTCCAGAGGAGAGACGGTGAGGATGTTGGTGAAAGGGTGATGAAGATGGAGCTACCAGAGGAAGAGGAGAAGAGGAAGACCAAACAGAAGGTGGATGGATGTGGTGAGGAAGACATGAGGGCAGCTGGTGTGAGAGAGGATGAAGAGGATAGACTGACATGGAGAAGGACGACAAATCCTGACGGGACACGCCCTAACAGGACACACCCTGAGGGGACACGCCCTGACGGGACACGCCCTGACGGGACACGCCCTAATGGGACACACCCTGACGGGACACGCCCTAACGTGACACACCCTGAGGGGACACGCCCTGATGGGACACGCCCTGACGGGACACGCCCTAATGGGACACGCCCTAATGGGACACGCCCTGACGGGACACGCCCTAACGGGACACACCCTGAGGGGACACGCCCTAACGTGACACACCCTGAGGGGACACGCCCTGATGGGACACGCCCTAATGGGACACGCCCTGATGGGACACGCCCTGATGGGACACGCCCTGATGGGACACGCCCTGACGGGACACGCCCTAATGGGACGCACCCTGACGGGACACGCCCTAATGGGACACACCCTGACGGGACACGCCCTAATGGGACACACCCTGACGGGACACGCCGTAACGGGACATGCCCTGACAGGACACGCCCTGAAAGGACACGTCCTGAAAGGACACGCCCTAACGGGACACGCCCTGAGGGGATACGCCCTAATGGGACACGCCCTAATGGGACACGCCCTGAAGGGGATACGCCCTAACGGGACACACCCTGAGGGGCCACGCCCTGACGGGACACACCCACAGGACGACCCCGTTGATGCTTTGACCCCGGTCTCGTTTCAGGCCCGGTTCTCCGGCGCGTCCATGAATCCTGCTCGTTCTCTGGGTCCAGCCATCATCACGGGCTTCTGGGAGAACCACTGGGTAAGAAGACCCGCCCCAGAGGAACCGACACGCCCGCCGCCGGGTCTGATTATGGGATGTGTCTGCTCTCCTTCAGGTGTACTGGCTCGGACCGGTGCTGGGCGCCGTGCTGGGGGGCGTCTCCCACGAGTTCTTCTTCGCTCAGAGCGCGTCCCGCCAGAAGCTGGTGGCCTACCTGACCTGCAAGGACATCGAGATCGTGGAGACGACCAGCATCACCGGGTCGTCCCTGTCCACCGTCACGCAGAACGCCACCAGGGCCAAACACGCCAACAAGCAGGACAACTGAGGAGCGGGGGGCGGAGCAGCTTTGGGTCTCCACCAATCAGCTGATCCAGAGGAAGAAGGACGCATCTTGATCATATTTAACATTAAAGTTTAAGGTTTTTAAGCAGCTCATGGATCCATGAAGGAGACGCGTCTGGAACATCAGGTCCCCCCCCCCCCCTGCAGACTGGTTATATTGTGTGAAAGCTGCCTGAAACGGGTGGTTGCTGGGAGACGAATTCCTCCTGACGCGTCTGGATGTGACCCTCCTGTCTGTGACGAAGCTTTCGTGTTGTTTCATTAGCATCTGCACCCTGGATTCCAAACAGAGGCCCATTGAGGTCCTAATAGCGCCCCGACGCTCGCCGCTCTCAACGCTTTGAAATGCTAAAGAGCTGCTTCATCAATGAGGCCCTCGATCCGCCTCTCGTGTCTGAAACCAGCGGAAACCAGAGTGTCATTTAATGTGTGTGTGTCCGTCTGAGCTGCTTCTGTTCACGTTTGCACATTTGTTGTAGTCATTTAAAAAAAAAAATAAAATAAAAAAAAAGCTCATTTCTCTGGTGGTCAGATGTAAACATGCAGGCAGATATTTGGACACCTGAACCCTCTAGTACACACGTGCAAAAAACTCAAGGCCCGGGGGCCAAATGTGGCCCTCCACGTCATTTTATGTGGCCCGCAAGAGCATCAAAAGGCAGAGTGTCCAAAAATAAATAGGTCAAAAGTGTGTTTTGAATAAAAACTACATTTCCCACAATGCAGTATTTCAGCCCATTTTAACTCTGACTAAATGTTGTGAACAATGTTAATGTCCTAACTTGTGTTTGATGTTATTTTTCTTAACCCTTTGAGGACAGCCGTGACGCTGATGTGGCCCCCAGTGAAAATGAGTTGGACCCCCCCCACCCCCCCCCCCCCGATCTAGTACAACTGTGTTTAATGTTTGTTCATAATCACCTCAATAAAAGTCTCAAATAAAATCCTGTTACTGATCAGCAGTGTGCTTTAGACACACACACACACACACACACACACACACACACACACACACACACACACACACACACACACACACACACACAATGGCTGTAACTGCTGCAGTGCTGCCAGCAGTTTGCATTGTGTGTGTTCTAACGCGTATAAAGGGTTCAAACCGCCAGATCAGCATTCTCCATTCACCCCCCCCCACTGGATGACGGCTCTCGACTGGATAGTACGATACCCCCTTGTGCTGCTCAGTAACCTCATGTGTGCCCCCCCCCCCCCCAGCCACCACAACCAATCTGCACCTCTATCCACACACAACCCCCCCCCATTTTAATTGTACTAGTCCTTTCTCTTTGAACATTCTCTTCTTCTTCTCCTACATATTCCTGCGGTCAGCAGCGGTCACGTGTTGACCAACAACAGCCTTGGTTAGCTTTAGCCTTTAGCATCGCTAACGGCCCAGCGTTTAGTCTGGTCCGGCCCGGAGTCGCCCACAGACAAAGGTTTCACCGGGTCGGCGTTTCAGTTCAGCGCTGTTAGCTTTGGCCGCTTCCGTCAGGGCCCCAACTGTATTATCTGTGTGTGTGTGTGTGTGTGTGTGTGTGTGTGTGTGTGTGTGTGTGTGTGAGCCATCCAGCCCCGTCCATCAGCAGCTGCATCAGGAGGTCCTGATGACGTTTCCAGAGACGTTCACCGGAAAAACACCTTCTCCTCTTGGGGGGTGGAGGGGGGGTTAGGTTTCAAATGCCCCTGAATTTACCCCACTTCTCTCGTTTGCCCCCTGTTCTCTCTGCCCCCCCCCCCCCCCATCGTCCATCTCAAATCAGCTGCTCTCTTTTGCTTTGGGATGTAACGGTGGGTGGGGGTGGGGGTGGGGGGATGTGGCGGCAGAGGGGTTAACTTTGTTTGATTTAGGATGTCCAGCCCCCCCACACACACCCTTAGCCTTACAGGGGGGTGGATTATGGCGTCACCTGGGGCCCCTGAGGGGCGTTATAAAGCCCCTGTCTGGCCCTCTCCCCTCCGTCAGAGCGGCTCAAAGGTCCGGCGGACTCTGTCTACCCCCTCTGCGACTTTAGAACCCCCCCTTTTAGCATTGATGCCCACCTCCTCTTGACGACTCACCCCACCCGAGATCTCCCCCCGACACTCCCACGTTCTCTCACACCTATGTCTTTGCGACAGGTGGACGGAGGTGGCAGCTGAGTCGACTTTCCCGCCCGAGTTCCCGCCTTGGTGACGACGCGTCTCGTGGATCAGTCGTACCGACCGATCGGTTCTGGTCGGGCCCCCGTCAGCCGACGACAAGCGGAGATTCTTTTTGTTGCTTGTGAAGAGGACTGAAGGTCCACCTTCACCTTTCCAGACCCGCTGATTCATCTCTAGAGTCTCCCATCGAGCCTCGAGCCAGTCGCCATGTGGGAGTTCCGTTCCATGAATTTTTGGCGGGCGGTCTTCGCCGAGTTCTTCGGCACCATGTTCTTCGTCTTCTTCGGCATGGGGGCCGCCCTGCGCTGGACCACCGGGCCCCATCACGTCCTGCACGTGGCCCTGTGCTTCGGACTCGCCGCCGCCACCCTCATCCAGTCCATCGGCCACATCAGCGGGGGCCACATCAACCCCGCCGTCACCTTCGCCTACCTGGTGGGCTCGCAGATGTCTCTCTTCCGCGCCGTCTTCTACATTGCCGCCCAGTGCCTGGGGGCCGTCGCCGGGGCCGCCGTGCTCTACGGGGTCACGCCCGGCAACATGAGAGGCAACATGGCCATGAACACGGTAAGAGCTGGTTGGGGTTGGCGTCTTATCGCCGTGACGACCCGGTCTTGAGGTTCTCCCGGTGGTCCTTCTTGTCTCCAGCTGCAGCCCGGCGTCAGCCTGGGGATGGCCACCACCGTGGAGGTCTTCCTCACCATGCAGCTGGTGGTCTGCATCTTCGCCGTGACCGACGAGAGGAGGAACGGACGCCTGGGGTCGGCCGCCCTCTCGATCGGCTTCTCCGTCACTATCGGACACCTGATGGGGGTGAGCGCGCACACACACACACACACACACACACACACACCTCACAAACGGTGCTACGTCACGCCGTCACGCGGTGCTAACTGTCACGTGTTCTAGATGTACTACACCGGCGCCGGCATGAACCCGGCCAGGTCCTTCGCCCCCGCTGTTCTCTTCAGGAACTTCATCAACCACTGGGTAAGACCAGGACTTGGGGGGGAAACTGTTAGCGTGTGTGTTAGCTGGTGATGCTAAATGAATGCTTTCCCGCCTGCAGGTTTACTGGGTGGGGCCCATGATTGGGGGCGCCATGGGGGCCCTCCTGTATGATTTCATGCTGTTCCCCCGCATGAGGGGTCTGTCCGAGCGCCTGGCCACACTGAAGGGCAGTCGGCCCCCCGAGAGCGACGCCCAGCAGGACACCCGCGAGCCCATCGAGCTCAAGACGCAAGCCCTATAAAGCCGCCCCCCACGTCCGCCTGGGGCCAGGGGGGGGCCAAGAAGACGAGGCCCCTGAGCTACGCCAACCCCCACCTCCACCGCTGCCCCTCCCCCCCCACCTTCAAACAACACCACACAAGACTAAACCCAACACTCACATAAGCTAACACACGCTAAGATGATTCCAATACTAATGTAGAAGAGGTCACAACCCCCCCCTCACCCCCCATTCTGTTTTCCCACCCGGACATTTGTGTTTTGTGATAAACACCGACCGAACAACCACCTATGTGTCCCCCCCCTCCCCCCCAGGTGTTTGTCTGCGACTCAGGAGCGTGTAACCGCTAACAATGACAGGTTTAGGGAGGTGTGTGTTGGAAAAGGGGGGGTGGGGGCGGGGATTGAGGGTGTGATATGAGAAAGGTCAGAGGGCATGGGGAAGGTGTGGGTGGAGTCAAAGGGGGCGGGGCTTAGGGTTGGGTGGAGAAAGCATCTCTCTGGGTTTGTGGTCGTTTCAGTTGGGTTAGACCAGTGAAGATGGGAAACTTTTATTATTCATCTGACTTTTATCTCCATTCGAGTTTATTCTTAGCTTCATTTTGTTTTCTGCACTGCGAACACGAGACATGGATGTATCATACGGTAGATTTCACCAGGGTTTCACTATTTTCACTCACTACATTTTATCTGTGGGTTTGTGTTTGTGTGGACACTTCTGCAGCGTGTGTGTGTGCGTGTGTGTGTGTGCAAGTGTGTGCCTGAGAGTGAGTGTGTGTGCGTACGAGTGCGTTTGCGAGTGAGTGTGTATATGTGTGTATGTGTGTGTGTGTGTGTGTGTGTGTGATCACGATTGCAGATAACGGTCATTTTTATTTCGTTTTATTCTCATTCCAGCTCTCCTGTTTCGTTCCCCTCACTGTGCTATTTGCTACACGACATTCATTTTTACATGAACCATCTGCTTTTTTGTTCTGAACCAGCACAATCCAAAGAAAATGTTGTATCCCAGACTTTGATAGTGGGTCTGTTCACTGCAGATCAGCCGTGCGAAAGCTTTACATCGAGTCTCCTTTTATTATTTGATTCTTGCAGGGAGCACAAGGCGTTTCAATAAACATTACACTGATAGTAACATGAAAACCTCTTCTGGGGTTTGGCTCATTTCTGTCTCTTTATAGTTTGCATTTTATATTATAGAATTATAGGTGATGGGAGTAAAAAAAAAAAAATAAAAATAAATAAATAAAAAAAAAAAAAAAAAAAGAGCTGCAGTTACTTATTTGAGCCAGAAGAGGGCGACAGAAGCATGTAGTTTAACTTTAAAATGATAGAAAATAAATGATTCTGGGGCAAAATGAATCATAAAAGACAACAGATCCAGGGATGGGGGTGGGGTGGGGTTTAAGGGTGGGATGGGGTTCACCCGTGGGGTGGGAGTGGCGGGGGGTTACTGATAAGAACCCACGTTCACCACTGTCACTGCTTCTGCTCAAGCATCAGATCAAATAACAGAAGAATATCAGATTAAATCATGAGAAAGAAAACAAATCACCTGACAGGAAGTTGGTCTGTTTTAGATTATTTGTCCTATATAAAACTGCACAGGTGACATTTCATTCGATATAGAATTTCATGAGGTTTATTTTGAAAAGACCTCACAAACAAACCGATCTGATTATTTCAGGATGTTGTGACAACCTGCTAGAATATATATAGAAGTACAGATCAGCAATTTCAGTCTAATATTATCATATATTAGATGAACTCATTGATATTTGAGGAGTGAAATGAAATTTATAGGATTTACAAAAAGTGTGCAATTATTAAACATCTTTATAGTTTCTACAGATTTTTATATATTTATTTCTACTCTATATATGTTTATTTTCTATACATCTGTTTATCCCCACCTATATATTTGAATAATCTCACTTGAAAACCTCACGCTGTCTCCTTCCGTCTACCCTGAAGTCTCTCACTTACGGAGCCGTTTGGTCTTCGTCAAACACAGCGGTTTATATTCTTGGATTGTGACGGACTTCACGTAGTCGTGTGGGGAACCACGATGCTTAATTCACCAGGAACGAACTCATGAAGCCGGCGTCCACCCGGACCGTAACGCCGAGGCGGTCTCGGCGTTCGTCCGTCCCACACACACGGAGCCGTTACGGCTTCGTCGGACAAGGTGAAGAAAAAAAAGAAAAACCAAGTCTGATATTATTGTTTTATCGTGGAATTTCAACGGGTTCCCACTGGCATATGTGTGTATTTTAGTATCATTATTAGTTTTGTGTTTTTGTCTTGTTTTTGCTTTTTTCGTTTTTTTTTTTCCTCTGCATTTGCATTTCTTGCACCAATCTTGTTGTAATACCTCTGCTCTAAGTGCCTTTAGTTGGCTCTTGTGGACAAATTAATTTTTTTGAATTTGGTTGAATTGACTTGAACTGAATTTGACTGAACTCAATTGAATTGAATTGAATAAAACTGAAAATTGAGAGGAAAATCAGGAAAATTATCAGCGGTATCCAAGCTCTTTCACACCACTGTCTACATAATATACTGTATATACGTATATATATATATATGTGTGCCCACACACACACACATACACTCAAACAGGATTTTCAACATGTTTGATTTCTTGCTAAGATCAGAAGTTTTACACTCGTGAGTAAAAATGGCTGATCAGGTTAAAACAGGAAGCAAATAAAGCAGTAAACGTTTGTATCTTTGGTTTTTGATCCTTGTAAAAAAAAAAATAAAAAATAAAACCTGATTTTCTGGGCATCAATCTCACCTGAACAGTTGTCCCAGGTCAAACCTGTTTCTACATGTCCCTCGTGAGTCTGAGGTGTCACACAGCTGTTCACCAGAGATCTCACCATTAATGTTCCCACACCCAGAAGACGAGCACACGTCTGAGAACACTTTTATTTTGCATATTTGAACTGTAATGGATTAGTTAATGATCTGACATTATGGTTAATAAACCATCAGCCTTTATCTGCAGCTGGAAACCAGAGACGAGTCTGGTCTGGTCCTGTGTTCCTATCACACACACACACACACACACACACACACACACACACACACACACACACACACACACACACACACACACACACACACACACACACCAGACACACTCACACACATTCAGCACTAACACATCTATTAAACACATATTGATGACTTTGCAAACCAATCCACAGCCCAACGAGCAGTAGCACGAGTTCCGTGTGACGATTCCCTGAATCCCGTCTCCGTGGTGACGCTCCACAACCACATCCCTAAGCATCACGTTCGTTATTAACAGGAGCAGACGAACACCAGGAAATATGACAAAAAAGAGTTGGTTAATTTCATCAAACCTCGCAGAAACCTGATCCAGGGTCAGATCTAAGGCGTAACCATGGTAACCTAGCATCCATCCCATCTCCAGCATCTCGACTCGTGCGTGTGAGAGTGTGTTCTTGTGTTCTGAGCCCTTTTGATCACGTCACGCTCTGGTTCTGTTTTTTTTAGTTTCACCCTGAACACCTCAGGCTAACATCACGCTAACAGTCTCCGCCCATCAGTCCAGCGGCTGCGGCGCCGCCCTGCGGGGGGGCGGGGCTCACTGCATGCGGTCGGGCTGGGGCAGAGAGTAGGTGAGGTAGGCCTGCGGGGCGGGGGACACGGCGGCCAGCGCGGCCAGAGAGGGATGGACGGCGGCCGGGGGGGTCTGGGGAGTGGCGCTGGGGGAGAAGCTGTAGCTGAGGTAGCCGGCGGAGAGCAATGGCGAGGGGGCGAAGGGGTACTGCTCCAGTCCCGTGGGGGCAAAGGGGCTATAGGCGGAGCTGTAGTCCAGGTAGGGGCAGGAGAGCGCCGCCGGGCCGAGCTGGGACTGCAGGACCAGGGGGGGCTGGACAAACGTGGGGGGGTAGACGTACTGCTGGGCCAGTCTGGAAGAAGAAGAAGACTGGGGGTCATTTTTCTGATTTAATTACAGTATTTTCTGCACTATAAGGCCCCTAAAAGCCTTTAATCTCAAAAAACCGACAGTGTGTTTTATAATCCAGTGCACCTTATATGTGAAATTTATTTTTTTTTTTAAGTTCTATTTTTAATTTATTTTATTTTTAATTGATTTAAAATTTTTATTTTTAATTTATTTTTTTAATTTTTATTTATTTTTTTTAAATAGGCCATTCATTGAATGTGCACCTTATAATCCAGTGCGTCTTATAGTGCATAAAATACTGTACAGGACAGAAATATTTCCAATATTTATCATCAAATCATTTGTTGCTTGATCAAGAAAACAGTCATCAGATCATCAGATACCGACAGGATAAAAACAGCGGTTTGCACATATTATGTCATTATGGCTTTAAAATAATCTGAGAGATTTGGTTCTTTTTCTGAACTGAACTTTGGATCATGATAAATAAACATTATATAGAATTATCACCACTTTAAAGAATAAAAATACAAAATGGATGTTTTTTCACGGCTTTTTACGAGAATAAATGTTGTTATTGCTCATGAAGTTTTCTGTTGACATTTGAAATGTGACACAGAATAATCAGCAGTAAAAAAAAACTAGAACTACAGTATATGCACAGGATCGTTCTCCCGACATCGATATAAAACACACACACACACACACACACACTCACACACACACCCATCTGAATTTTTAGACAAACACTCGTTTCTGTTTACTCTTCCTTTATTCTCTTTCGCCCTCGTCTTCCGTCAGCGCTGACGTTTCGCCCGTACCGTGTCAAATTACCATCATGAAGTTTTCCAGACATTATCTACAGATTATTTTTCAGCTCTCTGTCAGTGTTGGAATTTTCCAGTAAACTTTCGAGGAACTACGGTGTTGAGAATCCTTGCTACCAGTTACCAGTTTCCCAACAAGGTGGGATTTTTCTAATTGGTCAAACAGAGTTGCAGTAATAAAACATACTGAAGACAGCGTGGGCTCTCAGGTAAAGGGTAAAGGACAGGTGAACTCAGATGACTTACAGTCATCCGAGTTTTGGAAAAGTTTCCAGTTATTGGTAAGAATGCAAATTTTTTCTCCTGTTTGTTCTAACGTTTCTTTGTGATTCTTTTCAAGGACTCTGGACATAAAAACACAGAAAAGAAACAGAGTTAGCAGAGCAGCTCTTCTCAAGGTGAAGCCACACATTCCTGAAGTGATCTCTCACCAGGAGTCACACTGATTTACACACGTGAGTTCATGAAACGCACCAATAAAACATTTACTTATGTCTTGAATTTGAACACATTTTTTTAAACTAAAGAATGGTTTGGTGAATGTGTACATGAATCTGGTGGGGGTCGGTACCTCCAACAGGGGTAATAACTGACTGACTGTATTAACATAAACACATGAGAGGAACCTGAGGAGCAGCATTCTGATGGCGTTTACACACAAACACGAGCTGCGACTGTTAGAGCGACACTAAACAGTAGAAACAAACTTTATTTAACTCTCATCTGTCTGAGGATAAAATGATCTCTGAGGTTCCAGCTGTTTCTGCTGTCACACTTTCTATTCTATTCAATTCAATTCAATTCAGTTCAATTCAATCCAATTCAGTTCAATCCAATTCAATTCAGTTCAATCCAATTCAATTCAATTCAGTTCAATCCAATTCAATTCAATTCAGTTCAATCCAATTCAGTTCAATTCAGTTCAATCCAATTCAATTCATTTCAATCCAATTCAGTTCAATCCAATTCAATTCAGTTCAATCCAATTCAATTCAATTCAGTTCATTTCAATTCAATTCAATTCATTTCATTCCAATTCATTTCAATTCATTTCAATTCAATTCAATTCAGTTCAATCCAATTCAATTCAATTAAATCCAATTCAGTTCAATCCAATTCAATTCAATTCAGTTCAATTCAATTCAATTCAGTTCAATCCAATTCAATTCAGTTCAATCCAATTCAATTCAATTCAGTTCAATCCAATTAAACTCAATTCAGTTCAATCCAATTCAGTTCAATTCAGTTCAATCCAATTCAATTCAGTTCAATCCAATTCAATTCAATTCAATCCAATTCAGTTCAATCCAATTCAATTCAATTCAGTTCAATTCAATCCAATTCAGTTCAATCCAATTCAATTCAGTTCAATACAATTCAATTCAATTCAGTTCAATCCAATTCAACTCAATTCAGTTCAATCCAATTCAATTCAATTCAGTTCAATTCAATCCAATTCAGTTCAATCCAATTCAATTCAGTTCAATCCAATTCAATTCAATTCAGTTCAATCCAATTCAATTCAATTCAGTTCAATCCAATTCAGTTCAATTCAGTTCAATCCAATTCAATTCAGTTCAATCCAATTCAATTCAATTAAATCCAATTCAGTTCAATCCAATTCAATTCAATTCAGTTCAATTCAATCCAATTCAGTTCAATCCAATTCAATTCAGTTCAATCCAATTCAATTCAATTCAGTTCAATCCAATTAAACTCAATTCAGTTCAATACAATTCAGTTCAATTCAGTTCAATCCAATTCAATTCAGTTCAATCCAATTCAATTCAATTCAATCCAATTCAGTTCAATCCAATTCAATTCAATTCAATTCAATTCAATCCAATTCAGTTCAATCCAATTCAATTCAGTTCAATACAATTCAATTCAATTCAGTTCAATCCAATTCAACTCAATTCAGTTCAATCCAATTCAATTCAATTCAGTTCAATTCAATTCAATTCAGTTCAATCCAATTCAGTTCAATTCAAAAAACTTTATTTGTCTCCAAAGGAGCAACTGAAAGCACACAGAGCAGCAGCGTTGCTACAAAAGACAGGATAGGTGCACAAAATGAAATGCAGAGTGCAAAGAGCAACAACCAGACTCAGATACACAAAAACCAACACTAACACTAAAATACACAATAAATAGAAATGTACAATATCAAAAGGTTTGTGCAATGAGGTAATAAATATATAAAGCTAAGCCTTTAGAATAAAGACGGTAGAGGAGAATTTGCATGTGTGTATCTGCATGTGTGTGACTACTAACCATGTGCTGGAGTGTGTGCTAAAGTGACATTCTAATTTCCCTTGGGGATTATTAAAGTATACTAAATAAAAAATAAAATAAAATAAAAATAAAATTAATAAATCTCCATTAAAAGCGAACTGTAGACTGATCTGAGGGCATCAGTCAGCGTTAGTCAGGAGATCTGATCCCATGATAAACAGTTGTTTGGAAGTGGACAGTAAACCACACAGACACACACACAAACACACACACACACACACACACACTTGAACGATAGCGTTTCTCCTTTTCTTTCCATCCAAACGACAAAAGTCTGAGTCCTAGAAAAACCTGTTCCTCCGTCTTTGAGAACAATTATCAGTAGTGTTTCCTTAAAATAGACCATTTCCCTCGTGTTGGGGTTTAATTAGCAGAACGCCTCGTCACACACACATCACACACACATCACACACACATCACACCACCGGTAAAAAAAAAAATCACCTTTGTTTCTGCACCGACCCCTGATTTTACTCTGAAATGTGGTCTCAGAATCTAATGCTTGTGAGCACACGCACACACACACACACACACACACACACACACACACACACACACACACACACACACACACACACACACACACACACACACACACACACACACACACCAGGCAGCGTATCAGGCTGTTGATCCTGGAGCCACAGCGTTAATGAGAACACGAGCGCTCTACTGTCCTCCTGATTCACTCTTGTCCTTGCCTGGGGGGTGGGGCAGGGTGGGGGGCACTTAACCTGAACCGCCTCGATTCCATCTGGAAACAGCAACAGCGATCATGTCAGAGGAACCGGGAGGAAGTGTGTGTGTGTGTGCATGTGTGTGTCCACATGCTTACCCACAAACACTGAGGGAGGGGGGTCATGTGTGCTTACACAGAAACAATGAGAGTACACCTGTCCACACACACGCCACTGTATACACAACACACACACACACACACACACAGCAGCATGTCTGTCAACATCCCCCAAATGTACTTGTGATTATTCATGACTTTAATTCTGTAATAACTAGTTTATAACTAATTATCACTCTTTCTTATTATTATATTATTTTATATTTGAATCTATTTAGATTTTAACTTTTGGAGCTTAGGGGGTTGTATTTTGCTTTCTTAAATCAGAATTCCTAATATTCAAAATGTTACCCTGTCCTACTGTCATAGGTCAAAGATCAAAGCCAGTGCTGTGACCTACTGTCATAGATCAAAGCACTAGCTGTGATCTATGGTCGTACTCACACTGGCCTTCTCCCTCGTCTTTCTATCTTATCCAGTTCCTGAGTGTACAAAAGTTGAAATTTGACCTTGACCTAGTTTTCTCAAGGTCGTTTTCACCCCCTTTGCTGCCTGAGTCACGTGCTTTTTGTTTCATCTTTCTGTCTGAACGGTTGTGGAGATATTTGTTGGACTAACGGATGAACACAGGAACACTGACATACGTCACCGCTCTGAAGCGGGATGGAACCACGGCGAGTTGATCGCGGCCAGAAGCGCCGCGTCATTCCCACGGCGCTGCGCAGCATCCCGCTCCCCGTTTCCCCGGCGACGGATCCGATGTGACAACGGCAAGGAGACGGAGCCGCGGTCGAACGCTCCGCTCCCAGTGGCTGACATCACCGCTGGCCGTCACACACACACACACACACACACACACACACACACACACACGTATACTGTATGTGTGTGTGTGTGTTTACATTTATACACACAAATGAATCTCCATGATATCATAAAGGGCAGATTTCAGGGTTAGTGTTCCCAAAAGTCATAGACAGAAAGTGTGTGTGTGTGCGTGTGTGTGTGAGTGTGTGTGTGTGTGTGTGTGTGAGTGTGTGTGTGTGAGTGGGGGGTTCAGGCAAACTAGGACTAATTGGCGCAGCTGCATGGGTGTTTGCTCACCAACGGACCCACGAGAGCAGAATAACCTCCCTCCCCCTCCCCCCGGTGGTTTACTCCCACACGGATGGATTCTGCCCCCCCCCCCCATCTGCCACCCCCTCCCACCCCCGCCGTCCTTCCTCAGAACCAAACATCAGGATAAAGAACAGGGATGATGCGCTGGATGAAATGATATGATGAAGATGACGATGATGATGTGCACTTGTTTCTGAGGGGGGGGGGGGAGTGGGAGGTGGGAGGGGAAGGGGGGGGGGGCTGGGGCAGCAGAGCGTCCCTCCCGCCTCAGGACGGCCAGATCAGGGATGTGAGGAGGGTGAGTCAGTCAGACACACACAACGCTCCATCCTCTCTCCACACACACACACACACACACACACACACACACACACACACACACACACACAGACACACACACACGCGCGAGCGTGGCTGGAGGGGGGGGTGAGGGATTGAAAGGCCAACGCCGACGCAGGACGCTCAAACTAATGGCAGCGAGAAACAAACGTGGATTAAATGAATGTTTGAACACGACGGTGAAAAAAAAGGGGGACACTCTGGATGAGACGCCAGGACGCTGTTGTGTCTGTGGCTAACCCGACACAAATAAACCCGATATAACAGTCATTATGTTCCTGAGGGCAAGGACGGAACCGACGCCCAACTTCGTTCAGCTGCCTCGTCGGTCTCAGCAGAGTCATCAGCCACCACCACCACCATCAGCAGCACCAGCGTGTGGACTCCATGTGTGGATTGTTTTTTAACTTAGAACCTTTAATTATTATATGATATATTATAGTTCTACTACAGCAGTACCTCTACTTACGAAATTAACTGGTTCTGGAAGAATTTTCGTAATTAGAGACGAGTTTTCCATGCAAATGCCCTAATCTGTTCCAAGCCCCCCCAAAATTCAGACATAAATGTTTTATAAAGCATAAAAATGCATCAAAACATGTAACAAATACATGTTACAATTAGATTATTACACAATAAATGAGAGTTGTGTATAACGTAAAAAACAAAGAATAAAAATGCTGGTCATTAACCTTTTAACTGCTGTCCTCATTGTTTTTTACCCTCTTTGGTTCATGCGCTCCTGCCTCACCATGAACAACAGAGTGAATTCCAGTCCTCCTTCTGAACTTCTCCAACCACCCACGCCATGCCTTAAACTCCTTAAACTTCCTTTAGTTTTAATAACGTGGTGATTGTAGATGCATTACGGCCATATTCTTTGGAGAGATCAACCAAACGCATCCCTTTTTCATGCTTTTCTATCATCTCTTGCTTTGTTTGTACGGACAAAAAAACTCTTTTCTTCGTCTTTTCTTTTCCTCTTTTCTCCATCACTTTCTTGGGGTCCATAGTGAATACTCTAAAAGTTAATATATTTACGTAAAACTATCAGAACACCTCAGGGGTCGAGGGCCGAATGACGAGGACGCTGCATAGACACCTATCTAGCTCCACACAGAGGTCCCTCTTAGCCAATGGGATGCCAGGATGCTAGGTAATAGCCAATGGCAGAGCAGCTATGAGAATGTTGCGTTCAGGAACCTGTGGGAGCTGCGAGTATCAGCCCATACTGTATTTTTACCTTTCGTAAGTCGAAATTTCTTTCGTAACTAGAGGTAATATTTTCCTGCGGAGAAGTTTCGTTAGTAGAAAATTTTATAAGTACATTCGTAAGTAGAGGAACCACTGAATAATATAATCTGAGGTTCTACTGTATTATTATTGAGGTTCTACTGTATTATAATCTCCAGATCAGATATAATACAGTAGAACCTGAGATAATATTTAATTTAATTTTAAATTAAATATTATCTCAGGTTCTACTGTATTATAATCTGAGGTTCTGCTGTATTATAATCTGTAAATGAATAGACTGGATCTTGAGGTGAGTTCAGAACCAACCAGAACAAATCTAAACGTTCTTCACTGGTTCTCAGTCTGGATGCTTCCTCCTGATGTTCTGTGAAACACGTTTTCTGTAAATCAGCTTCACATCCGTGACTCGTCTAATTGCCTCCCTGGGTAAGAAGAGCTCCCCCCCCCCCCGCCCAGGGGAGACGTCCCTGTGGAGCGTTTTTTTACCTCACCTGAAGCGTCCACAGGTGCGCTGACCCCCCCCCCCCTCCCTTTCACTTCCCCTCCCTTTCTGCTCAACAGGAAGTCCCTCCCCCACCACCGTCACCACCTTCATCACCTCACAACACCAAGACGTTTGAGAATAACACAAAGAAGGAAGAATTTCACTTCTCCTTAGCAACAGTGTTGTGTGCTAAAGGATGTCAGCAGGTTGCTAGCGGCGACAGATGCCCCCCCCCCCCCCGAAACCAGACCATCTCCTCCTCTTCCTCCTTCCAGACTGAACCTTGGAGACACGTTCGGCATCAGCCCATCCTCCTCCGTCCTCCTCCAACTCCAACCAAACACACGCAGCAGAAAAATCCATCTTTGCTATTCGCTGCGTAAAGCGAGCGTCAGACCCACCGGGGGCCCCTAAGGGCCCCTCGGCAGCCAAGACAGAGGAGTAGCAGGGGCAACAGCAGACATGTTTGAGTTTTAAATCACAAGGACGAGCTTGACGTCTCGCTACGACATCGATAGAGGAAGCACAGCCGCTAGCCGTTAGCGTAGCAACAGAGAACTGGAGCAGACCATGTGACGATGGATGAAGACGAAATCAAGGGCAGATTTTAGTTTGATGAAGTCATATCTGCCATGAAAATGTGATTTCAAACCACATCCAGTGATTCTAGGAAGAGAATTATTTTCGCTCCGTTCTGAATATTAAAAAACCCAAACAACACGTATGTTTTACTGACGTGTTGAAGAGCTTCTGTTCTCCGTCGGCGGCGCAGGTCTGCTTCAAGCCCAACTGTCTCCTAAAAATAGGAGTCCTTCACTTCGCCCTGAAATGTTTGAAACTGACTGCAGTCATACTGATCACGTCAAAGAGCCCGGCCTCGGAGCGGAGGATCAGCGCCGGACACACGCCTCCTCCACACGCCTCCTCCACACGCCTCCTCCACACGCATGTGGAAGCCGGGAGATGGAAAGGATGTTTCCTTCGTTTAATGTCGTCTGTTTCCACGTATGCAGACGACGTGAAGCTGTTCAACGGATCGGATGAAAAGCGGAGCGGATTTATTTCACTCCAGAAACCGATCACGCATCACCGGTGCTGATGTCACGCTGTGGGCGTGGCCATGCCCGCGTGCCATACGTGCGGCTGGACGCGGGGAACTAATGTTCCCTGACACGTTTACCCCGTGTGACGGCTCCCTCCCCGTGTCAAAGCGGACTTCACCTCATTCCGTCGTCGTCGAGCGGGACACGCTTCGTCCAATCGGACGCCGTCAGAGCGGCTGACGTGATTGGTAGAGGAAGAGAAGAGAAAGGAGGGAAGGGCGTTTCCTTCCAGAGAGGATTTAAGGCGGACTGGGCGTTAATGCGCCGCTAAAAGCATGTGTGCAGCCGTGAGCCACAGACACCAGCAGGAGGAGAAATGGACTTTAATAAGTCCATCACGCTGAACGCCATTTAAACACGATGCTAAACTTCATTTTCAAGAAGCTCCACGTGTGGAATGAGGTCGTTTCCCTCGTTCTGTAGATTCTGAGAATTTAATACTTTCATGAACCTATTTCAAAATAAAAGAAAATAAAAGAAATGAAGGTGGATTTTCAAGGATTTAAAAATGGGAATTTAACTCTTCAGGGTTAATTATTTTTATCTCTCCTTCGCTGGGACTCTGTGTTGTAAATAGTCATATTTAGGTCATCAGCAAACACCTTCATAAGAGAATTTAAGAAGAAATCTAAAATTATTAAAATAATAATAAAATAATACATCATCATTCCTGTGTGATGTTGAGGAAATTGTGGATTCATTTAGTTATCAAAGAGATAATTATTTTCTTGATAATTTATTGTTAGAAATGGAGAAAAATAATAACTTTTAAGGATTCCAGGATTATCAGACTTTTTATTATTTTGATATTTTTGATTTTTTTTTTTCTTCTGAAAAAACTGATGTTTACAATCAGATGCATGCGGCTGCATTTTGCATGTGAAAAATTCCAGATTTAGCAAAAATTAAAGCTCATACAAACAAACTAATGTAAAAAAAACTTTTTGACAAATTTGTCAGATGGTTCCATTAAGACCTGATTTCCCAAAAACTAAAACTTTTTTGCAATTATTTTATAGTTCAGGCTTCATTAAACAGAACTTGTGTTAATAGCGAGTAGAAGAAGTCATTCTGTCCTAAGTGGAACTTTTTAACACACGTCTGTGTGTAAACATGTTAAAGCGAAACATGTCAGGCTTCCAATCGACCGCCATCGCTCCCCCCGTCTCATGTGGGTCGGCCTCAACGCCCCCATCACTCACTCAGACTGGAATATTAATAGAGCTGAGAGGAGCTGAGGTTTTTAATGGGTTTAATGGGTTTAATGGTTTCACTGGGTCAACGCCATCGAGGTCGAGACGAGACGCATCTGAGAAACCGGTGGAGCAGATCCTCGCCGGAGGTCACGGAGACCCATTTCACACCTTCAGCGGTCACACGGACGGGTGAGGTCACACGGACGCTCTGGAGGTCGGGTGAGGCGATGAAACAGGGACGCATCAGGAGGAGGGAACGTCCACAAACGTCAAGGACGGGGAGGAGTGGGGGGGGGCAGGTGAGGGAGCGAGGCACAGGCGCAATGAACATCTGTGTCTTACCCATAATGCCTCTGAGTCCACGAGGGCTGGACCTGCTGGACTCCAGCGGAGAGACCTGCAAGAAAGAGAGAGACAGGACGGTTAGCGTGTGTGTGTGTGTGTGTGTGTGTGTGTGTGTGAACACACTATCGCACACACACATTTGTGCTGCCTCCAGAGTTCACGTCTCCTCCCCCAACTGTTCAGTGACGTCATCGACACGCGTGTGTAAATCTAAACGTGTTATGTCTCCACCGGGACAAAGAGGAGACACACACACACACACACACACAAACACACACACACACACACACACACACACACACAAACACACACACACACACACACTTTCTGGATTCTCACACACAATAACCCAACACCCCCCACCCAGTACGGCCGTCTCCCGTCAGCTGCACGCCGGGGCGGCGCGTGGCGTCACGGCTCCGGACACACGGCCCATTGTCGTCGGCGCCGCCGCTCACACCTCCACGCCTGAGTCTGAGATCTGCTGAGTCATGTTAACATGACACGTGAAATCTGAATTTATGGGGTGTTAATGTTACGCTACTCGGCGGGGGTTGTGGCAGGAAGAGGAACCGCAGGAGTCGACATGGCGGCGCGGTAGTTCGTATCTACGAATGTTTGTTAGTTGGATGTTTGTTAGTCGGACGTTCGTTGGTTGGATGTTGGACTCTTGAGGACTTCTTGTATCTATTATATTAAATTAAGGAAGTCGTAAAGTTTGCAAATGAGAAAGGAAACTCAAATCTGATGATGGTTTGTGTTTAGCTGAGTCTGACTTGAACTAACCTAACTAACTCTAACTAAGTCTAACTTACTGGACTGTGCGCTGCGGGGCTTCGCTCCCAGGTAGGCCAGGTTGACGTTGGCCTTCCTGCCATCGATGATGGGGTTAGCATCTTTACATGCCCGCTCTGCAGCCCCTCTGTCCACCATGGTCACCTGCGGACAGGAAGTTGTCACATTATTCCCTCTGGAGGACTTCCTGTTTAGCTGTTAAAACGTCTCCATCTGGGTTTGGATGGACCGACTCCAGCGCCACCAGCTCCAGGTGAGGCGTCCCCCTGAACCTGGCTGGTTGCCATGGAGACGCGGATTCCGCTTGTTGTCCAACACACTCAGTGTGTTTTTGGGTTTCCAGCTTAAGCAACAAGGGAGGCAGACCGGGTTTCAAACCAAGTTCAGACTGGGTTCAGACTGGGTTCAGACCGGGTTTCCAACCAGGTTCAGGCTGGGTTTCAAACCAGGTTCAGACTGGGTTCAGGCTGGGTTTCAAACCAGGTTCAGACTGGGTTTCAAACCAGGTTCAGACTGGGTTCAGGCTGGGTTTCAAACCAGGTTCAGACTGGGTTTAGACCGGGTTTCAAACCAGGTTCAGACTGGGTTCAGGCTGGGTTTCAAACCAGGTTCAGACTGGGTTCAGACTGGGTTTAGACCGGGTTTCAAACCAGGTTCAGACTGGGTTCAGACCGGGTTTCCAACCAGGTTCAGGCTGGGTTTCAAACCAGGTTCAGACTGGGTTTAGACCGGGTTTCAAACCAGGTTCAGACTGGGTTCAGACCGGGTTTCAATCCAGATTCTGACTGGGTTCAGACCGGGTTTCAAACCGGGTTCAGACTGGGTTCGGACCGGGTTTGAAAACAGGTTCAGACTGGGTTCAGGCCGGGTTTCAAACCAGGTTCAGACTGGGTTCAGACCGGGTTTTAATCCAGGTTCTGACTGTTGTTCAGACTGGGTTCAGACCGGGTTTGAAACCAATTTCAGGCTGGGTTCAGACCGGGTTTGAAACCAGGTTCAGACCGGGTTCTGACTGGGTTTCCAACCAGGTTCAGACTGGATTCAGACTGGGTTTCAAACCAGGTTCAGACTGGGTTCAGACTGGGTTTCAAACCAGGTTCAGACTGGGTTTAGACTGGGCTACCAAGGATGAGCTCTACACACACACAAACACACACACACACACACACACACACACACACACACACACACACACACACACACACACACACACAAATACACACACACATTTTTGCTGTTCATCACATGTTGAGCAAATTCCAAATTCCACATAAAGTTATTCCATGAAGTAGAACCAGAGCAAAAAGATCCAACCTTCAAAACAAATTCAAGCAGCTCGTGCGATTAGCGCTTTATGCCCCTCCCACCTGTTAAGACGCGTTCATGACGGTGGTTATAAAGAGTGTTACTAGGAAAACATTTCCCATAAAACCACAAACGTCTAACCGTCAGGGAGCTTAAACCGTTAGTCCAGACACACACACTTCCTGTTTATTCTTGTTTTCTTGTTTTTTTTTTCATAATCGCTCAACAGTCAATAGGGAACCGATGCCTTATCTCACAGAGCCAACTGCCATGTCCCCCCCACCCCCCATGATGTTACCCACTCATGTGTGCCCCCCACCCCCCCACCCCCGGGGCTACACTTTACACTTGTTTGACGCGCTGCATATTTAATGTGTGTTTAATGTGTGTGTTTATTAATTAAAGGATGACGCGACAAGAAACACGAAACACAAGTAGCGGGTAGACAAACAAACAAACAAAATAAACAAACAAACACCGGCGGGGGGGGGGGCGGGGGGACTCACGAAGCCGTATCCCCGGGACTTTCCGGTCTGCTTGTCGGTGATCACCACCGCCTCGTCGATGCCCCCGAACGCCTCGAAATACCTCCGGAGCGACGCGTCGTCCGTGTGGTAGGGCAACCCCCCCACGAAGATCTTGGTGTACGTCGTGTCCTTCTCCACGCTGGGGGGCATTATCTCTAACGGCGCCCCGGCCAGCTGACTCAGGAACAACGGCGAAGTCATAGAGCGACAACCGGAACAACGAACGGGACGCGCGGCGGGAAAAACTTCGCGTGTTCTTTATAATTAACGCATGTTCCCGCGCGCGTTGTTCCCCCACGTGTCGTTCCCACGCGCGCTGTCCAGACACGGACACGGCTGTGGAACCGGTCCCGCTGACAGGTGCGCGTCTCCGGTCCGGTCCGGAGGAGGAAAACGTCCGAGCGGCGGTAAGCGCGTCTTGTAGGAGCGCGTCCCTCGTCTGGACCAATGAGCGCGCGGTGCGTCTTTTTCATCGATGCGCCCCGCCCCCTGCCCCGCCCCCTGCCCCGCCCGCCGCCAAAAGAACGGAGAAAGCCAAAGTTGAACGGTTTGATGTTAACGGAGGTTTACCGGAAGGATCACCAGGACCCGGATGAAGAACCGGCAGATCGGAAACACAAAACTGTAAGAAATAAATGTCAGATTTGTCATTTTTAATCAATTTATGAAACCATAATTTCCTTTTTAATATACTGTACTTAAATTTTACAGAGGGAAACGTTTTAGTTTATTCTACAATTATTTTTTCTTCTAAAATTCAATCTTGTAATAACTGGACTTTTTCAGTGGAAAAATTTCACATTTTTTCTTGTTAAGATACATTAAAATATACTTAGAATGTCAAATATCAATTTCATTGTCCAAATTTCATATTTTTCCCCCCAACGTGGCCATAATGCCCTGGGCATTATGAGATATACTCAAAAAAAATGCCTTTTTTTCCCCTGCTCGGTAAAATAAAGACTTTAAATGCACAAAAACGACAACGGAGACTTGTTAATGTTTAAATATAAATTTGTATTTACATTGATATTAACATCAAGAAACAAGGTAGGAAAAACACATCATAGTATTTTACATCCTGGAATAATGACGGTACAGGCCGTGATTCAATGGAAGGAGTTTCTTTTCTTATAAGTAAAACACAGACTTCTTTTAATATAGTTGTAGATCTAAGTTTTATTTTCTTCTTTGAGACTGGGGTTAAGAAAGAAAACTCCGAGCTACGAGTCTGAGACATAATGACATTGATCATGAAACCTCCTTCGTTTCCATCTTAGAAAATCTCAACATTCTCTTGTGAAATAATCGTTTTTGCAGCACCACAATTCAACTGGCCGTAAATTCCACAGAAAGGGAGAAACGATCACAAACAGAAAAACCCAAACCACCTCAGCAGAACCAGACTCGTCTCTATTCTATGACACACGGATGAGTATATACTGGACGAAATCAAACATATTCAGTTCAATGTATATTATACGTTATGTGCGACGGTAAAAGCACACGAGTACTTGAACAATCTACGTCAGGAAACGGTTTCTACTCACTGCAGAATGACAAACGAAAATCTTTGGATTAAGCGTGTGTTCAAAGGTAGATTTCTCAACAGATAAAAACGTTCACAGGAAATAGAAAGAAAACTGAAATGTAGAAAAATTCAAGTCCCGAATTGACTGTCGACGATTCGAGACTCAAAACTACTTCCTGTGTTGTTTCCTTTCGGGGTCAAGCGACTTTTGAACAAACCTACAGGACTCATGAACACCTTTACATCGAGGCGGATTTCCAGCTGCACGAATTCTAAGCACAGAAATCTCAGGAGTCGAACTGAAAGTCACACGTGGAAGCATGAGGTTTCGTTTGTGAAGAAGTCCACCGCGAGTCCTGGTAAGACATCAGGGCCTCGACAAGCCAAACACAATCATGTGTCAACTCTTTTATAGGCATGTTTTGTGTTGGTTTTTTTTGTTTTTTGTTTTTTGCCAGAAGAAAAATAATTTATGAAGAAAAAATACGCACTAGCACCTCTTTAGCCAAGACCGCTCGCTCTGAGAATAAAGTCAGAAATAAAGGACATAATCAGAAATAAAAGCTGACCTATGATGGGATTCAGAAATTTACACTTTTAAATAACAAGCCTTACAATCTGTGCAAAAACAGTATGTGACCTACAAAAGCTTATATACTGTATATTTATATATTGTACATCTGAAGCGTATTTACAATTTACCTTTACAGACATAAAAGAAAGGAGACGCTCCACACCGGACCTCATGTCTAATACTGCAGTGCCGTCGCTCGGAGGAAACGATGCTTCAGCTTTGTCGTCACGGGAAACCAGGAGGAAGGATTATTGCTGGAACTCGAGCTCCTTTACGACTGGCAATCGACGCTGGAAGTTGGTGCAAGGTAACCAAAATATGTGCAATTTTTAAAAAAAATTTTTTAATTTATTTTGAGATTTAAAAATGACCCTCTGGTCGTGAATCCGTATAAATATAGTTGGAAATTTTGGGGATAATTTCTCCTGTCGTTATTAAACTGCTTGGATGGAATCTGTGCTTACTGCCTTTCTACTGGTTCCCACTGCAGAACAAAGATCATCACATGGTTACCCATCAACCAATCAGAGAAGAAGAACACACACACACACACACACACACACACACCTCACACACAAATAAACAGTTAACGTCTGCTGCTATCCATAATTCTCCGGTAAAGGCCTCTATATTGCCACAATCCATTCCACGTTGGCCTTTCGTTAAAGTGCAAACAGCCAACAAGTGATTCAGTCATATTTGCGCTTGGAGGGGCCCTTGGGGGGGGGGGCCCAGAGGGCCAAACAATGTGCTACTGCTTCATGACATTCATCTGATGTCACAATCTGATGGTTCCTGGTTTGCGTCCTTCGGGAGGGGCGGACAAAAATCCCACAATTCAGACACAAGAGAAGAATCCCATAATTTATATCTGAACACAATGACGTCACGCTAGTCCACAAAAGACGGGTCGGAGTGTGTGATCCACTCAGGAGTGTGTGACGGCCGCCGTTTGGTCCGAAACGGGAGCGTTAAACCGCCGTCTGCCACGGGAGTCAAAGCGTCACAGTGTTTCTGATCCTCGTGACCCCCGATTGGCCCGATTTCACCTCCAGGTGGCCAATAGGAGCCTAGAAATGAAGTTCACGCCCCCTTCTGGAGGGAGCGCAGCACTACAAGTCCTCCGAAGTGAGACTGACTGTCCGGATGCTCAGCAGTATTTCTAGAGGGGGGGGGGGGGGAGGAAAAGAGGAAGAAGTGAGGAAGCCTGTAAACAAATTAACCCCCCCAGAAAAAAAGCAGCCCCCATTCCCCTGCCCTCAGCACCTACCTGATCGGGCCCCATCGGCATGCGTCCCATCACCATGGGGTTCATACCCATCTGCCCCCCCATCTGGCCCATGTGACCCCCTCCTCCACTGGCTGGCATGCCCCCGCTCATCATCATGCCCCCATACTGGCCCGGATTGCCCTGCTGTGCGAACTGCTGTTGCCCCGGGGGCCCCTGCTGCCCAAACTGCTGCTGGGGGTAGGAACTGGAGGGACGACAGGAAGGGAGACGGGTTTTCATTGGAGCCCAGAAGCACCAAACCAAACCGTCTGCGTGTGATTGGTTCTACCTGCTGCGCCCCATCCCCCCCTGCGACCAGCCTTTCATGTCTGCCCCCTGGTACATGGGACCCCCCTGCGGGTGCTGTTGCATCATGGGGTTTTGGGGTCCCATACGGCCGGGCATCATGGCGTTAGGAGGACTTCCGGCCGACGGGCCGAACGAAGGGTCCCCCTGCTGGCCCATCCCTGGGGGGACAAACCGAAAGCCTCCAATCAGCTGATAGATTAATGAAGATGCTGCAGTTCTCCCACTCGCCACTAGGGGGGGGGGATTTTTCTACGGGGCCCAACAGACTCACCATAACTCCCTCCGTAGCCAAACTGCTGGGGGCCCGGCTGGCCCATGTTTGGCCCCACCATTGGGCTGTCCATGCCGCCGGGCGCGGTGACGTTGGGCGGGGGGCTGAAGCCCCCGGCGGCGGCGGCGGCGGCGGCGGCTGCCTGCTGCTGCTGCTGCTGCTGCATCAGCATCATCATGCGCTGCCGCCTCATCTGCATGGTGACCATCTCTCTGCTGCGCTGAGCCATCATCTGAGCGTTCAGGAACCCCGCCTGCACAAACCGACCAATCAGAGGGTGAGACGGAAAAGAGAACCAATAGGAGCTACAGCTGCTATAAGATTCAAATTCAAGAAACTTTATTAGTCCCCAATTGGAAGCAAATAAAGCAGGATAGGTGTAAAACATACAGTGTAAACGTAAACAATTAACATAAATAATAAATAAATAATAACATATAAATCTAAATACAATGTTTATGTTAAATAACAATTCAAAACCTAGTTAGTTCAGAACCAAGTGAGTTAGTTCAAAAACTAGTTAGTACAAAACCTAGTTACTTTAGAACCTAATTTGTTCAAAACCTAATGGGTTAGTTAATTAGTTAGTCAGTTCAGAAACTAGCTAGTTTAAAACCTAGTTAGTTAGTTATTTCAAAACAAGGTGAATTTAAAAACCTAGTTGGTTAGTTCAAAACCTAGTGGGTTAAGTAGTTGGTTAGTTCATAAACTAGTTAGTTTAAAATCTAGTTAGTTATTACAAACCTAGTTAATCTAAAAACCTAGTTAGTTCAAAAACTGGTTAGTTTAAAAGTTAGTTTAAACCTACTTAGTTATTTATTACAAACCTAGTCAGCACAAAACCCAGTTAGTTCAGAACCTAATTTGTTCAAACCTTAATGGGTTAAGTATTTTTTTATTTTAGAAACTAGTTAGTTTAAAACCTAGTTTGTTAGTTATTACAAACCTAGTTAATTTAAAAACCTAGTTATTCAGGTCAAAAACTAGTTAGTTTAAAACCTAGTTTGTTAGTTATTACAAACCTAGTTAATTTAAAAACCTAGCTATTTCAGACACTAATTAGTTTAAAACCTACTTAGTAATTACAAACCTAGTTAATTTAAAAACCTAGTTTGTTTAAAACCTAGTTAGTTGAGAACCTAATTTATTCAAACCCTAATGGGTTAAGAAGTTAGTTAGTTTAGAAAGTAGTTAATTAAAAAACCCAGTTACTAAGTTAGCACAAAAACTAGTTAGTTTTAAACCTAGTTAGTTTAAAACCTAGTGGGTTAGTTCAAAACCCATTAAAGGTAAAGACTACTGAAGACACAGGACCTGCTGAGCTGCTTTACCCAGCATCCCCCCCTGCTGCGCGTTCATGAATCACCGTCTGGTGAAGCATAACTTTACACTCGGTAATAATGCTGTTATAAATGCTGTTATAAATGCTGTTATAAATGCTGTTATAAATGCTGGCGATCCATAAATAACCTTTGGGGTTCAGCAGTAATTCCATTTCCAAACTGTTACTGTCTGCGTTTGGGTCCAGGTTCATCCATTAGAGGCGACGCAGTGATGGATTAAAGAGCTGAAGAGACCGGTGTGTTGATGGAGGCCTCGTCTCACACACACTCACACACACTCACACACACAGGTTGTGTGTGTGAGTGTGTGTGAGACGATAGCACCGGCTTGGCATCGCTGAGGGTTTTTGTCATCTACCTGTCCTCCCATGCCAGGCTGCATGCCGGGCCTCATGCCAGGGTTCCCCCCCGGGTTCTCCATCTTCATGCCCATGTTCTGTCGGCTCTGGTTCATGAACTGGAGGGGGAGAGAACATTTAACGCAGAGACGGAGTGAACGACACGCTGACCTTTACATAGTGAGGTCACAGGATTTTAGCAGTAAGTTCTGTAAACATAAGGTAGTAAGTTCACGTCGTAGAACGGGGTGGTCAAACTCATTTCCATCAACTACTAAACTAATAAATGTAAGTCAATGTAACTGAAGTAATGTAACATAAATGTAACTACTCCTTAATGTAACTAATAAATGTAACTAAATGTAACTACTCCTTCATGTAACTAATAAATGTAACTAAATGTAACTCAATGTAATGTAACTAAATGTAACTACTCCTTAATGTAACTAATAAATGTAACTAAATGTAACTATGTAATGTAACTAAATGTAACTACTCCTTAATGTAACTAATAAATGTAACTAAATGTAACTCAATGTAATGTAACTAAATGTAACTACTCCTTAATGTAACTAATAAATGTAACTAAATGTAACTCAATGTAATGTAACTAAATGTAACTACTCCTTAATGTAACTAATAAATGTAACTAAATGTAACTCAATGTAATGTAACTAAATGTAACTACTCCTTAATGTAACTAATAAATGTAACTAATTGTTTATCTATGTAATGTAACTAAATGTAACTACTCCTTAATGTAACTAATAAATGTAACTAAATGTAACTCAATGTAATGTAACTAAATGTAACTACTCTTTAATGTAACTAATAAATGTAACTAAATGTAACTCAATGTAATGTAACTAAATGTAACTACTCCTTAATGTAACTAATACATGTAACTAAATGTAACTCAATGTAATGTAACTAAATGTAACTACTCCTTAATGTAACTAATAAATGTAACTAAATGTAACTCAATGTAATGTAACTAAATGTAACTACTCCTTAATGTAACTAATAAATGTAACTAAATGTAACTCAATGTAATGTAACTAAATGTAACTACTCCTTAATGTAACTAATAAATGTAACTAAATGTAACTCAATGTAATGTAACTAAATGTAACTACTCCTTAATGTTAAATCAGTGAATTTCTGACTTATTCTAGTTCCAAACATTACAGTTAGACAGAAAAAACATGTTTGTTTGTTTCTCTGTTCTAACATAAATCCTTTTCATTTGTCAGGTTATTAAACCCACAGAACTCCATCAATCACGGATCAAACTATCAATCAATAAAGAAAAATAACATCAAAAACAAGTTAGGATGTTAACTTTGGTAAAAATGTTTTCGTAAAAGTTGAAATGAATTAGTGCATTGTGGGAAATGTCGTTTTTGTTTGAAGCACTTTTGACTTATTTATTTTTAGACACTCTGACCTTTTCTGCTCTCGTGGGGCCACATTAAATGATGTGGCGGGCCACATTTGGCTCCCGGGCCTTGAGTGTGACACATGTCATAGACAGTCTATAATTTTTGTAACAAGAAAACATTTTTTGCCCCCTTTAGGCTCAGATTACACAACAGTTCCACTTCAATAGTTCCTCCACTGGACCTCTGTTCTTCCAGTGTGAACGGACTGAATCCGGATCAGAACCCACCTGCTGTCCCTGCAGCCGCTGCTGCAGCTGCAGCCTCATGGGCTTGTTGGCCGTCATCATCCTGGGTCTCATCATGTTGGGGCGGGGGTGTCCCATGCCGCCCATGCCCCCCATACCGGGGAAACTACCGCCTTGTCCCATCTGAGACAGCATGGGTCCGAAGCCTCCTTGTTGGGTCTGTCCCTGCATGGGGTTCCCCCCGTAGCCAGACTGCATGGACATGGAGGGGGGGCCCGGATAGCCCTGACCATAGAGGGGCTTCTGGTCCAGAACCATGGAGGGGTCCTGCCCTGGGAACGACTCGATTGGCTGCTCGGCCCCGTGTGACTGAAGCAGATGGGTCGAGAGGGCAGAACCAACAGTTTGTTACTGGACTGACTTCTTCTAAGCTGCCCCCCCGTCCCCCCCATTCCTGCCCCGATGCCCCACCTGGCTGACGAGGTCCGGGATGCCCAGGGCTCGGTCTATCTCCTCCAGGGCGATGCCGTCCGTGTTGTTCAGCAGCGAGTCCAGCTGGTCCAGCAGCGCCCGCTCGTCGCTCTGCCCCTCGCTGGTGGTGGGGGGCACCAGGAGGTCGTCCAAGGTGTTGCCGAACTGGCGTCTATGACACACACACACACACAGAAAAAACACCGGTGAGTGTGAGCGGTGTGACGGGGGTGGTGCGGTGACTCCTACAGACAGTACCTGTAGGTGGCGCTGCACTCACCTGTTGCCCTCCATCCCCATCAGGTTGTCCGGCCAGGAGGGGGACTGGCTGGGCTGCCCCTGCTGGGTGAAGGGGCTCATCCCCATCGCCATGTCGGCGGAGCCTCCTGCAGCAGGAAGACGAGGCGTTTAACGGACAGACGTACAGCCGCCATTCATAGCGGACACAGTTAGCATATAACAGGATGTCATCTGCAAAGAAACAGTTCGCTCTCGTCACCGGAGCGATTTAGTCCAAATATAAACACAATAAGTCGATAAAAAATTATTTTACATCTTCGCTGGTCTTCCTTTTAGCAGGATTACAAAAAAAACCCCAAAAACTACTGGACTGATTTTCATGAACCCCATGAAAAAGTTCGGAAAGACGAGAGGAAAACAGTTCATAGAGGATACAGATAAAGGGGCGGAGTCAGGAATGTTTGTCCTGCAAGGAAACACGAATTTTTTGGAACAATTTCCTCAATCATACATCAACTTAAAGACGGATTTTTATGAAATTCAAGGGGAAGGTTGAGTAAAGACAATGTTGGGTATGTAAAAAAAAAAAAAAAAAAAAAAAAAATCCAGTAAATTCTGGAGTACAGTAATCCCTCGTTACTCACTGTTAACGCGATCCAGGATCACCCGCGAACAATGAAATTCCGCGATATAGCGACAAACTATTTATTTTATCATTTACGGTAATTTAAACGTTTCTGAACCCCCCCCCCCCCTATTGATACTAAACCGCCTTCTATCTGTGTTACCTTTAAAACACTCTGATAGACTGTTTAAAGCACTTTTAAGTGTTTCTTTAATACAAGGAAGTGCGGATGCTGTCAGCCAATAGAATGCGCGTACGTTGTCATGTGACTACCTACTATAAATCAGCGGTATAGTGAAGCCGTGCATCTTGAAGCGTGAATAAGCGAGGGATTACTGTAGATTTCGATCAGAGTGTGGACTCAGGGATTATTTCTGCTTCAGATTCGGTCAGAAGTTTATGAACATGATGATTAAATTTCAATTTATTATCTTTTAATAATAAATTAAAATTTAGGGGTGATCATCATCCTGGGACTACTAGCCTAAACTGTTAGCATTTAGCTCCCAGCGTGACTTCCTGCTTTGGTGACGCAACACGCACCCATCTCCATGAGCTGCTGCTGCAGCATGGAGCGGCCCCCCCCCCGGCACGCTGTTGGAGCGGCTGACCAGCGGTCCCGACATCATGCCCTTGCTGCCGCTGTACTCCATGGCGCCCTGGCGCATCATGGGGGGGTGCCCCCCCACAGGACTGGCACTGGAGCGAGGCATGCCCCAGTCGCCCGACCCCCCCATGGGAGACCTCTGGGCCACCATGCCCCGGTTCATCGGTCCTGGGTGGAGGGAGAGACAAACATCATGTGTCAGGACAGGGGAGAGTGGGCGGAGAGCAGAGAGTGGTGCATTCTGGGAGCAGCGGGACACACCCCCCAGGGTTCCTGGGTAGCCGTCGGGGCAGCCCATGATGTTCTCCTGCTTGATGAGCATGGGACGTCTGCCTGCCCCCCCAGACCCACCAGAGGGCTTCCCATCCATGGACATGGTCCTCTGGAAGGGCCCCTGAGGCCCCGGGACGACCCCTGGACTGCCTGCACAAAAAACACACACCGCTAACACACACCTCTGTCTTCCTCAGTGAGGATAATATTATCCTTGAACCACTTACCCCTCAAAGTGTCCTCCAGACCCCCCTGGGGCTTGTTGCCCGTGTCATTAGCCCCGCCCCCTCCGGCCTGATCCGGGTAGAAGTCGGAACTCGAACCCCTCAAGTCTCCGAGGATCGTCTCCAGGTTGTGCAGCTGGGCAAAGACGTAAAGATGGCGTTAGCTCCCGGCTAAAGGCGTTAGCTCTCAGCTAAAGGCGTTAGCTCCCGGCTAAAGGCGTTAGCTTCCGGTTAAATGCGTTAGCTCTCAGCTACAGGCGTTAGCTTCCAGCTAAAGGCGTTAGCTCTCAGCTAAAGGCGTTAGCTTCCAGCTAAAGGCGTTAGCTGGACGTTACTGTTACGTAGGACTCTTACATCATCCGGCGGCTCCGACTTGACCTTGGTCTCTGGATGCTCTGGGGCGGGGCCGGGTCCCGGTCCGGGCCCGCCCCGGGCGGGGCCCCCCGTGGCCCCCGGGGGCCCCTTCCCCTCCAGCTCCTCCAGCTTGGGCTTGACGTCGGGGGGCTCCTTGGAGTCGTCCTTGTTGAGCAGGTAGTGCAGGAGGGCGTGGGTCTTCTCCTTCTTGGGGCTGTGCTGCTCCTGCTTGGGTTCGCTCATCCCGGGCCCCGCCCCGGCCCCCGACCCCCCCGCCGCTCCGGCTTCGCCGCCCCCCACCTCCTGGCCCCCCAGGGACACCTTCCCCGTGGCCTCGGCGGTGATCTTGGCCACCTCGTCGGGGGTGTTTCCGTTCTGCAGCAGCTTGTGGAGGATCTTGTGCTTCTCCTGCAGGGAGCCGGTGTAATGTAAGCCCCCCCCCGGCCCGGCCACCGGCCCCCCAGCACTGACTGAGGAAGAAGAGGAGGACACCCCCGTGGACGAGGGGCTGGTCATGCCTCCAGAGGGGTCCTTACTGTCTGAGAGGGCGGGAGTGCTGCTGGGGGGGGGAGGTGGTGGCGGGGGCGGGATGGGGGGTCCTGGTGGCCCGTTGCCCCCCCCCATGCCCAGTTCCTCCGTGGGGGAGGTCAGCAGCTGCAGCAGCTTCTTGTGGCCCTTACTGTCCGGCACCCTCCGGGGGGGTTCGGAGCTGGCCTCGCTGCCCCCCTCCCCGGCATCCTTGGTGACGGCAGTGGGGGGGGGCACCTGGCTGTCCGGCCGTTCCCCGGAACTCTCAGCCTGGGGGTGCTGATGGTGGTGGTGGTGGTGCATGGGGGGGTGGTGGTGGTCCAGGCCCCCCCCCGCCGGGCTCTTGGAGCCGTCGGGTCCTGGTTTGGGGGGGGGCTGGGAGGAGGAGGAGGAGGAGTGGATGCTGGGGGAGCTGTCGGGTTTCAGCGCTGGGGGGGGCGACATGAGGGTGGAGGACAGCGAGCTGCCCACCCCCTCGCTGATGGCCTGCAGGGCGTTCAGAGAGCTGCTGGAGAAGGACGTGCTGCCCCCCCCGCCCCCTCCGCCGCTGACAATGCCACTCATGGGGGAATGCATGCCTGGGGGGGGAAACACATTATCAATTCACCGATAGATTGATAGATAACCGATGCTAACCGTTAGCCGCCGCCGCTTTACCTCCGGGGGAGAACTGGTTGGCCCCCATCTTTGGGCTCCCTCTGTTCCGTGGCGACATCAGGAGCCCCTGCTGGGGGGGGGCACCCATCCTGGGGCTTCCTGTGGGGCTGTTCATGCCGCTCAAGCCGAAGCCCCCGCTGCTCTGGAACGGGGGCTGCTGCGGGTGCTGCATGCCCTGCCCCGGGTGGGTCATGGCCCCCATCTGGTTCAGGTGCCCCCCCTGACTGACCGGTCCCATCTGACTCATCTGCATCATGCGGTTGCCCATGTTCCCACCTCCACTTCCTCCTCCACCGCCGCCCCCGCCGTACATAGCCCCGCCTCCCATCGGACCCATGTGACCCATGTGACTTTGCTCGTTCATGCCGAAACCCCTGCTCATGCCCCCCATCCCCCCCATCACCCCCCCACCACCACCACCGCTGGCGTTGATGTTCATCTGGGCGCCGGGGGCGGGGCCTCTCATGGCGTTCTGCATCAGGTTGCCGCCCTGAGCCGAGCGGTAGCCGTTGGGTTCTCTGCGAGGAACGAAGACAAGAAACGAGAAACAAGGTCAAATACAAGTTTCCTCTCAGACGGAGAAACACAAAAGCATGTGCACAAAAAGCGCACAAAAAGTGCACAAAAAGTGCACAAAAAGCTCACAAAAAGCGCACAAAAAGTGCACAAAAAGCTCACAAAAAGTGCACAAAAAGTGCACAAAAAGCGCACAAAAAGTGCACAAAAAGCTCACAAAAAGTGCACAAAAAGCGCACAAAAAGTGCACAAAAAGCGCAGAAAGAGCTCACAAAAAGTGCACAAAAAGCACAGAAAAAGCGTATAAAAAGTGCACAAAAAGCTCACAAAAAGTGCACAAAAAGCGCAGAAAAAGCGTATAAAAAGTGCACAAAAAGCTCCAAAAAAAGTGCACAAAAAGTGCAGAAAAAGCGTATAAAAAGTGCACAAAAAGCTCCAAAAAAAGTGCACAAAAAGTGCAGAAAAAGCGTATAAAAAGTGCACAAAAAGCTCCAAAAAAGGTGCACAAAAAGCGCAGAAAAAGCGTATAAAAAGCGCACAAAAAGCTCACAAAAAGTGCACAAAAAGCTCACAAAAAGTGCAGAAGAAGCGTATAAAAAGTGCAGAAAAAGCTCCTTCAGCTCCCACTTCAGCCACTGAAAGACGGCTGAAGTCGGCGTCGGAGATGTGCTTTTCAGACCTGACAGTGGCGTGTTCTAACCCACACACGTGTGTGCTGACCTCTGCAGCAGGTGGGTGGAGATGAAGCCCTGCGGCTCGTTGCTCATGGGGTGGCGGTACAGTTTGCTCTTGGTCTGGGCGGTGACCGGCGTGCCGTCGGAAAGGGAGAAGCGGTACAGCGGCGTCTCGGCGTGACCTTGCAGAAAGGCTGCACGGAAAGATAAAAGCAGCAAATTCACTCCCTGAGACGCTTATCTGATTGCAAAAGGTCATAAATCAAACGCGTTGGTGTGAAAACGATCAATGACGGAGAAAAAAGACTTTAGTTTTCCACAAGATCAACAGCGATGATAAAAAAGAACTTAACTCTAGAACAAGAGTGTCATCAGCATAACGGCTGTCCTCAAAGGGCCAGATGTAACTAATAAATGTAACTACTCCTTCATGTAACTAATAAATGTAACTACTCCTTCATGTAACTAATAAATGTAACTACTCCTTCATGTAACTAATAAATGTAACTACTCCTTCATGTAACTAATAAATGTAACTACTCCTTCATGTAACTAATAAATGTAACTACTCCTTAATGTAACTAATAAATGTAACTAAATGTAACTCAATGTAATGTAACTAAATGTAACTCCTCCTTCATGTAACTAATAAATGTAACTAAATGTAACTCAATGTAACTAAATGTAACTACTCCTTAATGTAACTAATAAATGTAACTAAATGTAACTCAATGTAATGTAACTAAATGTAACTACTCCTTAATGTAACTAATAAATGTAACTAAATGTAACTACTCCTTAATGTAACTAATAAATGTAACTAAATGTAACTCAATGTAATGTAACTAAATGTAATTACTCCTTAATGTAACTAATAAATGTAACTAAATGTAACTCAATGTAATGTAACTAAATGTAACTCAATGTAATGTAACTAAATGTAACTACTCCTTAATGTAACTAATAAATGTAACTAAATGTAACTCAATGTAATGTAACTAAATGTAACTACTCCTTAATGTAACTAATAAATGTAACTAAATGTAACTCAATGTAATGTAACTAAATGTAACTACTCCTTAATGTAACTAATAAATGTAACTAAATGTAACTCAATGTAATGTAACTAAATGTAACTACTCCTTAATGTAACTAATAAATGTAACTAAATGTAACTCAATGTAATGTAACTAAATGTAACTCAATGTAATGTAACTAAATGTAACTACTCCTTAATGTAACTAATAAATGTAACTAAATGTAACTCAATGTAATGTAACTAAATGTAACTACTCCTTAATGTAACTAATAAATGTAACTAAATGTAACTCAATGTAATGTAACTAAATGTAACTACTCCTTAATGTAACTAATAAATGTAACTAAATGTAACTCAATGTAATGTAACTAAATGTAACTACTCCTTAATGTAACTAATAAATGTAACTAAATGTAACTCAATGTAATGTAACTAAATGTAACTACTCCTTAATGTAACTAATAAATGTAACTAAATGTAACTCAATGTAATGTAACTAAATGTAACTACTCCTTAATGTAACTAATAAATGTAACTAAATGTAACTCAATGTAATGTAACTAAATGTAACTACTCCTTAATGTAACTAATAAATGTAACTAAATGTAACTCAATGTAATGTAACTAAATGTAACTACTCCTTAATGTAACTAATAAATGTAACTAAATGTAACTCAATGTAATGTAACTAAATGTAACTACTCCTTAATGTAACTAATAAATGTAACTAAATGTAACTCAATGTAATGTAACTAAATGTAACTACTCCTTAATGTAACTAATAAATGTAACTAAATGTAACTCAATGTAATGTAACTAAATGTAACTACTCCTTAATGTTAAATCAGTGAATTTCTGACTTATTCTAGTTCCAAACATTACAGTTAGACAGAAAAAACATGTTTGTTTGTTTCTCTGTTCTAACATGAATCCTTTTCATTTGTCAGGTTATTAAACCCACAGAACTCCATCAATCAAGGATCAAACTATCAATCAATAAAGAAAAATAACATCAGACACAAGTTAGGACATTAACTTTGTTCACAATGTTTAGTCAGAGTTAAAATGGGCTGAACTACTGCATTGTGGGAAATGTAGTTTTTGGTCAGAGCACACTTTTGACCTATTTAATATGTGTTTTTAGACATTGACCTTTTATTCTCTCGCAGGCCACATAAAATGGTGTGGAGGGCCACATTTGGTCCCCGGGCCTTGAGTTTGACACATGTGCTCTAGATAACACACTCACAGCTAAAACAAGCTGAGGGTGAACGGTTCTTTAGCTTTAACACATTAGCAGCTGATTTCGGTATGTGTGTGTGTGTGTGTGTGTGTGTGTGTGTGTGTGTGTGTGTGACCTACCCTCGTGGTAGTGGCGTTTGTGCGACCACGGTTGCCCGTCGCTGTGCTGCAGGAACATCTGGATGCAGCGTCTCAGCAGGTCCTCCCAGCCCGGACGCATCGACGCCCGCAGGGAGTTCTGGTCGATCTGGATCAGCTTACCTGAGGAGGGAGACGGGTGAGAGACGGGTGAGAGACAGGTGAGAGACGACCCACGCCCAATCCCGGATCCGGGTTCGTGCTGGACTCACCTGAGAGCTCGTGTCGCGTGTTGAAGCTCTCCGTTCTCTCCATGGCGGTGACCCGCCGGGCGACGCAGATCATACATGACTGAAGGTCTGCAGGGAGAAGAAGCAGCTCAGATCTGAACTGTGTTTGCAGATAAACTCCAGATTGAAGACATAAAAACTCTATAATCTGCTGCGAATGATGTTTCGGTTTGTCCATAAAAAGTTCGATAACCTTCTTGTAAATACAGATAAACCTCGGCTGACGTCGTTAATCAGTTCCAGGTGATGTAAGTCCAAAAACGATGTAAGTTGAATGAACTCGTCTCCAGGTTAAACTGTAGGTAAACATTCATTATTAATGAATGTATTTTAAGAAATACAGTAATCCCTCGCTCATTCGCGCATCAACACTCGCGGCTTCACCTCATCGTGGATTTTTAGTCGTCATGTGATACCGTACGCGCATTCTATTGGCTGATGGCATCAGGAAGTGCGCTACATTCCGTGAGTCTCGGACTTCCGTGAGACACAAAAGTGCTTTAAACAGTCTATCAGAGTGTTTTAAAGGTAATACAGATAGAAGGTGGTTTGATATCAGTATGGGGGGGGGGGGGTCACAAACGTTTAAATTACCGTAAATGATAAAATAAATTGTTCGTCGCTCTATCGCGGAATTCATTAATCGCGTGTGGTTCCAGGAATGCGTTAACCACAAACAACGAGGGATCACTGTATTTTATTTGGTTAATATGAATCTATTTTAATTTATATATATACTTATTATGATATACTTATTATATATTACTTATATATATTACTTATTATTGTTATTATTACTTATTATACTTATTATTATTATCATTTTAAGCTGACAATTAAATTTTATTTTTTAATATAGTACAGAAAAAACGTCTCCGTCTCGTCTTCAGCTGCTCATCGTGGGTCATGGGGGTTGCTACGGGATAATAATATGATATTATATGTTTTATTCTGATTTATTGTACAGTAACATGATATTATGTGTTTTTAATGTTTACTAGTGATTTAATGATTATGCATTTTTTTTCCAGATGATTTTTAATTTAATTTTAATTGGTAGAGTAAAATGATTTGATTTTTATTTTTTTGAAACATACAGATTTAAATCCACACACAAACTGAAGTGACGAACAGGAACTTCCAGTCGCGGGGTGATCTGGGGGTGTTTTGGGGTGTTCTGGGGGTGTGCCGTACCTTCCCCCTCCTCGATCATGGCCTTGGGCTGGGTGAGGGCGAAGCACTGCATGGTCTCGTAGCGCGGCCCCCCCGGCCCCTCCTCCATGGGGCCGTGGGCGTGGCAGAACTTGACCAGCATGCGGCAGGTGAAGGTGTGGCTCTTCTGTCGGGTCGCCTCGCCCCCCCACGACACTCCATTTACTGCAAGCAGAAGCAGACGGGGGTGTGAGTGGAACACACACACTCACACAAACACTCAAACCGGACCAACCAATCACGTGGCCGCGTGTTCCCCCTCTCAGTGGGAGGGGGGGTAAATGGACCGAGGGATTAATGGCACCAAGCTGTCGATTTCCAATATGTCTTCCTCTCTGGTGGTGCTGGATGGGGAGGGGGGGCATGCAGCCATCTATCCTCATTCAGGCCCCAAATCCCTTTTAGACAGGGGGGGTCACCTTCACAGGGGAGGGAGGGAACAGGGATGCAAACTTCACAGACATCCGAGCGTCCTCCCAGCCTTATTGGGGGGGTCTTGGGTTGGTCTCTGGCAGGTGCAGGGAGGAGACGTGGAGACGGAAACATGGGAGGGGGGGGGACTGATAGTGAGAAGGCCTTGACTGTCTCCCCATTATAGAAAAATCCCCCGCATTGTTGCTGGGGTCACGACCCCTCAGAGGTTCAGGTGTTCACGCCCTGAGTGTGTGTGTGTGTTTGCATCGGGTGTGGCTGAGGGTCATCCTACAGGAACCTGCATCGGGGGGGGGGTGCATTCCATTCACGGGCCTCACGGAAAACAAGGGGCGGAGCCAGGAAGTTAATCGATTCGAGCAAAAATATCCATAATTAATCAGCGTTACAAACACACACACACACACACACACACACACACACACACACACGCAATTAAAGACAATCACTGACATACGCATCAACACTTCCTGTTTTATTGTATATAAATATATACAATAAAACATATGTACACACACACACACACACACGGTGTGTGGAGATGCATTATTTAGCAGGAAGTAGCTCCAGATGGCGGCGGTGGAGCTCAGACCTGATCCTCACGTCGGACCCACTGAGTGTGACTGACAGCTGCGCTACGCTCTGCCTGCTTAGCACTGAGTGGGTGGGCGCTCCCGTGCACGTGTGTGTGCAGGTGTGTGTGTGTGTGTGTGTGTGTGTGTGTGTGTGTGTGTGGAGGCTTCCCAGGAGCTCCTCGTTAGCCAGAGAAGAAAAGAGCGAGAGGGAAACGTGAATAACGGGAGGAGGATGGAGCAATGAGCAGGTGTGTGGCGCCCCCCCGTGTGTGTGTGTGTGTGTGTGTGTGTGTTGGTTTCTCACGGTTAATCTTGGGCAGGTTCTTGTGGAACTCCTCGCGGTCGTCCTCGTGCAGGATGTTGTACGCGCTGGTGTTGATCAGCTCCTCCTGCTTGTACTGCAGGTACTGCGTCACGTTGTCCGACACGAACACGATGCTGCCCTCCCGGTTCACCACGAACAGGAAGCCGTCCAGAGCCTGAAGGCACGCAGACAGGAAGTCAGCCGATCCGTCCAATCATCAAGCGGGAAGGGAGGGAGGGAAGGGGCTCACCTGCAGCAGGAGGGGCCCCAGGTGGTCCTTATCGATGACCCCTTGACCCGTGGAGGACACGTCTGACTTTTGGACGTCATCGTCGTTGGAAGAAGCTTTTCCTTGAGGGAATAAAATAAATAAAATAATAATAATAAAAATTAAATAAAATTATAATAATAATAAAAAAAGATTATAGAAAAATTTTAAAAATTAAAATTTCATTTAAAATAAAACAATTTATTAGACGACAATTCAAGCATTGATGCCTGTGAATAAGAAAAAACCCGAACGAAGGAAAAAACAACACACGGTGCCGTTCGCTCCTCCGGCTGCGCCAGCAGGGGGCAGCGTTTCTCAACATTTACTTTCAAAAAATAAAATAAAATATATATATATATATATATAAATTTCCGAGTCCGGGTGAGGATGGAGACGGACAGAGGAGATTTTTCGGAGGTGCGTCGGGAGGAGAGGCGGGCTGGGCGCGTGTGGAGCAGGTAGCCGCCGTCCTCAGGCTTTATATTCAGTGTCAGACTCTGAAGGGACCGTCTGGTAGGCTGGGGCTGGGAGGGAGAGCGAGAAAGAGAGAGAGAGAGGAGCTGTGATGTTGCAGGGGGGGCCGGAGCCGAGGCACCTGAATTAATGGAGGAGTTTGTGAGCGAATGGGTGGAGGGGGGGGGCAGGAATATATAAAGACGGAAGCACTACCAGAGGGATGAGGATGGAGACTGACAGAACGAGGCTGGCGTTGTTGTTGGTGTTAATGCGAGGTTTGGTCAAGAGGAAGAGTCGGCGGGGGTGTGGGGATCATTCCATCTGATTGGCTCCCCAGGGGCGATGCATAGCACCAATAGAAAGGAATGAAAGAGAGGACTGAAGTTCAGAGAAGAACGATGGAAGAACGATGGAAGAACGACAAAGAGGACGGGAAAAGACGAGCAGCACCGCGTCGGTTCGCTTCGTACGTCGAGATGCTGGGAGCACACCTGAAGCCAGTCGTCGTGCTGCAAATACGGATGAGAGGAAGAGGAGGAGGAAGAGGAAGAAGCGGGAGGAAGAAAACGAGAAATGTCGAGACGAGGAAGAGAAAAGAGCAAAAATAGGGCTGGCAGAAAGAGCAACTGGGAGTGAGAAGAGGAGGGGAGAGGAACAGGTAGAGAGCGAGACGAGAGCTAAACGCCCGTGTCGTTTCTGTCTTCACTTCCTGTAACTATGGCAACGTGTCAGCAGCCAGTCAGGACCAGCTGTAGCCTCTTCCCCTTCCTGTCGAGGTGGCAGACGCTGACGGAGCCCAGCAGAAATACACCGACGGTTCTAACCCCCCACCACCACCACCACACACACACACACACACACACACACAATCTGGAGAAATTCATCTTGGGTGGGGGGGGGGGGGATAAATGTGTCTGAGTGTGAAAGTTTAATTGTGATCAATCTGCAGGTCCTGAAGCAGCTGCACCGACGGGAACGGATCGAATAATCTGGCCGTTAGACAGGATGGATGGGCGTGTGATTACCTGCAAACGTCCAATCAAACAGCCCCCGGCCAGGCCGGCACGCAGCTGCGTGTGCCCATAACACACACACACACACACATGCATGCACACACACACACACACACACACACACGCGATGCATGAATGACAGATGCATCAAGTATTGCCAACGTTTCCTCCCAAACACAAACACTTGAGGCTGGGAAATTTGGGGGAGATGAATGACTGATCCGTCCCTGCACCTGGGCTCTGAGTGTGTGTGTGTGTGTGTGTGTGTGTGTGTGTGTGTGTGTGTGTGTGTGTGTGTGTGTGTGTGCGTGCCTCCAGCTGTCTCTCTCAGCTCAACACCTTTCCAGATGCCTCCTGACTTGCAGAGCCACCTCGCTCCAGCTCGCCACCGCCGCCGCCACCCTCAGGTGGGTGGGTGGGTGTTTGCTAGTGGTGGTGGTGGTGGTGGTGGGGGGGTCCAGCGACAGCGTCCACTCACCCTGCTCTTTAATCTGCCGGATCTGGCGCACCGTCTCCTTGAGGATGGCGCATTTGTCCGGTTTGACGTTGAAGCTGTCGATGTCGCTGAGGTTGGCGGAGATCAGCTCGGCCAGCTCCTCGATGTATTTGCTCTCCTGCTCACGCCGCTTCCGCTCACACCTGCAGAGAACAACGTGCAACAGAGAAGCTAAGCTAACGCTAACACTGCTGATATGTCGGAAAATAAGAATTACCGCAAAGGAGCATTGAAAATACTGCGTATTCCTGCACAAAATGATAGAGAGGCAGCTGTTCTAAAAAATAAAAGCCGGTCTAGGAGGCTGCAGCTTCACGTCTAACGTTCAGACATGTGAGAAGCATGAGTTTCCTCAACTAGTGAAAGTAAATACGTGTGTTTCTCCAAAAGTCTGGCTTAAAAAAAATAAATAAAAGCTTCTTTGTTTATGAGAGTTTCTTCGACTTTACTTTACAGGCCCTGAAAAACTGAAAAAGAGCCGACTGGGATCAGAGAACAGGCGACTTGTAATTGCTGGAGTCGACGTGTAGATTTATTCTGTTTGCCCTAACCACCCCCCCCCCAAAGATGGTGAAAGAGGGTTTCAACTCAATTAGACGTTTACTCAGTTAAATTAAGACTACAGACAGTCCTCAACATATGAACACAACTGGTTCCTAGAGGCTGTTCCTAGATGAATTATTCATAAGTCAATATTTATTACATTTAAATCTATAACCTCCACCTGAGGTCATTAAAATGTCATTACTGCTGTAAATACTACAGTAATGTCATTACTGCTGTAAATACTACAGTAATGTCATTACTACTGTAAATACTACAGTAATGTCATTACTACTGTAAATACTACAGTAATGTCATTACTACTCTAAATACTACAGTAATGTCATTACTACTCTAAATACTACAGTAATGTCATTACTGCTGTAAATACTACAGTAATGTCATTATTACTGTAAATACTACAGTAATGTCATTACTACTCTAAATACTACAGTAATGTCATTACTGCTGTAAATACTACAGTAATGTCATTACTACTGTAAATACTACAGTAATGTCATTACTGCTGTAAATACTACAGTAATGTCATTACTACTGTAAATACTACAGTAATGTCATTACTGCTGTAAATACTACAGTAATGTCATTACTACTGTAAATACTAAAGTAATGTCATTACCTCTCTAAATATTAAAGTAATGTCATTACTACTGTAAATACTACAGTAATGTCATTATTACTGTAAATACTACAGTAATGTCATTACTACTCTAAATACTACAGTAATGTCATTACTGCTGTAAATACTACAGTAATGTCATTACTACTGTAAATACTACAGTAATGTCATTACTGCTGTAAATACTACAGTAATGTCATTACTACTGTAAATACTAAAGTAATGTCATTACCTCTCTAAATATTAAAGTAATGTCATTACTACTGTAAATACTACAGTAATGTCATTACTGCTGTAAATACTAAAGTAATGTCATTACTACTGTAAATACTACAGTAATGTCATTACTACTGTAAATACTAAAGTAATGTCATTACTACTGTAAATACTAAAGTAATGTCATTACCTCTCTAAATACTAAAGTAATGTCATTACTACTGTAAATACTACAGTAATGTCATTACTACTGTAAATACTAAAGTAATGTCATTACTACTTTAAATACTAAAGTAATGTCATTACTATTCTAAATACTAAAGTAATGTCATTACTACTCTAAATACTAAAGTAATGTCATTACTACTGTAAATACTAAAGTAATGTCATTACTACTCTAAATACTAAAGTAATGTCATTACCTCTCTAAATACTAAAGTAATGTCATTACTACTGTAAATACTAAAGTAATGTCATTACTACTCTAAATACTAAAGTAATGTCATTACCTCTCTAAATATTAAAGTAATGTCATTACTACTCTAAATACTAAAGTAATGTCATTACTACTGTAAATACTAAAGTAATGTCATTACTGCTGTAAATACTAAAGTAATGTCATTACCTCTCTAAATACTAAAGTAATGTCATTACTGCTCTAAATACTAAAGTTCTATTCCCTCAGACTGACCAGAAATAATTACAGGACATTAAAACAACACAAATAAATGTAATACAGGTTCAGGTCGTTTAGAGTTCAGTCGTTATTGATTATATAGTGGTTTAAAAAAAAATACACTGAAAATAAACGTCATCATTTCACCCAACTTAACGTCAGTCCACCAAAAATACTGGACTCTAAAAAAATCACTAGAAAACTGTTAAAAGCTCATAACATCATGTTACTGTACAATAAATAAGGATAAAAAAACGTAATCATATTCAAATATGTACATATAGTTCCAATATCTACTGTTCAGCGTCATTCGTGATTCACATGACCGTTTTAATCCAGATTAGTTTACGGTAAACTTTAATCCATATTATAAGAATAAAAAAACACTTCTAGGAACTCTCTACCAGTTTTTAAGATTATCAATAACAATTCAGAGTTACTGTTGATGATCCACTGTAGCATGTAGCATTAGCATGTAGCATGTAGCTTAACTTTCCTTTATCATCCATAATAAACAGTAAATTATCCACGGTAGGAAGCCTGACTCTCTGAGATGCTAACAGAGACAACAAACAACAAGACGAGTGCTGCTTGGAGGAGGTGGTGGTAACAAGAGGAACTGCAGGACGATCGTCAGATATGGGGAAGTAGCTTTGTTCATATGTCTGAATGTTTGTAAGTCGAGTACTACCTGTATCTTTAAATCTTAACATTTAGAAGAAAAGTGTATTTTCTACTGAAACATCATGATGTATTTTGCACACATTCATGTTCTTCCTCATCATCATCATCGTCCACGCGGATGGAGAACCCGCCCCTTCCCTCCCTCTGGTGCTGATTGGTTAACTCACCCCAGACCGGGCGTGTCACACGTGGAGAGCTTGCGTTTCCGGTTTTCTGAGGTCAGAGGCTCCATGGAGTTCTCCCCCAATCCGCTCATGGTGAAGGCATATCAGCACCTGAGGACACACACACACACACACACACACACACACACACACACACGTTATCTCTCATCCTGGAGTTAAGAGAAGAACCTGAGAATCATCTGGTGGAACTCAGCAGAAACAGGCAGCAAGAGCAGGTTGTAAAACACAGCAGGTAAAATATGTTAATATATGCAAATGAGATGCTCCTGACGAACAGAAACACGTCGCGTCTGCCTCCTCTTCCTCCTCTGGAAAGACAGTCAGCACGTGACGTTGTGTTTGTGTGTGTGTGTGTGTGTGGTGGGGGGTGCATTTATGAGTTCATAAGCTCACACACACACACACACACACACACACACACACACACACACACACACACACACACACACACACACACACACACACTCAGGATTAGCAGCCACGCGGCTCAGCTAACCCTGTTAGACAGCCGTCTGTCCCATAATGCATCACATTTGGTATCCAGGAAGTGAGCTGATGAAGGTGGTGATGAAGAGGAGCAGATGGGACCAAAGAAGAGGAAGATCAGTGAGGGAGGGGAGGAATAAAGGAGGGAGGGAGAAGCCGGCGCGGTGAAATGGGCTGTGATTGGTCACTTTCTTTGCCACAGTGACAGAAGCTGACACCAGGGAAAGGTAGGAGGGAGGAAGAGGAGGAGGAGGGGAGAGAAGAGAGGGAGAGAGAACACAAATGTAGTGGGAGGTGCAGTAGATACAGGAAGATGAAGAGGAAACAGGGTTGGGGGGCACAAAGGCGCAGAGAGGAGGGGCACAGGTGAGAGGGGAGGAAGAGGAGGAGATGAAGGTGGACCAGCTCCTTAACCTTCAGAGCCAGAGGGGTGTTTCCCTTCCATTGATCACATGGTTATCCTCTGACCGCCACCCACTGCTCCTGCTCAGCCAATCAGGACGGAGGGGGCGGCGCCACGCTCCATCATCTCCAGCTCTCGTCCAGTGGGATCAACGGGTACAGGACAGAGTCCGGTTCTCCTGGAGGTCTGCGAACGCACCGTCCTATTGACTAACGGGGAACCAACGGGGAACTAACGGGGACACTCCAAACGGGAACACTCCTAACGAGGAACTAACGGGGACACTCCAAACGGGAACACTCCTAACGAGGAACTAACGGGGACACTCCAAACGGGAACACTCCTAACGAGGAACTAACGGGGACACTCCTAATGGAGAACTAATTGGAACACTCCTAATGGAGAACGAACACGAACACTCCTAATGGGGAACCAACGGGAAAACTCCTAACAAGGAACTAACGGGGAACTAACGGGAACACTCCTAATGGGGAACTAAGGGGAACACTCCTAACGGGAACATTCCTAATGGGGAACTAATTGGAACACTCCTAATGCAGAACTAACGGGAAAACTCCTAACAAGGAACTAACGGGAACACTCCTAATGGGGAACTAAGGGGAACACTCCTAATGGGAACACTCCTAACGGGGAACTAACGGGGAACTAACGGGAACACTCCTAATGGGGAACTAACGGGAACACGCCTAACGCAACCACTCCTAACGGGGAACTAACAGGAACACTCCTAACGGGGAACTAATGGGGGACACTCCTAACGGGAACACTCCTAACGGGGAACTAACAGGAACACTCCTAACGGGGAACTAACGGGGAACACTCCTAACGGGAACACTCCTAACGAGGAACTAACAGGAACACTCCTAACGGGGAACTAACAGGAACACTCCTAACGGGGAACTAACGGGAACAATCCTAACGGGGAAATAACGGGAAACTAACGGGAACACTCCTAACGGGGAACACTCCTAACGGGGAACTAACGGGAAAACTCCTAACAAGGAACTAACGGGGAACTAACAGGAACACTACTAATGGGGAACTAACAGGAACACTCCTATTGGGGAACTAACGGGAACACTCCTAATGGGAACACTCCTAATGGGGAACTAACAGGAACACTCCAAACGGGGAACTAACGGGAACACTCCTAATGGGGAACTAACGGGAACACTCCTAACGCGACCACTCCTAACGGGGAACTAACAGGAACACTCCTAACGGGGAACTAACGGGAACACTCCTAATGGGAACACTCCTGACGGGGAACACTCATAACAAGGAACACTCCTAACGGGGAACTAACGGGAACACTCCTAATGGGAACACTCCTGACGGGGAACACTCATAACAAGGAACACTCCTAACGGGGAACTAACGGGAACACTCCTAATGGGGAACTAAGGGGAACACTCCTAATGGGGAACTAAGGGAACACTCCTAATGGGAACACTCCTAATGGGGAACTAACGGGAACACTCCTAATGGGAACACTCCTAATGGGGAACTAAGGGGAACACTCCTAATGGGAACACTCCTAACGGGGAACTAACGGGGAACTAACGGGGAACTAACGGGAACACTCCTAATGGGGAACTAACGGGAACACTCCTAACGCAACCACTCCTAACGGGGAACTAACAGGAACACTCCTAACGGGGAACTAATGGGGGACACTCCTAACGGGAACACTCCTAACGGGGAACTAACAGGAACACTCCTAACGGGGAACTAACAGGAACACTCCTAAAGGGGAACTAACAGGAACACTCCTAACGGGGAACTAACAGGAACACTCCTAACGGGGAACTAACAGGAACACTCCTAACGGGGAACTAACGGGAACAATCCTAACGGGGAAATAACGGGAAACTAACGGGAACACTCCTAACGGGGAACACTCCTAACGGGGAACTAACGGGAACACTCCTAATGCAGAACAAAGGCGAACACTCCTAAAGGGGAACTAACGGGAAAACTCCTAACAAGGAACTAACGGGGAACTAACAGGAACACTACTAATGGGGAACTAACGGGAACACTCCTAATGGGGAACTAAGGGGAACACTCCTAATGGGGAACTAAGGGAACACTCCTAATGGGAACACTCCTAATGGGGAACTAAGGGGAACACTCCTAATGGGAACACTCCTAATGGGGAACTAAGGGGAACACTCCTAATGGGGAACTAAGGGAACACTCCTAATGGGAACACTCCTAATGGGGAACTAAGGGGAACACTCCTAATGGGAACACTCCTAACGGGGAACTAACGGGAACACTCCTAATGGGGAACTAACGGGAACACTCCTAACGCAACCACTCCTAACGGGGAACTAACAGGAACACTCCTAACGGGGAACTAATGGGGGACACTCCTAACGGGAACACTCCTAACGGGGAACTAACAGGAACACTCCTAACGGGGAACTAACGGGGAACACTCCTAACGGGAACACTCCTAACGAGGAACTAACAGGAACACTCCTAACGAGGAACTAACAGGAACACTCCTAACGGGGAACTAACAGGAACACTCCTAACGGGGAACTAACGGGAACAATCCTAACGGGGAAATAACGGGAAACTAACGGGAACACTCCTAACGGGGAACACTCCTAACGGGGAACTAACGGGAACACTCCTAATGCAGAACAAAGGCGAACACTCCTAAAGGGGAACTAACGGGAAAACTCCTAACAAGGAACTAACGGGGAACTAACAGGAACACTACTAATGGGGAACGAACAGGAACACTCCTATTGGGGAACTAACGGGAACACTCCAAATGGGAACACTCCTAATGGGGAACTAACAGGAACACTCCTAATGGGGAACTAACAGGAACACTCCAAACGGGGAACTAACGGGAACACTCCTAATGGGGAACTAACGGGAACACTCCTAACGCGACCACTCCTAACGGGGAACTAACAGGAACACTCCTAACGGGGAACTAACGGGAACACTCCTAATGGGAACACTCCTGACGGGGAACACTCATAACAAGGAACACTCCTAACGGGGAACTAACGGGAACACTCCTAATGGGGAACTAAGGGGAACACTCCTAATGGGAACACTCCTAACGGGGAACTAAGGGGAACACTCCTAATGGGAACACTCCTAACGGGGAACTAACGGGAACACTCCTAACGGGGAACTAACAGGAACACTCCTAACGGGGAACTAACGGGAACACTCCTAATGGGAACACTCCTGACGGGGAACACTCATAACAAGGAACACTCCTAACGGGGAACTAACGGGAACACTCCTAATGGGAACACTCCTGACGGGGAACACTCATAACAAGGAACACTCCTAACGGGGAACTAACAGGAACACTCCTAATGGGGAACTAAGGGGAACACTCCTAATGGGAACACTCCTAACGGGGAACTAACGGGAACACTCCTAATGGGAACACTCCTAACGGGGAACTAACGGGAACACTCCTAATGGGAACACTCCTGACGGGGAACACTCATAACAAGGAACACTCCTAACGGGGAACTAACGGGAACACTCCTAATGGGGAACTAAGGGGAACACTCCTAATGGGAACACTCCTAACGGGGAACTAACGGGAACACTCCTAATGGGAACACTCCTGACGGGGAACACTCATAACAAGGAACACTCCTAACGGGGAACTAACGGGAACACTCCTAATGGGGAACTAAGGGGAACACTCCTAATGGGAACACTCCTAACGGGGAACTAACGGGAACACTCCTAATGGGAACACTCCTAACGGGGAACTAACGGGAACACTCCTAATGGGGAACTAAGGGGAACACTCCTAATGGGAACACTCCTAACGGGGAACTAAGGGGAACACTCCTAACGGGGAACTAACAGGAACACTCCTAATGGGGAACTAACGGGAACACTCCTAATGGGAACACTCCTGACGGGGAACACTCATAACAAGGAACACTCCTAATGGGGAACTAAGGGGAACACTCCTAATGGGAACACTCCTAACGGGGAACTAAGGGGAACACTCCTAACGGGGAACTAACAGGAACACTCCTAACGGGGAACTAACAGGAACACTCCTAACGGGGAACTAACAGGAACACTCCTAACGGGGAACTAACAGGAACACTCCTAACGGGGAACTAACAGGAACACTCCTAACGGGGAACTAACAGGAACACTCCTAACGGGGAACTAACAGGAACACTCCTAATGGGGAACTAAGGGGAACACTCCTAATGGGAACACTCCTAACGGGGAACTAACAGGAACACTCCTAACGGGGAACTAACAGGGAACTAATGGGGGACACTCCTAACGGGGAACTAATGGGAACTCTCCTAACGGGGAACTAACGGGGGACACTCCTAACGGGGGACACTCCTAACGGGGGACACTCCTAACGAGGGGGGGACACTCCTGTTGCTCCTCTACCTGCCCCCATCTAACTGCCCCCTGTCTACTTGCCCCCCTGTCTCCTGCTCATCTTCAGACCGAACCCCCCCTCGCTCGCTGCCGTCTGATGAAACCACCATGAGGGAGGAAATGAGGGTGGGGGGATTGGGAGGGGGTAGAAAGACGGGACTTCACAACTCCAGCGAGCAAAGTGTGTGTGTGTGTGTGCGTGTGTGTGTGTTTGCAGCGCCGCCCGCCTAACAAAGGGAGAGCTGCTCTAATTGTGGCGTGAATGATTCTGCCCCAGAGAAAGGCTTGATGCCCCAGAGAGTGGCTTAATGCCCCGGGGAAATGGGTCACCTCCAGCCCCACTTTTCCAGCACAGATAGAAAGTCAATGACACGCCACAGGCAGGGGGGGCTGGTGGCGATGGGGGGGCAGGGCTGCTGTGGGGACAATCCAGCAGCAGGGGGCAGTAGGGATGAGATTGGGGGGGGGGGTGTCGGTTCTTCTTCTGCAGGAGGGTTTTGGTTCAGATCAGCTGGTTAAACTAAACATTTCACACCAGAGGAGATCAAACTTCATCGGGGGGGGGGGGGGTGTCTCATTTCTGGATGTATTTTATCAATAAAAACAAAAACTTTAATGAGTCTTTGAATAAATACTTGCTAATAAAAAGCTAAACTGTTCAAGCGCTGCTGTTTGAGGCCTCAGTCATCAGCTGTTAATCTGATTGGTCTCTAGTTAGCTGGAGGCGGAGCCAGAGGACTGACCCCTCACCTGTCAGGTGAGTGCATCCACAAAGGTGAACCTTCACGCCAAATTCCACATGATCTTGACCTAAGAAAAGTCAAGGGAGGGGTCTGACCTTTGACCTTTTCCGGGTCGTTCTGGAGCTGGAAACCAGCTGATTTGGTTTTGCTCACGTTAAAACTTTACGAACATCAAAGCTGAATAATGACAACACGAGGAGAGAAAATGAAGTTTGCAAAAAGTTTTTATCACGTCTGACAATAAGCTTTAAAAAGTTTTGTGACATCTGTGGATTCTTTCACGATTAGTGATTCATTTCAAGGTTACCAATCAGATTGGTTTTCTACTTCCTGTTTGGGGAGGGGGATGTAAACCTTCTTTCAGACGCATTTAACTTTGAATTCAACCGTTTTTCTACACTTTCAGTTGTTGAAATGCGTTTGTTTATGTTTCGTGAGTGTTCACAATGAGCGACGGTTCACTAACGCTCGTGAGTTAAACTCAAGGGGAGACCATTTTAAATAGAAGAACAGGCAGAGAAAGAAGCGGCGAGGAGGCAGCAGAACGGAGGAGAAGAAGAAGAACGCAGGAAGGATCAGCGAGATGAATCCAAAGCGGACTCGTCCTCTAGAAAGTTCTGAGAATCTGAGAATCTTCCTGGATCCATTCATCTGATTCTTCTTGTTATAATTGTGTCACCATTCTCACAACTTCTGCAGCCGTGAACTGGAAGGTTTGTTTTTGGTGCTTTTATTTTGAAATCAGGTTTCTGTGCATCGTAGCGCTGACGCGTCTGTACTTTGATTTTTTTTTTTTTTTTGCTGATACACACAGTATTGATTATAGAGGATGACTGAACAGTCTCACATGAACCTGGGTCTCTTGAGGCTGGCCTACATCCCATAAACAAAAGCTGCCGTTGCTATGGAGATGGAGCTGTTTGGATGAACAAATGGTTTCTGGTTTAATCCAAAAAAACGACCCAAACAAAGGGGATCTAAGATGAGCTACTTTTGTCCAATGGGAGTGTTCCATTCTTAGAAGGGCTCCAGTCAGTAACTGGAACTGGACACCCCCCCTTCCTCTTCCTCCCCCCCCCCACCATAAAGGATCATTCCATCTCGGCGGCGCGTCTGAAAAAGCACGGGTGACGCCGCAGGAGAACGAAAGAGAGTACGGTTTGGTTATTCTGTGTGTGTGTGTGTGTGTGTGTGTGTGTGTGTGTGTGTGTGTGTGTGTCGCTGTCACCTGCAGACATGGCTAAAAGATTAATGCCCCCGTTCTGCGGCGGTGGCAGGTAGAGCACAAAGAATAATTTGATTTCTCCTCCTGTCTCGTCTTCCCACTCTTCATTTTCTCATCCGCTCGACCCTTTTTGTTTCCCTCTTGTTAGTTTTTCTCCACCTAAACTATTAAAGCTTCCAAAAACCAAACCTCACACACACACACACACACACACGCACACACACACACACACTGCGTTCCTTTCAGAGCTCGGGTCAGGAGGATGTTGCAAGAATGTGGCAACAACATGAAACCGCTAAACCGAAACCCAGCAGGCCGTTACCATGACGACCATACAGGGATGTTTTTGCGAGCCCACCTGGCGACGGCGCCGAGATGATGGACGATCGGATGCTTCCTCTCCCCCCCCCCCTGCCCCCACGCTAAGTGGGCGCCGTCCAACGTCAGCCGGTCACTGGAGTCTGGAAGAGACGACACGACAGGAGAAGTTTAACCGGCGGCACTCAATCGATACGTTTGATTATTGATCGGCCGCAGGGAGACACAGGAACAGGAAGCTGCGGCCAACGGTGAGGCAACGGCGCCGCGCCTTTGTCTCCATTGCCGGTGAACCAGCGGCAAACACACAACCGCTCTGGTGCAAACGCATCGACACACACAGTGCTGCCACGGTGGGACCAGTCACACACACACACACACACACACACACACACACACACACACACACACACACACACACACACACACACAGGAATGTTGAGACACAAGTTAAACAGGAAGCCAAGCGGTTGCAGACGGCGTAACGGTTTAAATAAAAGCGGCTTTCCGCTGAACATGCGCTTCAGAACCGGTAACGGCTGGATCGACCCGTCGAGCCGTTACCGGCTGGATCGACCCGTCGAGCCGTTACCGGCTGGATCGACCCGTCGAGCCGTTACCGGCTGGATCGACCCGTCGAGCCGTTACCGGCTGGATCTGAGGGAAGAGTACAAAAACACACCATTAGGCTAAATCGCTGCTCTAATCCCAAAAGCACATAATAGGCTAATTTGTGTCTATTTAGATCCAGATAAGGAATGTGTGTGTGTGTGTGTGTGTGTGTGTGTGTGTGTGTGTGTGTGTAGCTGCTCAGATGTTCTGTCTGAACCATCATAGGATCGCATCCCACAGGGATCATCACGCTGGGCGTTTCCATGACACCCTGTCATCAGTGAAGCACGCCATCAAGATGTCTCATGTTCCTCTGCCACCGTGTGTGTGTGTGTGTGTGTGTGTGTGTGTGTGTGTGTTTTTGTGACACGTGGATACAGAAACGCATGTTTACGTTCATTTTTATTTACAGGCTGTGTGTGTGTGTGTGTGTGTGTCTGTGTGTGTGTTTACAACCAAATACTTCCAAGACACGCCCAAATGAGGGGGTACGTGTGTGTGTGTGTGTGTGTGTGTGTGTTCACCGGCAGCGACCTGACCGCTGGCTGCACCCATGATTGTGGGCAGATGGGGGCTGTCGGTGTGTGTGTGTGTGTGTGTGTGTGTGTGTGTGCTCTAGTTGAGGTGATGTATGGACTCTCACACACTTCAGCCGACGTGTTTCTCTATTAATTGAAAGAGGAGAGAAATGGAGCCGAACGGCGTCTTAAACGGGAGGATTTATCGCTCTAGAGCCACAAACAACCAACAACTCCATTTTTTTTTTTTTTTTTTCATTTGGTGCAGAAGTTGAGTAAAAAGTTGCCCCACGATGGAGCAGAAACTCCTTCTGCTCCGTTTGAGACAGAAATTAAAACGTCATGCGGCGTTGCTCAAACCGGCGTAAACCTGGAACACAACAGAACTATAATCCGCTTTGAATCCTGCAGCTTAAACAACGTCGTGGCTAATATTTTTAATCTATAAGCGCTTACTGGCTGATGGCCTCCAGGGGGCGCTCCAGCAGGAAGCACAAGAGGGTGGAAGATCATTTTGAACATCATGCACACCCCATATGATGGAAAACATGTGAAGAAAGTCACGTGATGCAGCTTTAGCTAACAGTGACAATTAAAGTGGTTTCTTCTTCTTCTTTTACGTTAGACAAGACAATCAATCTGGCTGCTACACGTTAGCTTAGCATCAATGAATTGGTGGCGAGACGTTGGAGACGGTAGCGTCGTTTTACTACCGTGTTGCGGGCACGATAGCGAGAACATAAATAATACATCTATTTTTAAATCTTTCTGCGTAAATACAGCGCGCCGTCGTTCTTTGCGGTTAACGCGTTCCAGGAACCAAACGCAATTAACGAATTCCGCGATATAGCGACAAACTATCTTATTATTTACAGTAATAAACCCTCCTCATACTGATAATAAACCACCTTCTATCTGTATTACCTTTAAAACACTGTTTAGACTGTTTAAAGCACTTTTGTGTCTCAAGGAAGTCAGAGACTCACGGAACATAGCGCACTTCCTGATGCCGTCAGCCAATAGAATGCGAGTACGGTATCATGTGACTTCCTACCAAAAATCCACGATGAGGTGAAGTTGCGAGTGTTGATGCGCTGATGTTCGAGGGCGCGCTGTATGTCGTGTTCCAACACCTCCATCCTTTAGCTTAAAGACTTGTTTGCCTAAAAACCTAGGCAAACAAGTTTCCTTTCTTTTAAAATTTAGTTGACACGGCTTATATACAGGTGAGCTCCAAAGTCCTGAAATGAGGGTGTTACTTACTCGCCGTCTGTGGAGATCTTACCCAGAACGGTTCCGCATCTCAAAGCGGGGCTAACGCAGGAAGCGGATCGAGTTTTCCTTTTTCACACTGCAGAACTCAATAAATCCATTATCAATCTCCACGCCGCACTGAGGACCCCTCTCTGAGACGCCTTTGTTTACACCCGACACAACGGCTCTGGGGTGCGTTTACCATGACAACAGTTGTTGTTTGTATTTTGGCCAATTTCGTTTACATGGAAACAACCTAAAACAACCTCGTGACCATTTTTTTTTTTTTTTTTTGCGTCACCCTGATATCGGTGAAGACGCAGCCGTCACCTCCGGCGCTCCGAACCGGTCCATTCCATCCGGTGTCGGTTTGGGAATCAGGAGCACCTGGATCCCGATTGGTCGATCTTTCCAGTCAAACATTCCAAGCTGCTTCTCAGATCGCCCACAGGTAGCGTCAAAACGTCTTCATCTGGTCCCTTTGCCTCGCCGGCTGCTACCATCACCAAACTTCCAGACCAAAGAGACACCAAAGTCCTTCCTACAGAGACTCCTGGCCTCACGGTGTTGAAATCCAACTTAAAAATGGGTTTTTTTCTTCCCTCCAGTGTGAGAAACTACATTTCAAACAGGAAATCGACTTGAAAAAATATTTACCCAACAGACTGACGGAGAAACGTTGCGTGAAAGAACAGCTCTGACTTCACTACCTGCTTTTACAAACGAGTAAAGAACGGATAGATCATCGTCTGGCCGGACGGCGGAGGGCTATGTTCAGAATCTTGACCTAAACGCCGGGCGCCGTGTGACTCGTTGAGCGATTGCATCGTTTCGCCGGTGTTTCTAAACGCGGTCACGTGTGTGTTGGCAATGAGTTGAACGCCGCACGCAGCCCCGATAAGATAAAGAGGGTTAAACACACGACCTTTCACCTCCAGCTGACCCAGGGGGAAGCGAACGCCACATGGTGGACGACAAACATCCTGTTGGGGACAAAGTCCGTCTGAATCCCAACTCGTGATTTGGTTTCCCGTCACGGAATTAAATAAACCTGCAGCTTCAGCTCCATCAAAATCGTGCCTGAGTTCTCCAGAAACACAAATGTGTGATTTGGTTTTTTTTTTATTCAGGAAGTTGGACTACCTCCTACTTCATCATCCTCCTACCTGAAGCTTCAACGTTCAAACGCCGATCCTACCGACATGTTTCTTGATGAAATGATTAATAAAACAAGACACGGAAACGACTAACCAGCAATTCTAAGAAAACAGGAAACGTCACGTCAGTGTTGTGCAAAAAAACTTCACATAAGATATTTGCTCAATTAAAAAAAACCTGATATTATATCAGAGCATTTTTTAATTTTTTCGGCATCAGCGTGTGAGTGAAGGTTTAGACGCGTCTTTATGTGGATGAACTGCTGCTGCACATCAGACAGGCTGCTTCACTCTCATTTTAAATCTCTTCTTAAAACCCACCTCTTTTCCCTGGCGTTTGACACCATCTAGACTGTTGATTTTGTATATTATTTCACATTATTTTAATCGCTTTTATCTGATTTTATTTCCATTTTTAAGTTATTTTATTGGATTTTAATTTGAGATTTTATTTAATTGTCTTATATTCAAGTTTTTATGGTCCGTCGGTTGTGTTTTTATTTATTGACTGTGCAGCACTTTGGAAACCTTGTGTTTACTTAAATTGTGCAATAGAAATAAAGTGGATTGGATTTATAGGCTGGAACAATTTTTTTTATATTTCTGAATCTTTTATAAAGAAAATATAATTTTTTATTTAAGACAGATTTCTCATTTATTTGGGGGTGTGGCTTACAGATTCCGCTTCTGGTGGGTGTGGAAAAGCAAAAAGTGAATTCTTTCTTACTTACTGATAAGTACCATGCCTGTAAAGTCATTTTTTAATGCGATCAATATCCATCATCTCATGTCAACCTGATCCGTCCTCTGGCAAATACGTCACTTCTTTATGCCACTGCGCCTGAAAGTCTAAAATCTGGGCTCAGGAACATTTTATTCAATCTGAATCTGGTATCAAATCCTCTTATTGAATCAAAATCCTTTGAATCCCTTATTGTATCTGAAAAGTTTCATATTGGAATTAAATAAAGATATAATTGACTAAAAACTTTAATATTTACTTCGGAGCTACAATCACCTTTTTGTTGACTGAGAAGATTAAAAATGTGCAGATTTTAGTGACGGTTAAATTAGTTTCTAAGCTGCAGCTGAAACTTGAAGGTGAGACGAGCAGCAGGGATGAGAAATGTTGATTAAATGGATCTGAAACAAAGTCATGGTGTTATTCTGTCGTGTGGCTGTTCGCTTTTAAAACGGCTTCACTTATCAATAATGAAGGACACACACAAACACACACACAACACACACACAACACACTAGTGTTCACAGAGTGTCTCCTGACGACGGAGCAGAACCACCGGTGAAAAAAACTTTTTTACACCAACTTTGTAAAACATCCTGCAAAGAAGTCAACAGAGCAGGCAGAAAGAGGGCGGGGCCGCAGAGGTGGAGTGTGTGTGTGTGTGTGTGTGTGTGTGTGTGTGTGTGTGCTCGTGAGACAGGTCTGTGAATAAACACTGTCTCCACCTCAGATACACACGGATCGCAGCTCAAACACATCCAAACCTTTTTATCCACCAGAGTTACACGCTGGAGTTTATTTCCCACATTAATATTTTATTCTATGTCTAAATTTACTTCACCCGCACACACACACACACACACACACACACACACACACACACACACACACACACACACGCACACAATAAAGAGACCGTCGTGTATGTCATTCGAATTCCTTTTCTTGTCGGTACGGGAAATAAATTCCATTATATGATCATTTATTTAAATTTTGAAAATTGTGATGGAAAAACAAAAGATTAAATTAAAATTAAGTTCAAATTTTTACATTTTTTGGTGAGTTCAGAATGACATTACAGGATAAGGTCACTTACAAAATATATGGTTTTAATGTCTCCTCATAAGATCTAATTCATAATATTTATATCATTAACTGTGAGTTGTATCCGAGTAAATTCTAGATCTAGTAATCCAGCCCTGACAGAGTTGATTTTCAAATTAAAAGCATCAAAACAATCAAAATACAAAAATACATTTTAGAAATTGTGATTTGAAATTGTAGTAACTGAATTTCCTCCAGGATCAATAAAGTATATATTTATCTATCATCTATCTTGTGGCTTGTTATTAAACACAAAAACTAATTTTTGTTCCTTGCTTATAAAAAAAAAAAAAAAAGGTAAAAAAGAAGCGTTTGAATGCTGGAGAGGAGCTCTGGCGGCGTCTGAGCACTGAAAACTTTTAGTCAAACAGGAACAGAATTAACTCTCAAAGTGGCTCATTTGCATGTTAAATTGTGTAAAGTATTCGTGAACACAACCTTAACCAAACATTCATGTCAGGCCAAAAGGATCCGCTCAAAAAGAGCTCCAGGCGGCGACAGATAGGGAAATGAAATCCACAAGTCGTCTCATTGTGAACTTTATCTGCTCATCGTCCCTCCTTCTCCCCGCCACTCGTGTCCACAGTGGGCTCTTTCTCTCTTCAGTAATGACTGGGAATAAAGGGAATTGTGCGCGTGAGCCGGCACACAGTGAAGCGTATTGTGTGTACGTGTGTTGGTGCGTAACTCCGATGTCTTTTAGCTTCGCCCACTCCCCCACCAACAGACCCAGCGCTCACGCTGGAGCCAAATAGAAGCCAGGCCACGTCTTGGCACCTCGCCTCCCCTTAAACAAATCAGGCCACAGAGGCTAATAAAAAACTCTGAGTCCAAAGCTCCCCGCCACAGATGAGGGGGCACCGAAGAGGGCAGCCATTCTCCGCCGCCGGACTGCGTCCACAATGAACTCGCACAAGACTCAGCGCCGCTTTGAATCCGGACAAAAAGTACCAGGATCTCCACGGTCTGCAACCAACCCCCACCCCCCGAATATTAGCTGTGAAACGATGCCTTCACTTCACATCAGTCCAAATTCACTTCACTAAATATAATCATCAAAAACAAAACCGCTTCTTGGTTCAGTTCCATCCTTTAGACCACATGTGTCAAACTCAAGGCCCGGGGGCCAAATGTGGCCCACCACATCATTTTATGTGGCCTGTGAGAGCATAAAAGGTCAGAGTGTCTAAAAATAAAGTCAAAAGTATGCTTTGAACTAAAAACTACATTTCCCACAATGCACTTATTCAGTCCATTTTAATTCTGACAGAAACGTTGTGAACAAAGTTAATGTCCTAACTAGTGTTTGTAACTTGAATCAGGAATAAATTCAGTTATTTAACATTAAGGAGTAGTTACATTTATGTTACATTACATTGAGTTACATTTAGTTACATTTATTAGTTACATTAAGGAGTAGTTACATTTAGTTACATTACATTGAGTTACATTTAGTTACATTTATTAGTTACATTAAGGAGTAGTTACATTTAGTTACATTACATTGAGTTACATTTAGTTACATTTATTAGTTACATTAAGGAGTAGTTACATTTAGTTACATTACATTGAGTTACATTTAGTTACATTTATTAGTTACATTAAGGAGTAGTTACATTTAGTTACATTACATTGAGTTACATTTAGTTACATTTATTAGTTACATTAAGGAGTAGTTACATTTATGTTACATTACATTGAGTTACATTTAGTTACATTTATTAGTTACATTAAGGAGTAGTTACATTTAGTTACATTACATTGAGTTACATTTAGTTACATTTATTAGTTACATTAAGGAGTAGTTACATTTAGTTACATTACATTGAGTTACATTTAGTTACATTTATTAGTTACATTAAGGAGTAGTAACATTTAGTTACATTACACTGAGTTACATTTAGTTACATTTATTAGTTACATTAAGGAGTAGTTACATTTAGTTACATTACATTGAGTTACATTTAGTTACATTTATTAGTTACATTAAGGAGTAGTTACATTTAGTTACATTACATTGAGTTACATTTAGTTACATTTATTAGTTACATTAAGGAGTAGTTACATTTAGTTACATTACATTGAGTTACATTTAGTTACATTTATTAGTTACATTAAGGAGTAGTTACATTTATGTTACATTACAGAGTTACATTTAGTTACATTTATTAGTTACATTAAGGAGTAGTTACATTTATGTTACATTACAGAGTTACATTTAGTTACATTTATTAGTTACATTAAGGAGTAGTTACATTTATGTTACATTACAGAGTTACATTTAGTTACATTTATTAGTTACATTAAGGAGTAGTTACATTTAGTTACATTACATTGAGTTACATTTAGTTACATTTATTAGTTACATTAAGGAGTAGTTACATTTAGTTACATTACATTGAGTTACATTTAGTTACATTTATTAGTTACATTAAGGAGTAGTTACATTTAGTTACATTACACTGAGTTACATTTAGTTACATTTATTAGTTACATTAAGGAGTAGTTACATTTAGTTACATTACATTGAGTTACATTTAGTTACATTTATTAGTTACATTAAGGAGTAGTTACATTTAGTTACATTACACTGAGTTACATTTAGTTACATTTATTAGTTACATTTAGTTACATTACACTGAGTTACATTTAGTTACATTTATTAGTTACATTTAGTTACATTTATTAGTTACATTAAGGAGTAGTTACATTTAGTTACATTACACTGAGTTACATTTAGTTACATTTATTAGTTACATTTAGTTACATTTATTAGTTACATTAAGGAGTAGTTACATTTAGTTACATTACACTGAGTTACATTTAGTTACATTTATTAGTTACATTAAGGAGTAGTTACATTTAGTTACATTACATTGAGTTACATTTAGTTACATTTATTAGTTACATTAAGGAGTAGTTACATTTAGTTACATTACACTGAGTTACATTTAGTTACATTTATTAGTTACATTAAGGAGTAGTTACATTTAGTTACATTACATTGAGTTACATTTAGTTACATTTATTAGTTACATTAAGGAGTAGTTACATTTAGTTACATTACACTGAGTTACATTTAGTTACATTTATTAGTTACATCTGGCCCTTTGAGGACAGCCGTGATGCTGACGTGGCCCTCGGTGAAAACAGAGTTTGACACCACTGATGCTGACCAATCTCTGGTATCTTCAAGAAGAAGAGGGGTTAGCATCTGGCTAAAGCTACGCTGCCGTCTAGGGTGTGTTTGCTGTCAGCCGCCTTCAAACATGCATTTACATATTCAAAAAAAGGAAACGTGTTTGCATGAGTCATCCTTTCCAAGGAGGTAGAGGAAGTGGAACTCCCTGAACACGACACCCCCGTCTAACGCCTGACGAGCAGACGAGTTGCTCCGGAGAAGGATGAACTGCTCAAGAAGCTGCAAGCAGACAAACAGAAAATAAAATGAAAAGAAAAATTATTGCGTCAGGTTTTAGCGATAACAGCCCAGGGCCACTTTAAAATGACTTTACAGAGCAACATCTGCTTTGAGGACAGGCTGACACTCAATGCAATAAAACTGGGCAATCTCCTTCTCACCGAACTCCAGCGCTATCCTAGACTTTGAGGCCAGGTTTGAAGATAAAAAAAAATAAATCAGGGGATCACTGCAAACACGCAGCAGCCGTCCTCAATATCGCCTGTTTTTCTGTTTGTATTTTCATATCTCCAGTTAGACGTCATTGAATGAAGCCAAAAATGAAAAAAAAAAAAAAAAAAAGGGGGGGGGGGGGGTTTAGCCGTGGTCAAGCTACAACCGTTTTCCCTTCTTCGTACTTCTGCTGACTCACAGGAAGCGACAGTCAGATCTGAAGTTGTATTTTTAGCAAACGCTGCGCTACCCGTCCGTCCACATCAAATATGTTGACAACTGCTAAAGGCCTCGCTAAAGCAGTTTGACGTTCATGATCCCCAGAGGATGAAACCAACGGATCTCGATGCTCCTTCGTCCTTTCCTCTTTTGACACCTTCAGCTTCACAAAATCTGTGGTTTTTAATGAAATATTCCTTTTGGATGGGTTTTCCGTTAAATTTCACCAGACGTTCTTGATGCTAAATACGATTCTCTACAGCAGTGGATGACCTATCGAAAGGTCCCACGAGACTTTACTGCTGAGACAGAAAAAGGAAAGTTCATTTCCTTCTGCTGATGTTATCTGAAAAATTTAGCGTCGTGAAGAAATGCAGCCTGTGGAAACGGTTTATTGTTGGTATAGTAAATCAATCATATTTAATATTATCTGTTTGGTGCTTGTTTACGCCTTCACTAACATAAGCTAACAGGACAATGTGTTCATGATCAGTAGTACGATTGAACAACGTGCTGATGCTCAGTGACATTTCTGTTCATGGTTAGAAGACGATGAGGAAGCTGAAGATGTTCAGCATCCCTTCAGTAAAGAGGTCAGCAAAAAAAAAAAACTGAACTGAACTGTAATCTGTCCATTTCTGTCCAATCCTGTCGAGTGCTAAAGCGTTAAAGCGCGTGCGCTCCACAAACAGTTGCTGTTCCTTCATTTCAATGTGGCCACGTGGAAGGAATGAACCCAGAACCCACTCACAGTCCTGATAAGATAAAACGAGCGAGCCTCACGTGTCCTCGTCTCAGTGTTTGGGCAACAACAGAGCCTCTTCTCAGCAACACAACAGCAGAAAACACTCCTCCGTTGTGTAACTGTGTGTAATTTGTTGGGATTTTTTGAGTAAAGGAAGGGATAATGTATAACACAGCATCATCGGCGTAAAGCATCACCAGAAACTGCATCGAGCAGCACTGGGTGAAGAAAGATTCAACTTAAAAACGACGACACTTGATCTGGTCTCCTAGTCGGACAACCAAGACTTTTGGTTGATTTTCTCCTCACAAGCATCAAACCTCATCAAAAAAATCACCAGGATTTCCTGCTTTTCCACCTTGCGTTGACAGAATTTTGTAATTTGGACCAAAAACAAAAAACAAAACGACCGTCATAACCTTTTCAATGTGTTTAAATAGGACGATGTGGTGGAATAAAGGTTCACCAGGCTAAATGGGGCCACAACCAGATGAGAACTACTTCAGTGAATGTGTTCCATTCATGCTAAACAATCAGCACGCGTCCTTGATTTCATCTCACAACTTGCATCACAGTCGTACATGAAGGCAAAGCCGAGCGGAGAATGAGGGTAAAGACGTCGCAAGTTATTAATTATGCAGGATGTGCATTATCATAACATAAAGAACGATTGCTGTGAATTCATTAACGGTGAACCACAAGGGGGAGACGGTCAGACTTAAGAAACGACGGATGACTGAAGCTCTAGTAAATACTTGAAACTTTTAATTGCCCAGTCACGTCTCTGACGGGGCAGAAAACGAAAAGCATTGAAATCAGTCGTCATTTGTTTCTTATTTCTTCTTATTATTATATTATTATTATTATTAGTTTAATTATAATGTATATTAAAAAAAATTGGAGGGAGAATAAGACCTCCACGATTAAAGCGCTGGTGCAAGACTACAAACTTCCTGAGAGGTTTGTGTCTGTGGGGATATTTGTTTTGTTATTTTTAAATTTAATTGAACTTTTTAATATATTAATCCATCATTTTCCATTTTAGTCATCCAATAGTCTGGTTTTCTGTTAGACGAATACACAAACAGGTACTCCAGTCTCATTTTCGTCAATGAAAAGTTGACATTTTGCCTATCAAAGATCATTGGACGTATAAATCCATCCTTCTCGGTCGTGTTTATTCAACAGCTAACACTAACATGTAACCAGATTAGTGTAAGTCAAAGAAGAAAAAAAAAGAATTTTACTACGACTCTTACTTTCATAAAGCCAATTATTTCAGCCCTTCCTCCCAGGAATCAAACGGTAACAACCAGGAATTAACCTGCGCCGACAGTCGGGTGGGATTTCCTTGTACCCGACTAACGAACGAGGCTCGTGTGTCACAGGGGTGTGAGGAATGTTTGACGTTCAGTCTGGTAAATTAAAGTTAGTGGAGTTTTTAACCTGTGAATACAACATGGGGGGGGGGGTGTTTTCCTCACTAAATAACAGCGTCCCCTCCTCCACCTCCTCCACCTCCTCGCTTCCCTTCTTCACGGTGACAGTGAGAGAGCAGAATTGCCACATAAACACCCCCCCCCCTTTACCCCCCTCCCCCCCACACACACACACACACACCCTCCACCTCCCTCTATTTATTTGCTCAGAGTCCAAAAACTGCACAGCGCAGGGAAAAGATGATGGGGGTGGGAATGGAGGAGGTGGAGGAGAGGAAAGGAGCAAAGGAGGGAGGTGGATACACAAACCTAGCTGGAGAACACACACACACATACACACACACACACACACACACACACACACACACACACACACACACACACACACACACACACACACACACACTCCTGGTGGAGCATCTAAATCACATTAGCTGCCTGCCTGACATCCATCACTCCCACAGACAAAAGCACATGCTGGAGCGGCAGGAAGCTGCACGGCGACACGCAGAACCACCCACAGAGGGACGGCTGACACACCTCAACCCCCCCCCCCACCGCAAATCAACCCGCATCGCTTTGCACGCTCATCACTGTCAGCACGCATCAACGTAGGCTCCAACGTTCACCTCCGCCGCTCACGGATAGCGTCACCGTCCGACCGCTCCGACGTGTCGCCGCGGACGACGAGGGAAGAACCAGCGTTTGATGCAGAGCCTGAAGGTCTGACCCGAACGCGACGTTTCTAACTGCTAGGCTGCGTCTGCAGAGACGTGATTGGCTGAGAAGTTGAAGAAGAGGAGGAAGAGAAAGTTAGAAGGACCATCTGGTGCCCACTGAGAGGCAGGAGCCCCTCATCCCTCCATCCTCCTGCCTCCAGCCCCTCATCCCTCCATCCTCCTGCCTCCAGCCGCTCATCCCTCCATCCTCCTGCCTCCAGCCCCTCATCCCTCCATCCTCCTGCCTCCAGCCCCTCATCCCTCCATCCTCCTGCCTCCAGCCCCTCATCCCTCCATCCTCCTGCCTCCAGCCCCTCATCCCTCCATCCTCCTGCCTCCAGCCCCTCATCCCTCCATCCTCCTGCCTCCAGCCCCTCATCCCTCCATCCTCCTGCCTCCAGCCCCTCATCCCTCCATCCTCCTGCCTCCAGCCCCTCATCCCTCCATCCTCCTGCCTCCAGCTCCTCATCCTCCTCTCTTCACTCTGTTGTTGTTTTTTTGTGTCTTTTTACCAGCAGATAAAGTAAAAAAACAAAAAACTGAAACCTCAGACATCTCTCTGCTTCCTCTTTACTACACCCCCCCACCCCCCCACACACGCTAGATGCTTCTGCTCTTATTGTACACCTTGTTCCCAACCAAAAAGGGATTACTTTAGTCGCATTAAAACCTGAAACGCTGACAACTCTGGGCGCTCGCCGTCTGGTCGCCGACAGGCGCCGTTTTTAACACGTCTGCAGCGTGATGAGGGGCGTGAAGGAAATGGACTCCACACGCGAGGGTTTCAAACCCCTGATCTGGATGCGTCTGCATCCGGATGAGATGATGAGTGAAGTTTAGAACAGGAAGGTTCTGCTGGTCCCTGAGATATGAAGCAAAGCGCTCCAGTTCTTGAGTTTTTCTCCTGGTTTTATGCTATTTCACAAATTTTCCATAAACTTAAGCTTCGCCTGGGGGGATGGACTACATTACCCATCAGCCCCAGCAGACAGAACTCCATCACCTGGTGTGGTTTGGACATTTCTAGCAGCCTGACTCAGCTGCAGCCCCCCCCATGTCTAAATGCATGCAAAGAAGCAAATGAGAGGGCTGGTCTTTAGTCGGCTTATGAAATCATTTGGAAGTGGCCCACTCTGCACACACACACACACACACACACACGTATAAATACCCCCCCAGTCATTTGATGTGTAATGAGAGGAACCATTAGCAGTGGAAACGGGCTCCCCCCCCCCCCCAGACCTTCCTCAGAGTTACTCGTCTATTAATAAATTCACTCGTCTTCACATCTTCCTCGTCTCACGGCGGCGGTTTGAGCAGCAAAACATCAGGAAGCGTCATTCCTCCTGCCCCCCCCCCCCTCTTCTTCTTCTGCTGCTGCTTCTCTCCCTCGTCTCCACTCCCATCCCCCCCCTCGCTGGCTGTCTCCTCCCTCTCCGTACCCTTCCCCCAGCTTTTTCCCTGCTCTGCACCTCCCTCCCTCCCTCTCGTCGGGCTATATGCAGCAAGGCACAAATTCATGGGGGGGGGAGAAAAGAGACAGCAGAGGAGAGCTGGAGATCGAGGAAGGGGGGGGGGGTTGAAACAGAGATGGTTCAGACTGAAAGAGAGCAAAAAAAATGAGAAGACAGACGGAATGGAAGGAAGAGGAAGAGGAGGAGGAAGAGGAGGAGGAGGAGGAGGAGGAAGAGGAAGAGGAGGAGGAAGAGGAAGAGGAGGAGGAGGAGGAGGAGGAGGAGGAAGAGCAGGAGGAGGAGGAGAAGGAAGAGGAGGAGGAAGAGGAGGAAGAGGAGGAGGAAGAGGAGGAAGAGGAGGAGGAGGAAGAGGAAGAGGAGGAGGAAGAGGAGGAGGAAGAGGAGGAGGAAGAGGAGGAAGAGGAGGAGGAGGAAGAGGAGGAGGAAGAGGAGGAGGAGGAGGAGGAAGAGGAGGAGGAAGAGGAGGAGGAAGAGGAGGAGGAAGAGGAGGAGGAGGAGGAAGAGGAGGAGGAAGAGGAGGAGGAAGAGGAGGAGGAAGAGGAGGAGGAAGAGGAGGAGGAAGAGGAGGAGGAGGAGGAGGAAGAGGAGGAGGAAGAGGAGGAGGAAGAGGAAGAGGAAGAGGAGGAGGGCGTTCCTCTCTCTGTTCCTGTGAGGTCAAAAGTTTACAGTGGTTTTAATTTCACCTTTCCTCAGCCAATCAGAACGCAGCTCCGGCTGCCGGGGGGAACTTTGACCCACCCAGAGGATCTGAAAGAACTCACCTCTGCTTTTCCCACAATCCTTTAGTTTTCCACTTATTTTTGAAATCACCTTTTCCATGCAGACCTTCCTCCTCCTCCTCTTCCTCCTCTGCTTGATCAAAACAACAAAGTCATTTTGATCGTACTGAAAACAGGAAACACAAGAGGCTGTCTTTCTGTTGTTTTTCTCCAAAATTTCAGTACCCCCCCCCTCCCCCTCCCTTGGAAAAAAGCTGTGTGTGAGTAAAAAACAACAACAAAAAAGAAACACACACACACCACATGATCATCGGCATAAACAATGCCGGCCACGGCGTCCGCAGCCCGTGTTAACGCCATGTGATCCAAACACACCCAATGTGGCGACACGCCCCACACGCCGCCAGTGTGTGTGTGTGTGTGTGTGTGTGTGTGTGTGTGTGTTGGTATGTGAGCGTGGCGAGAGTTGAAGTGTGTGTGTGAAGGGGTAGGAGGCTGCAGTCAGATCACAGCATCAGCGAGGGGAGGGCCGTCTCTGCAAATAGAGCAGAGCAGCGTCGAGCCTCCAGTCAGGAGGCTAGTGGGTGTGTGTGTGTGTGTGTGTGTGTGTTTTCTATAGGATCTTCATCCCATATGCACGTGTTTGATTAATTAACAACCGCGGCCGCAGAAGAAGCTCCCTGTTGTTCCATTCTCCCCACATTAGCTGCACAATTGCCCCCATCCTCCTCTTTTTCCTCCTCCTCTTCCTCCATCCACCTGGCCGTGGTAATAATGCACACATAAGAGCACACATCCTCACAAGAGCGTGTGTGTGTGTGTGTGTGTGTGTGTTTGTGTATGAACTGCACACACAGCCTCCACCTGTGGCTGATGATGTGTTTCCATCAACGTCTCCACCTAGAAAATCAAGCGCGTCTGCTGCAGCAATCTGTCGGACTCAGAGGACGCGTCCCGCCATATTTTACCCCCCCCATCATCATCAATAAATTCCTTTAGATATTAAAAACTAGAATAAATGAGAAAAAAAGGGAGGTTAAAAATACATTAATTTCCACTCAATCCAAGACAAGATGTCCTGTTGCTGTAAAAATAAAAACAGTCATTGGAAGAAGACAAATCCTCCCGACAGACAAAAGAAATTATACGACCAACACATCAGATTAAAATCGGTTTTTTTATATTTTATTTTTATATTTATTATATATTATTATATTTCTATTTATTATTATTTTATATTTATTTTACATTTATTTTATATACTGATTTAATCCTCGAAGGGATATTAGTGTACTTGATTTATGCATGTTAGTTTATATCCTGTATATTGAGAAATCCTAAATTCTTATTTTGGTTTAAAAATGATGAGTTTTATGGCGCTGAGAGTCATCGCTGGTCAGGGTCTAGAGCTTTACTTTTAAAGTACATTTTATAGTTTTGTACGTTACTAATGATAAAGTAGATAAGATTCCCCGTCACATGATGTCTCCCACCGGATCGAGCTGCATTGTTTTGAGGTTTTTAAGCCCCCATGTGGGCGACAGCGTGGAATTCCTGGAGGGGAAATCTCCTCAAACTTGGCAAATGTAGATTTAAGATTGTGGTGTCAAAGGTCGCCGTGACCCAACATCCATCTCCTTCTCATGCACAAAGTATGCCATGAATGTCTGTGATAAATTTCCTCACGCCTGACGCACGTGTCCAGTTGGACTCCATAATAACAATAATAATCTGAGGGCCAAAGGTCAAGGTCGGTGTGACCTCACACTATAATTTTAAGAATCTGCACATTTATTGAAAGCCAAATCTAAAGAAGTGAGGGAGGATTTGTGTCCGTATTTTATTTTACAGTTTGTCTAATGTTGAATTGGTGATGCCAATCCTGAATGAAACTTTTTTGAAAATCTTTGAATTCACATTTTTAGAACCAACAGCGTTGGAGGTTTCTATTAGAATTGACCAAGCATGTGAACGCACACAAGGAATTTGTTTGCTCCCGGTAAAACAACAGACGTCCAAGCAGGACGTCACAAGCTCGGCGGGTTTGCAGATATTACCGTTGGACCATGTGACGAAGCCGACTGCAATCCTCTGTACCGGGTAATTTGGATCCTTCAAAGTCCTTATTACATTATTAGATGAGTCTAAAAGGATGTGAATGTGGACTCAGGTCCAGGTCTGATTGATTGACAGCTGACAGTGAACCGCCCAAAAAAACCAAAAGCCATCACAAAATGTTTGGGATTCAAGTCTTCAATAAGACTCTAGATTCAATGGACTTTTGTTTTTCAGCTGCACTATTATGAACAGAGATGAGATCAACAAGCTGTAACACAAGTCTTTCAATGAACACAAACCACAAATGAAAGCAAAAGGGTGGACTGAAGCGGACGCCAGCGTGACGCCGGCTAGCTTGAAGCCAGGATGTGCGATCCTTGGCTGTTCCAAAAGGTCGGTGATGACTATCGACGAAATCAGATGCAGATACTTGACCTTTGACTGCTCTAGGAGTCAAACACAGAGCTGAGAATCATGGGAATTCACCTTTACGTGTAAAGTTAAATATGTGTTTATCTAGAGCAGATAATCATTAAATGTTCTGATATGATCTTGAAAAAAACGACGGCAAACTGTGGCTACTGCAACTTATTGTAGTGAATCATTAGTTTGCTCTCCAAATAACTTCTGTATTGAGTATGAATTAACAGTCTTCCAGCATTGCCACAATGGAAGATTTCCACTTTTTAGAGGCTGGTTTCCTTTAAAAAAGGACAATTAAACGTCAGGTAACAAGAAGAAACAGCAAAGACATCACTTTACAGGGAGGCAGCTCCAAAAAGACCATTTAACAAGTCCAAAAATGTTGGTGTTCTAACTGTCCTTAAAAGACATTGTTCTTCCAATATTTGCAAACATCCCAAAAAGTACTACCTCCAGCTATTTGTGGTAGAGCAAAAGATTTAAGACCTAAAAAGTCGTGCATTCCCCACAAAACAACCTGTTAAACTGCCCGGCGTGAGGACAAACATTCTAATCGGACTAACCTACCTTTGTAAAAGACTCCATGCCTGAGGGACAGAGGCCCCGGTTACCCAAGGGTTTAAGGTTACACAGCAACGTGGACTGGACTGCCTGAAAAACTCTTGAAATTTAACTGTGTCAACTGCATTGACCTTTATTCTACTGCTAGAACCCCCCCAGAAACACCCAGTGGCACTACCACAAAAAGTCTTGTCGCCTCCTTGTTTTGTGCTGGAGAAGCAAACACAAACCATGATGCTACGCTAAGCATCGCCGTGTCCCCGCCCCTTCACCAGGACCGGACCTGGGTTTGTTTTGCTGGTAAATACCAACTCGCTCAAAAACAAACACACACACATCTCAGTGTCGTGACAACGCCGCGATAACAACTGCGTTCCTGACCGCCAGAGGTGGTATTCCTGTTGTTCTGTGCAGCTGAAACGGGTCAGGACCCAGGTTAAAAGGCAAAGCAGTCGCAAATTAGAACCGACTAATCCGAATTGAATTTGTGTGTTTCAGAGTGATGGTGAGTCAAAAGGTCAGAAAAAGCTTCAGAATCCATAGAGCAGAGAAGGAAAGCAAAACAACTTGCACGATTACAAATGGTGTATTACATGGCAGTTCCTACGTCATGAACTACTTCCTGCCACTTTTTGAAGAAAGCAAGAAGTCACTAATGAAAACTCCAGTGAAGCAATTTGGATTCATCTTCCTTCACATTGTTTACAAGTCACTGCTTCCTGTTTTTCTGCCCTTTGTCCCGTCTATAAAGGCTCTTTTTCATCATCACATCCATTCCTGTATATAAAACTTGAGACGGGCATAAAGCTCTAAAAGCTGGGCTGGGTAATCATTTGAAAAAAAAAAAAAAAATTTAATACCATAATCTACCATAACAATGTTAAAATGTCAGCTGGATCTACAGGAGATGAACAAGATTGTAGATTAGTCATGGATAACGAGCAGCGAGATGGAATTGTCTCCATTTACCTTACTTGATATAGACCATCATGCAATGCGACTACTGCCTGCGGAACATTTCCTTATGAAAGGCCAGACTGAAAGGAACGTAACTGACAATTGAGGAATAATTGCATAGACTTCTGGACCATTTGTACTCAAAGGCATTTGTAGTCCTGGACTCCGATGTGAGCAACAATGAAACAAGAGCTTGATATAGATGTTTAAATCCTGCTACCTGTCACAGAAACCTGGACAGGTAAGGCAACAGGTCAACCATCGGTTCTTCTTCTGTTTTGGAAAGTTCAATCAAAGTTGGAAATAATTTCAGCATCGTAAAGACATGGAGAGGCTGACATTTTCAAACACCGAAAGTCAAACAAGTGTTCATTTTCAGCCCCTCGGTCCAGGTAGCCTTAGCTTCTTCAGTACAGCAACTACTGAATAACTAGGACACCATGAACGAAGCAGTTTAGGGCTAAAAAGCAAAGTATCACTGATAATATTTAGCAGACAGGAGGTCTTTGATTGTCATGATTTGGGTTTTTTGCATAAATATTTGTTTTATTTTGAAGGTTCTCTCTAAACATCCTGTCTCTTTTGTCCACAGCTAGTTACTTCCTGCTTCTTGGGTCTTTTTTCTTGATTGGTTGTCTGGCCCCATCAAGACTGGCATCACCTGCGTTAGTCTTTCCCATAAGACACTAAAGTTAATTTTACAGACTTAACTTGTGTGGACTTTGCACTTGCCTACCTTTTTGGGGTTGTTTGCTCTGGATTAGGTGCACACCTTAGTGCCAAACCTGTTTTTGGTTTTTCTCTTTAACTCCACCCTTGCCACCTCCTTTGTGGATCTTGTTTGTCTTTCAAACGGTTTCATTCCATTTTGACCCTTGCCTCTGGGTAAAACTTTGAGATGAAATCCTTGAACTGGACCGACTGGCTGACAGCTCTGAGAGACTAAGCTAGCCAGTTAACTTCAGGCTTCAGAGGCCCAGCAAAACACAAAGACAGTTTTAAAACAGGAATGGACATCTATGTTGAATCCTCACCGGCAGGGAAGTGAGGGTAGATCAGGTTATTTCCTTTCCTGGTGATGGGAGATGGCGTTTTCTTGGCTGAGTGAAGCAGCTAAAGATTTCTGCCACAGCACCATCTGGATAAGATAAAGACTACAGTTGAGACCCGGTGAGGACTGAGCAAACAGGGGTTTTACCTTCTTGCTACAGTCAGAAAAGAAACTTTGCCAGGAGATCTTGAGTCCGAGAGTCGATATTATCATCCAGTAGATTAATAAATTCAGTCGTGATCACCCAATCCTAGCTGGAAACTGGTGCATCCTTTTGATCAGTCTTCCTACATAGTCTTTCATCTCCTCAGTCGTACCTGTTTTTGTTTCTTCACAGATCTATTTCGGATGTGATTGGTTGCTGTGCAAACAGAACCAATCACTATAGATTTCTAGATGGTAGAAATCAGTCATATCGTGTGAGAAACTTCCCCAACATTACACAATTCTTAGCTGAACACAGCTGACCAGAAGTAAAGGTCAACCTCGAAGTGTCCTCCAGGTAAATTATTAATGGCTTGTTTTCCTTTAGTCCGTCTACCTCGTCTCTCTCTCCTCTTCCCTTCTGTCACTCTGACTGTTGTTCTCCCCCTCTGCCTCCCCTCTCATCCCATCATCTCAATGTTCTCCTTCTCCCCTGCCTCCACCCTCGGCTGTTTTTCCCTCCCTCCTTCTCTCTGTGCAGTCTTGGAAGGACTGGTGTTATTTTTAGCTGTGGCGAGATAGAGAACGAGATCGTGCTGGGCTAACACATACTTTACTTGGCGCACCAAGCCTTTGCTTGGAGCCCTTTGAAAAATCTTTCCACTGTCTTTGTGTATTTACTGTACTATCGCATAAACACCGCTAACCTGCTTTTGATACGAGGAGACGGAAAAGTCTCAGCAATCAACATTCATCCTAACTAAAAGGTACAATTCATGATGGAAGTGTAAACATAGGCCAGCAGCAAACAGGAAGTGAACCTACATTCACATTCCTGATGTTTAGAACAGGCATCACCACCGATTACAAAATGGCGATGGGTTGACGTTTCTTTGTGGCTGGAATTGACAAAGTGATGATATGTGGAGGTTGGGAACTTCTGTAGAGAAAAAGTCGAACAAAGTCCGACTGGAAGTGGTTTCAAAACCACTGGAATCACCACAAAATTTACATTTTGTTTTGTTATATCATTTCCTACATAGATTTCGCCTGTTCTAGTTTGGTTTCAGCTTCTGTAAATACTGAAAAACAGGTTTTTCCTAGGTGAACGTCCGCAGATTGCTACTGTCAGTAAGTCAGAGGCAAAGTTCCATCAATATATGAATGAGTCATTCAAAATGAAGAAACCTTTTAGTTAGAATGGCTTATGTAAAGGATTTTTAAACACATTTTTCTTCTGTGAAATCAGCATCTGGCCTGTTTTGACTGCCTCTCTAAAACAAGCAGAATCGAGAGTAGTCAAAAAAGCAGAACTTAAAAACAAACCGGAATCAGAACCAACTAAATTCAAATAATAGCCAACATTTCAATGTGACTAGAGAATTATTCAGTCCCTATACTGTATGCATACAGACAAGCAGATGTTAGCTAAATGCTAACTGGTCCTCAGAATGCAGGTTTAAGTACAAGCAAACCTTGGTTTTGGAACGCTTTAGACATCGAACAAATCGGAATTGGACCAAAAAATTCGGAATTTTTTTGTCTTAGAAGTCAAACAAAATTTGGAAGTCGAACGCGAACTGAACGCCTTTTTCTGGCCGCCAAGCGCGATGAAGGCGAGAAAAGTCGAGAGAAAACGTGACGGTAATGTCCTTTTTATTTTAGTTTACTCAATAATTTTTCTCTTAATTTGCGTTCCATTGCCTATAAGTTACGAGTTACGCTACCGTAAACTTCTGTCCAAAAGACGACGGTAACTCGTACCTTAGGCTAACCTGATTACGTCCATGTTTTTTCTTTCTTTCTTTCTGGTGTTTGCTTCTTTCTTTTACATTTCTCTGATACGTTTCATTACTATACAATTTGATATATAAATGACAGTATGAAATAACATATTATGTTGAAAAAAAGTAGTTTTGTAACGTCTTGGAACGGATTAAGACCATTTACATTATGTGTAATGGGAAAAATGTATTTGGAATTTGAACAAATCGCTATTGGAACAGCCTTCAGGAACCAATTGTGGTCAGAACCCGAGGTTTGCTTGTAGGATTTATTTTTCTTGATAGCCTACAGCTGGTGAGGTGAATGTTTTTTTGGTTTTTTTTACAGCCTGTGAGAAACAAAAAACTGTGAGTGACTGGGGTAGAGAGGAACTTGATTGACGTAGAACAGCGATAACCAGAACTGTGTTTTATGGACCTCGTCGGGCAGCTATATGTCCAACTGGCAGGAACTCTACCAGCGGCTCTGTTGAAGCTCTCCGTCCATCACGGAACAGGGAAAAAACCCACAGCGGTTCTCCACTTTCGTTTGTAAAAACGCGTCTCGATCAACCTGTGTCAGTCCGGTCAGGGTTCACCTGGAGGCCCCCGGAGCCCCGTTACGTTTAGCAGCACTTAGCGGTTAGTTCAGCTACATGTAAAACGATCCGTTCATCAGGAAACCCATACATCACCACGGGTTCAGGGAGAGGGGACGGCGTCCGTCGGAGGGAAAACCAGGAATATTTTATCCCTGAAACACGATCCAGTTTCGGCCGAAATCAGTAAAGAAAGCGAGGAGAAGCTCGACCTTCAGAAACGCTCTGAGGCTCCTGAACGTCACCAGCGGCCCTCTGGGTGTGGATCTGCAGGCGGGGCCGAAGCCGCTCACCTGGTGTTTTACCTGAGTGGGCAGCAGGAGTCCAACAGGAGATGATATTTCATCCTGAACCATTTCCAGCTGAGACGCGGGAACATTCATGTGTGAACAGGGAGAAGGAAGGATCTTAAAAAGGAGTCAAGGCTGCTTTTTTTTTTTTTTAAACGTACTTTCAGATTTTGTATGGAAAAGAAATTGAACAGTTATAAAAGAAAAAAAGCCACCAGAAGAGAAGCACAAGGAGAATCATTATCTCACATTGCATCAAATAAATATTTCACTTCTGACCTGTTTTTTTTTTTTTTTTTCTGCAGACGGCATGTCGCTGCCTCTTTACTACGACTGGGATCTCGCACGACTAACTGGATCCTTGTGAGCGAAGGAGGCAGCAAAAGAAAATTAGAGAGGAAAAGCTGATTCAACCGGACCCCCCCACCACCACCACCGCCCATCCCTCGCCCCCTCCCTCCCTGCACGGAAAGCTTCTTTCCACTTCTGCAGAAACAGATGGGTGAAGCTAACGCCGCTCGGTCCCCATTCACACCAGAATGTGAAATTCAGCAGTTTGACTAAAGCCTGAGTTCGCGTCTTCTCTGCGTGTCGTGTGCTCGCGTCTCAACCCCCCCCCCCCCCAGTCACCGAGGGCCACATCGGCATAACATCTGTCCTCAAAGGGCCAGATGTAACTTATAAATGTAACTAATGTAAGTCAATGTAATGTAAAATAAATGTAACTACTCCTTATTGTTAAATAACTCAAATTACAAACATTACAGTTTGCTCATTGCTCTGTTATAACATAGATCCTTCTATAAGGATTTTTTTTTTTTTCTCAGTTTGGGATCAATAAAGTACATATTATCTTAAATATAAAATATAAAATACATTTTTGCCAATGTTAAAATGGGTGTAATTATTGCATTGTGGGAAATTTAGTTTTTGGTCAAAGCACTTCCAGCATATTTATTATTTTTTATCATTATTATTATTTTATTATTATTATTTTATTCATATTTATTAAATGATGTGGGGGGGGTGCCACACTTGGCCCTCGGGCCTTGAGTTTGACACATGTGGTTTAAGGTATCGACACCGCTTCCTGGTCCAAACATGGGATCCATCACTAAACGGTTGTGTGTGTGTGTGTGTGTGTGTGTGTATCTATCTGTACCTGCAGTACAGATAGATACACTTTAAATAAATCCTGGGAGAAAAACTAGTGTTGGAGTAAGAGTAACGTCCTCAGTGGGGCCACTCCACTCAATTTGTGCATTGATATGATTCCAGTAAAGCAGTAACTAAAACCAAATAAAAAGTCACACGATGAGAATCGCTCTCTGCAGACCAGTTGTAGGAGGAAGACGACGAGCTGCTCGTGAAGACGCGTATTAACTTTCACTCTGCATAAATTATTGAATTTTCTAAGCACCTCCAGTCCAGAAACCTGTGTAGGAGTTGGTGTAGAATCTGTTCGCGTTGGATATCAAGTCATCAAACGCTCACGAATTAAAGGTCATCGTCGACATAACGGGGAACGTTTGGAGCAGACGGATCCGTGTTTGCTCAGAAACAAAGTGGAAGCAGACGACACCAGTTTATGTTCCACCGGTTTCTGCACTTAAAAACCACCGAACGACACGGAGCTAAAGGTGACACGCCCGTGACACGCCCGTGACACGCCCGTGACACGCCCACTGGTTGATCTGTTTTGATTACACGCAAATCGTTTCGACAGATTTTCGTGAAACTCGGTGGGAGAAGCAGTGAACGTTCTGGATATTCAAACCTTCTCTTTTTTGTACAGCTACTCATTTTCTGCACTTTTTAAACTGTTTTATGAATGAAATAAATGACTAGATAAACTTTTAGGTAACGAGTGGAGGTGTTCCACATGTCAAGTTGGAACAACTACATTTTGTAGTAGAACAGATGAACCATTGATTGTTTCTTTCCACAATAGAAGTAATCACCAGCTTATTATTTAAATTTTATTCTCCCTAATAATCCCTGGGTTAAATTGGCTTCTCCGCTTCGCTGGAGGTCAGACGGGTGCAGGACGCAACGTTCTGATGAGTCCTGTCAGAAAAAAAAAAACACTTTTATATGTTTTTTTGAAATTTTCTGTCTTTTCACGTGTGGGTTTATCGGGATCCGTCATTGCCTTCTTGTTTCTTGTTGTTTTTCCGTCGACCCACGGCGGCGGAGGCGGTGACCCGTTTGAGGAGGCTAACGGTTAGAATAAAGCATAGAAGAACGACTAATGCTATTAGGTACTGTTGTATTCAGGACAGTGTAATCGAGCTTGACAGGAGGTGCAAATAAACAAGCATCCATGACGTCACCGCAGCAACAGCGTGACCTCAGAAGGGAAGGCAGAGAACCGACCAATCAGACGAGGCCGAAGCATGCTGTTTCAAATCAAGGTGTTGGAGCTCACCGTGATCTCCTGCTATAGATGAGTGATGCTGTGAGCAGGAGTGTGTGTGTGTGTGTGTGCGTGTGTGTGTGTGATGGTGGGGTATGTGAGATGCGGGGGGCGTGGCCACTGAGGGGACGGCAGGACAGGAGCGAATGGCGTTGGGGATCTGGTCACGTAGCAGCCAGGTTCAAGCAGAGTTGAAGCCACTGCAGCTGGTACCATTTACCTCTGTGTGTGTGTGAGTGTGTGTGTGTGTGTGTGTGTGTCCGTGTGTGTGTGTGTGTGTGTGCGTCCGTGTGTGTGTGTTCAGGCCACTAAAGTACATAAATTAGGTCTGCATTTTTATGACGGAAAATACGTTTTAAAAAAACAGAGCGACACAGTGGACACACACACACACACACACACACACACACACACACACACACACACACACACACACCCTCCTGAGGACCCTTTTAATGGCTATTTATTACCTTACAGCAGGAAGAAATACGCACCTAAAGCCTCTCCTCCATCTCAAACCAGCTCTCCTCTCCTGGAGGCTCACAGGAAGGCAACACGGTGTGTGTTATTCTAACACACACACACACACACGCACGCACACACACTCTACACCATCACCGACCGCCAACGATGACGTTGGAGACAGGGATTCTATAGCTATTTTTATGAACGTTGCACAAGGGCAACAAAGACCCTTAAAAACTATAACAGCACAACACCGACCCCCTGGAACCCCAGATTATAATACAGTAGAACCCCAGATTATAATACAGTAGAACCCCAGATTATAATACAGTACAACCTCAAATTATAATACAGTAGAACCCCAGATTATAATACAGTAGAACCCCAGATTATAATACAGTACAACCTCAGATTATAATACAGTACAACCTCAGATTATAATACAGTATAATACTGTCCTGGGTTACACATACAATGCATCATAAAACTAAACTGACATGGAGGTAAAATACCTCTTCAATGAATTTATATGTGGACCAGTAGGGCGGGGCAGGGCGGGGCGGGGCGGGGCAATAAAGGAGCATCAGCTCGTGTCCAGGTGTACTCCTCCCTGTATGATATGTGGACGGATGCTGCAGCTCTCAGGAGAGGAGACCCGGTGGAAGACGCCCCAGGTAGCCCCCCATCAATGCACCAGGTACCCCCCAGTGGTGCACCGTTAGGGAAAGGGAAACTCAGAGTCAGGCTCTGCTGCTCTCCTTCTCCACCGATATTACCCCCCCCCCCCAAACTCCCACCAGCGAGCTCCATATTTTATCAGCTGGCAAAAGAACCCACAAGCCCCAAGGCCAGAGGTTCTCTGTTTGTTTCTTTATGGAAGATAGTCTGTGTGTGTGTGTGTGTGTGTGTGTGTGTGTGTGTGTGTGTGTGTGTGTGTGTGTGTGTGTGTGTGTGTGTGTGTGTGTGTGTGTAGGTCTGAGTTTGTTCTCCAACCACAACGTGACTGAAGTGCTTTTGATTGGTCACTTTGAAGTAGCCCCCGCCCCCCCCCCCCCCTACCCCCAACCCCCAACCCCCCCCCCCCCCCCTGCATCCTCTGTGCAGCACGCTGCTCAGTTCAGAGCTGGATGAACGACCTTGAACAGGGTTGTGTTGCCATGGCAACCAAGCCTCGCGCAACCAGTAACAGCTGGATGCAACAGCACTCCCTGAATTTTAGCGGGAGTCGCCGCGTTAATAAAATGACTCTCCACGTCTCCTCCCCCCTCCTCATCCTAACCCCTCCCCACCCCCCCCCCATCCCACACATTTACTCACACACAAAAGAAAACCAGGCTGTACAAAGACAGCACCACTGACACTCACACACAAAGTTTGGTGAATAGATTCTATTTATTCCTGGGCTAAACCTACCATATAATCCTGGGCTAAACCTACCATATAATCCTGGGCTAAACCTACCATATAATCCTGGGCTAAACCTACCATATAATCCTGGGCTAAACCTACCATATAATCCTGGGCTAAACCTACCGTATAATCCTGGGCTAAACCTACCATATAATCCTGGGCTAAACCTACCATATAATCCTGGGCTAAACCTACCATATAATCCTGGGCTAAACCTACCATATAATCCTGGGCTAAACCTACCATATAATCCTGGGCTAAACCTACCATATAATCCTAGACTAGGCCTACATATACTCCTGGGCTAAACCTACCATATAATCCTGGGCTAGGCCTACCATATAATCCTAGACTAGGCCTACCTATAATCCTGGGCTAGGCCTACATATAATTCTGAGCTAAACCTACTATATAATCCTAGACTACGCCCACCCTATAATCCTAGACTAGGCCTACCTATAATCCTGGACTAGGCCTACCTATAATCCTGGGCTAAACCTACCATATAATCCTGGGCTAAACCTACCATATAATCCTGGGCTAAACCTACCATATAATCCTGGGCTAAACCTACCATATAATCCTGGGCTAAACCTACCGTATAATCCTGGGCTAAACCTACCATATAATCCTAGGCTAAACCTACCATATAATCCTAGACTAAACCTACCATATAATCCTGGGCTAAACCTACCATATAATCCTGGGCTAAACCTACCATATAATCCTGGGCTAAACCTACCATATAATCCTAGACTAGGCCTACATATACTCCTGGGCTAAACCTACCATATAATCCTGGGCTAGGCCTACCATATAATCCTAGACTAGGCCTACCTATAATCCTGGGCTAGGCCTACATATAATTCTGAGCTAAACCTACTATATAATCCTAGACTACGCCCACCCTATAATCCTAGACTAGGCCTACCTATAATCCTGGACTAGGCCTACCTATAATCCTGGGCTAAACCTACCATATAATCCTAGACGACGCCCACCCTATAATCCTAGACTAGGCCTACCTATAATCCCGGACTAGGCCTACCTGTAATCCCGGGCTAGGCCTACATATAATCCTGGGCTAAACCTACCATATAATCCTAGACGATACCCACCCTATAATCCTAGACTATGCCTGCCCTATAATCCTAGACTAGGCCTACCCTATAATCCTAGGCCAGGCCTACCCTATAATCCTAGGCCAGGCCTACCCTATAATCCTGGGCTAGGCCTACCTATAATCCTGGAGTAGGCCTACACTATAATCCTGGGCTAGGCATACATATAATCCTGGGCTACGTCCACCCTATATTCCTAGACTATGCCTACCCTATAGTCCTAGACTAAGTTTACATTATAATCCTAGACTACGCCTACCCTATAATCCTGGACTAAGCCTACACTATAATCCTGGGCTAGGCCTACCTAAAAAAAAGAAAAGAAAATGTAGATTTGACTTGTTTTCGGGATTAAATGGAATAACCTTTAATTCATATTTAATTTTAGATTGTTTCAGTTGATAAAATGTCAGAAAATGTTTGATTTAAATCTGACTGAATCAGTTCAATGCGATGTTTTTCCGTCTTTGTTGGATAAATAATCAATAATTAAAACAGTTGTTGGTCTATTTTGTGTGTAGTTAAAGGTCAGTTTGCTGATTGGTTGGTTTATAGATTTATAATATAAATGTTGATGCCAGTAGAACAAATACATAACCCAGACCATTAAATAGATATGTAATATATAAAACAAGCAGAAGACAAAATGAAAAGAACATATAAAAGCCACTAAATCACAATAACCGAAAATATAAACACTTCATACACTGAATGGAATTAATCCAATAATTATGATTAGACAATCAGAAACATTCATAATAACGGAAAAGAAAAACAACAGAAAAATCAAAATTACAAGATAAAATAAATCAATGATTATAAACTGATTATAAACAGGTGAACTCAGAGATGAATTAAAAGTTGGCGGCGACGTTTATTATCCTGAGCTTCATCTATTCCATCTATTATTGCTACGACTGTTTCTGACGCAAAACACACAGTTTGTGTGTTTTGGGTTTTTTTTTGTGTGTGATTTCATTCCGGTAAATAATGTTCTATTATTCTAACGCTATTTTCAACACGGACGAGTCGTTTCTTCTTCTACTGTCGTCTCCCCGCTGAACCGTCAATGAAGTTGTGTCTGCATTATTAATGGAATCCCGTCTTTTAGGGCTCATCTGAGGGTCGAGGACTTGTGGACGTTCTTCTAGCGATAAAAACAACGGAATCAATGCGTAACGGAGATGATCTATAACACTCCAGGAGAAGTTTATTCCTCTGCTGCTCAATAAAACTCTAAAGGTTTGAAAAGACGCTGAAGAGCTTTCATTGACAGCCGAGTGGAACGACGCATCGAGAGCCTTGAGAGCAGACAAGATGTGTGTGGTTTTTTTTTTTTTTTTTAATTGGATGTGGCCAGTATTTCTGGTTTCAAAGTGTTTGCTGTGCGATAAAATAGAGCTTATCTGGGTGTCAACGTTCAAGCCGACACATAATTCCCCTGTCAACTAACTCGCTATCAGAGCGGCAGCAAAGCGTCGCCTCCTGATCACTTTACGGCTAAGTTGGTTCTGGGGGTCCTGACCCCAGGGGGCCGCCGTGATGGGGAGGGGTGGGGGGGTAAAAAGTTCTGAACGTGATCAAATGGACCTAACAGAACACAAACAGGACTGACATTCAGGACATTTTTCTATTTTTAATAAATAGATTATTAGTTTAAGATCGGAGGTTGACCCTCCAGTGAGACGTTTGAGACACCTACGGACAATCTGATTTGTAGCCTGAAGCGTGACATCATATGTTTGTTTGTTTGTTTGTTTTTATTTGTTTGTTGTAGATTAGACAAAATGTAATTCAATCCACTGGACTTAAAGAAAGTTTCTTGAAGATTTTCCATCTCTGATCCAAGAGGCTTCTTCTAGTTCTAGTGCTCAACTTTATTAATGTATGCATTTTAATAATATTGGGTTATTATGAATTTATTTTAAAGCTGATAAGCGATTAAATTTTTATTTTTTAATATAGTACAGAAAAAAAAGTCTCCCGTCTCGTCTTCAGCTCCTCTTCCTCATTGTGTGTCACGGGGGTTGCTACGGGCAAATAATATGATGTTATATGTTTTTATTCTGATTCATTTTACAATAACATGATTTTATGTGTTTTTAACAGTTAACTGGTGATTTTATGACTCTAATATTTGTGGCAGACTGACGTAAAGTGGAGTAAAATTATGTAAACTTGATTTTTGTTTTTCTGTGTATTATTTTTGGAAAACGGACGTTTGATTGAGAACATTTTTGCACAAAGGAAACCAGATTAATTCAACAAACTGGAACTCACAGAGGAACGAGGACGTTCAACAAATCCCCCACAATGCATTGTGTTGGGTCGTGTCAGGCAGAAACACGATCACCAATGGACCCAAACCAAACGCCAGGTGGAGTTCCAGTATGAGGCTCCACCTGAGCCCCGCCCTCTTGGGTCCACGCCCCCCACCCCACAGCTCCTCCCATTAGCGAGCCAGGTCCCACCTCCCTCCCACTAAGCTTTAGTGAGCCCTGCCCCCAGCGCCTGACCCAGTCACCAGCATCCCCTGCTAACCTCTGTCCCCTCCCCCCCCCAGCCCCATTCAGCAAACATCATGCATCACTGTCACCCCCCCCCCCCCCCTTCAAGCCTTCATCCCGCCATCTACTAAAGCCTCATGGCCGCCGCCGAGCAGAAAGCATCCAGGTCGCAGCGTGTGTCCGAGATTCAGACTGTAAACCTGTCACTGTGGGGGGGGCGTGGTTTACCTATGCCACGCCCCTCTACCTGAGCAGATAACCTCAAGTTTGACACCAGAACCATCAAGAGAAACCAATCAGGTTGGATTTCATATTTACAGCTTTCAGGACGTCACAGGAGAAAAGAGGTTTAATAGAGATTTAATGAAATGACGTGTGAACAGTTAAAACAGGTCAATTCAGAGTCACACCAGATCATCATCAGGTCGACGACACCAGGAAGACCCTCATTCACACCTTTACCTTCAGGTGAAACACTAGTAGATGTTGTGACAACATGAACCTGTTGTGACGTAAATGATCCCATGGACAGATCGGGATCAAACCGATGTGAACGGATCAGGATCAAACCAATGTGGACGGATCAGGATCAAACCGATGTGAACAGATCAAGACCAAACCGATGTGAACGGATCAGGATCAAACCGATGTGAATGGATCAGGACCAAACCAATGTGGACGGATCAGGATCAAACCGATGTGAACAGATCAAGACCAAACCGATGTGAACGGATCCAGATCAAACCGATGTGAACAGATCCAGATCAAACCGATGTGAACAGATCCAGATCAAACCGATGTGAACGGATCCAGATCAAACCGATGTGGACGAATCGGGATCGAACCGATATTAACAGATCAAGCCCAAACTGATGTGGACGGATCCATATCAAACCGATGGCAACAGATCCAGACCAAACCAGTGTGAACAGATCCAAACCAAACCAATGTGAACGGATCCAGACCAAACCGATGTGAACGATCCAGACCAAACCGATGTGAACGGAACCAGACCAAACCGATGTGAACGGATCCAGACCAAACCGATGTGAACGGAACCAGACCAAACCGATGTGAACGGATCCAGACCAAACCGATGTGAACGGAACCAGACCAAACCGATGTGAACGGATCCAGACCAAACCGATGTGAACGGAACCAGACCAAACCGTTTTGTCCACAGCAGGGCGAGGAAAAGAGGCTGGGCTATGATAAAAAAACGAGTCTATTTGATGCCATAAAGCCCCCCCGAGCTGCACCCCCATCCACCCGTAGTGTGACCCCCACACCCCCCACCTGACACCCCTCACCTGTGCGCATGAGCACAAACCATCTCCTTGACTTCCATTCAAATACTGTTTACACACAATGAACAGGAAACTCTATTACCCAGAGTCACATAGGAGGACGGCTCAAGGACATGGTGCTACACACACACACACACACACACACACACACACACACACACACACACACACACACACACGGATCATACCCCGGACCTTCGGGGTTACAGTCCGTGGATGTGCGTGGGGCCACGTTACTGCCCCCTGCAGACACACAGGGTGAAGCAGACGGTGTGTGAACGTTCCCTCGTTTGTTTCACACATTCATGACACATGTATGTTTCAGATGTATGTTTCAGATGTATGTTTCACTTGTATGTTCCTGCGTGACGCGCGGAACCAGAACCGACGCGCCGCGAAGGAGAGGACAAACATCGTCCGGGTTCCTCCAGAACCAGAACCGACAGCATGTCTCAATCATCATGTAAATCACACACACACACACACACACACACACACACACACACACACACACGTTGCGCCAGCGTCGGGATCAGCTGTAGCGCCGTTTTCAGGCGGAGACAACCGGGAGAAAACACCTCACGATCGTGTGTGTGTGTGTGTGTGTGTGTGTGTGTGTGTGTGTGTGTGTGAGTGTGTGACCGTGGGCACGTGTGCGTTAACTGCGTGCGTCTGTGTTTGTGTGTCAACTCCCCCCATATCTCCAGATGAACCGTGTTGCGCCGGTGACGCGGGGGCTCCGCCAGCCTGCGCGTAAAACGGACCATCCCGCACGATCCGCGCCGCGGTTCCGCTCGCTTTGCAGCGCAAACGCATCACATCACGCATGCACTCCAAAAAAAAAAACAAAAAAAACTACCGCAAACAGGTCCCCGCATCTCCGCTCCGCACGCACCGTGCGCCCCCCCTGCACCGTGCGCCCTCCCGCACCGAGCCTGTGCCAGTATTCTGCGCCGCCGGGATCCGCGGTCGGAACGCTGCGTTTCGGCGTCCCGCTGCTTCCCGCAAACGGAGCGCAGGAGCGGCGGGAGCGCGCAGTTTGCGGGCTTACCTTGCGGACGTTTCGCTCTGGTCTGCGCGCTAATTTGTTCCTCACACCGTTAACTCTCCGCCATCTTCGGCACTGTTTGTTTAAATGGGAAATAGTCCCCGAAGCCCGAGGAGCCAGTTCTGGAAGTTGAGGCGACGCGGTGGCTTCTGGGTAAGCGAGTTCTTTTACAGAGAAGCGCCGCGCTTGCGTCTGGCGCGTCCAAGGCGGAAACGGACTACAAGCAGCTGACGCCACCACCTCAGGGCGGGGGGGGCGGGTGGAGTGGGGTGGGGGGTGGGGGGCAGAGGCGAGAGAGAGGTGGAGGGGGGGCGCTGCCCGTCTAGCAGCTCCAGACGAACGTCAGCGTGTGTGTGTGTGTGTGTGTGTGTGTGTGTGTGTGTGTGTGTGTGTGTGTGTGTGTGTGTGTGTGTGTTAGTAAAGTAAACCGACGTGTTTTGTTTGATTTGGTTGGAAACTTTCTGTTTGGACTACAGGAGGGGACGCGGGCCAAACTTCAGCGCGACGACGCGTCGGGTTTAAAAACGTTCTTATTTATTTTCTAGTTGTGTTTTAAAATTTTCTTCATTCTCCAACCGTCAACCTGAATGCGTGCAAAAAAATATTTCTTTATAAATAAAAGCAGAAAACCGCGTTTGTGCGCTCGTTCATCGCGGCTTTTTCGCTTCCAAAACGCGCGTAAATCCATTTAAAACCTGTTTTTCTGTCCTTTGAGTTGATTTTACCTCCAGTTACTTCCTCATTTCTGTCTCTGGCTTTGCTGCAGTCCATCACAGGTTAACCACAGGTCGTCGTCATTTGTTTATTCGCGTCGCGTCATCGTCACGGATTACAAAATAAATGTGCGCGTAATAATCATGTCGCGGTGACCGCGCGTAAAAACAGACAAACAGGTCATTCACGCAATTCATCCTCATCATCCGCTGCTCGGTTTTACCGAACGGACCGGACACGTTTAACGGGAAGCAGCGATCACCTGCAATCATAGAAAATAATAGAAAATAACACCTGAACCGTTCGACAGGCGTTTAAACGAACAGATGAGATGAACACTGACAAAAACACACAGTTTATTCTAACTGGGACGTTAGTTGATGACCAATTATAGTAAAATAATCCCGTATTTATGCTCCTATCTATTCCTAGGGGTATTTTAATAATGAATGTTTTTTTTTTCCATATCTCTGTGGCTTGTTTGAATATATTTGAAAAGGAAAAAGGAGGTAAAATTATTCAAATATTCCACAACAACAGAGATTAAAAAAAAGAAAACCTTTCTGATGAGTAAATCTTATGTTGTACCTATTTTCCATATTTTCTTTGCGTTGCTGCTCATCTCATCACCTTGTAATAGTAATCTGGAATCAGGAAATTAAAAAAAAAAAAAACTACACTTGTTACAACTAATTTATTATCAAATCAGTTCATGAGTAAAGAATTAGAATATTCTGCTTCACATCCTTTCGCTTCTTTATTCCAGGGGTCCAGCTTCTGGTTCCACTGTGCCCCACCCCCCCAGGTCTCCATATGTGGGCCCCATATGTGAGCTGGCAGGGCCAGCGAGAGGCGCTGACGTCGGAGCCGGGTGGCCCCTAAACCAGGAAAGGTCGGCCCCGGCGCCCCGACTGCTGCCAAGACATACAAGGCAGGGACAGACAGCACTAAAGTCCGTCACTATGGCGACGCCAGGAGAACTGGAGCACAGATAGAGGGATGCGTGCACACACACACCCACACACACACACACACACACACGCACACACAGTGAGTGGCTCCTGTAGTGTCAATGACAGCGGGAATGAAAGAAGATGAGAACAGGAAGGTGACGGAGGACTGAGACGAGATGATGGGATGGAGTTTAGTTTAAAGCAGCTAAAGAGGAGAGGAGACAGGATAGATATCAGATGATTGCAAATGGTACTTTTTTGACAAAAAATGAAGGGGATACTGTAGCTGGAAAAAAGCCCTATGTGTTAAAGAAACACAGGATATGGAAAGAGGAGAGAAAAAGAGAGTGTGGAGTTGTCAGCGTGATGGAGGAGAGGGGAGAGAAGAAGCAAGTGTGGATGTCAGTGTGATGGAGGAGGAGAGAAAGTGGTGCAGCGGGAACACGGATGAAGTTAAATAAGGTGGAGTAGACTAGTTGGACTGGGAACAGAAGAGTGGAGGACAAAGATGGAGAGAAACAGAGCTGTGGAGAAGGTTCAGGTCAATTATCATCACGGATGTGGAATAATTCATCAGAATAAAACTAAACGGAGGAATAAAGAGATGAAAACGTTCAGAAGCTTCTTCTGAAAAAGAAAAGTCAAGCATCGTTAGACATTTTAAGTCACCTGAAAAAGAAATCAGAGCACATTTGATGGGTGGTGTGAAAACTAAATTGCTGTTACTTACAGTGTCCCTAAAAGAAGTGAAGACAGAAAGTTAGATTTAAACAAGTAATTCTGTCAAAAAGCAACACGCGGAAACGGAAAATGCAGCTGGTTTGTGTGACATGAGAATGAACCGGATTTTGTTCCTCATTAACCTTTAATAATTATTACTGAATTAAATCGGTAACAAGTGCAGACGTGACAAAAAAACACACAAATGTAGAATTTTTTCAGGTGACACAAGAGGAGCGTGGAACTCTTGACACCATCAGCAGCAATATCCTCGTCCTCCTGTACCGACTGTCTCCAGGACGACAACCGTGTGGATCATTCTGGGATGTGACACGTGGTCGACCGTTGAAATTATTATATTTTATTCTGTTAAATTATATTTAAGAGTTTCTCAACAGTCAGAAAGTTTATGAACTACACTGACCTGAAGTCAGTGACACCATCAGGGATTGGATGATGTCATCAGGACCTACCAGTCTGATGATGATGATGATGATGATGATGATGATGTGCACCTTTTCTTGCAAGTGTTTCACAGAAAAGAGAAAACTGAATAAAATGAAGACTAGACTGTCATCTCAGAGACCAGTTTAATAAATTCAGATGAATTAATGATTAGGGGTTAAGCTTCTGCCAAAAAGAGTATAATGTAAGAAACTACATGAAGATGTGAAAAACCAAAGTCAGTGAAGTTTCACACAAACATCACCTAAAGGCGTTCATCTCATAATTGTTTCTTTCAATTTATTCATCATTCAGCGCATCGAACATTCGGTTTGGACTTTTTCAGGTCATCACAAATGAACTTTGGCTGGAAGTGTGTTTTAGAATTTGATATAAAGCTGATTTTTGCTCCACGCTAAATGAGAGGAAACTAATGTCTCCTCGAGATTCAGAATCCTACAACACTAATATGATTTGGAGAGGCAGTGATATAAAATCTGTTAGTAATAATTGGGCTAAAGCGGGCGAAACCGCCGGCGTGATCCATGTTTAGAGACGGGTTCTTCTTGGCGGAGTTTGATTATTAAAAACATCAGACTGAGTATCCATTTCAAAATGATGACAAACGGCGAAGCTGAAATTGGATTATTGTTAGAATTTAGTGCTTCAGACATTTGTTTGCAAATAATTGTGTTTAAACATGTTCTTCAGAAACAGGAATAACTCTTGGGGGTATCTGTGAACACTATTTTTCAGGGAATGTGCTGCTATTGCATTTCAGAGCGACATACTTTAATTTGTTAGGACTGATCCCAGTAGAGGGAAACAGTAGAATTGGTTTTCCATAGCCAGCTGGCTTCAGGTTGCATTTCTACAATATTTGAAACCAAATTATTACAGTACTTATTGTCCGTCTTTTGGAGAATTGCAAAGTGTAGCTGGAAGCAAAAACAGAATGAAAATGGCATCAAATTAAACCTGATGTGATGAAAAAGGTGCACGAACATAACAGAGTCACAGAGTCAAAGCAGCGTTCAGTTAACTGTTAATTAACAGTCTTAGTGCGTCAGAGCGTGACGCTGTGGATGGAGGACCGTCACAGTTTTATTAGCACACAGTTTGTTGTGCGTCACTTAGAATGTAGGAGACGACAGGACAAGTTCTGACCACAGAAGTGAGATATGAAGACTGAAAAGTGACAAGAACACAATATATATGAAGATAATATAATAATAATAATTCCTCAGTCAGGTGTAAATAGATATGATTACATCTATAGAACTGATTCTAATAAATTATTAACAGAATTTTGATTGATTTTAATCTCAGGGACTTTAATCCCAGAATTCAGACATCAATCTCAACATTTCAGAATTATGACTTTATTCTCAGAATTGTTACAAGACTCAGAATTCTCTCTTTATTCTCAGGACAGAATTAAGATCAGAACTGAACCCTGCAGACATAACCATGCAGACATAACCATGCAGACATAACCCTACAGACATAACCATACAGACATAACCAAACAGACATAACCCTACAGACATAACCATACAGACATAACCAAACAGACATAACCAAACAGACATAACCATACAGACGTAACCATAGACATAACCATGCAGACGTAACCATACAGACATAACCACACAGACATATAACCCTAAAGACATAACCATAGACATAACCCTGCAGCCATAACCATACAGACATAACCATACAGACATCACCACACAGACATGACCATACAGTCATAACATGCACACATAACTACGCAGACGTAACCATACAGACATAACCATGCAGACATAACCATACAGACATAACATGCAGACATAACCCTGTAGACATAACACTGCAGACAAAACCCTGCAGACATAACCATGCAGACATAACCATGCAGCCATAACCATGAAGACGTAACCATGCAGACGTAACCGTACAGACATAACCATGCAAACATAACCATACAGACATAACCAAACAGACATAACAATGCAGATGTAACCCTGCAGACATAACCATACAGACATAACCATACAGACATACCATGCAGACATAACCCTACAGACATAACCCTACAGACATAACCATGCAGACATAACCCTACAGACATAACCATACAGACATAACCAAACAGACATAACCATACAGACGTAACCATAGACATAACCATGCAGACGTAACCATACAGACATAACCACAAAGACATATAACCCTAAAGACATAACCATAGACATAACCCTGCAGCCATAACCATACAGACATAACCACACAGACATATAACCCTAAAGACACAACCATAGACATAACCCTGCAGCCATGACCATACAGACATAACCACACAGACATGACCATACAGTCATAACATGCACACATAACTACGCAGACGTAACCATACAGACATAACCATGCAGACGTAACCATACAGACATAACCATGCAGACGTAACCATACAGACATAACCACACAGACATATAACCCTAAAGACATAACCATAGACATAACCCTGCAGACATAACCATACAGACATAACCATACAGACCACACAGACATAACCATACTGACATAACCATGCAGACATAACATGCAGACATAACATGCAGACATAACCATACAGACATAACCATACAGACATAACCATATAGACATAACCCTACAGACATAACCCTACAGACATAACCCTACAGACATAACCCTACAGACATAACCATACAGACATGACCCTACAGACATGACCCTACAGACATGACCCTACAGACATTACCCTACAGACATAACCCTACAGACATAACCCTACAGACATAACCATACAGACATGACCCTACAGACATGACCCTACAGACATGACCCTACAGACATGACCCTACAGACATTACCCTACAGACATAACCCTACAGACATAACCCTACAGACATAACCCTACAGACATAACCATACAGACATAACCCTACAGACATAACCCTACAGACATAACCCTACAGACATGACCCTACAGACATGACCCTACAGACATTACCCTACAGACATTACCCTACAGACATAACCATACAGACATAACCCTACAGACGTAACCCTACAGACGTTACCCTACAGACGTTACCCTACAGACGTTACCCTGCAGACATAACCCTACAGACATAACCCTACAGACATAACCCTACAGACATAACCCTACAGACATTACCCTACAGACATAACCCTACAGACATAACCCTACAGACATAACCCTACAGACATACTACATGCTAGTGACTCAGGGTGGGAGGGGCTGCTCTTCTCAGATCCCCCCCCCATCCAGACGTTTATTCTCCTGTTCATCTGACTCTTGTTGAGGTTCTTAATTCCTCCTTTCCTTTCTTTACGTTTTCCATTAGCAGCGTCTCATTTGGACCCCGACATAGCGCTGCATCGCCCTCCTCTTCCTCACCTCCTCGTCTTCGCTGCTCATCTCTCCTGTAAATCACTGCCCTCCTCCAGACATCACCCCCCCCCCCCATCTGCTCTCCCTCATTTCCTCTTCTCTCACGTCTGCTTTTCATTCCCATGATGCCTCTGACCCGTCCAGATGTTTCCTCCCTTTCCACGCTCTTCGTCCTTCATCGGCCTCTGCACCTGCTCTATCGCTCGCCTCGGACACTCCCCCCTCGTCTGCCGGCTCTCCAGGTCACGGACGCCTCAGATCTCCACCGGTGCTTCACGGATCAGCGCTGGGGGAGCCGCTGCACAATGAGCTCATTTGTGACAATCAATGAAAATAACACTTGAGAGACGAAGATAGTGAACGATCACAAACACACAGGAGCATCGTGCACACGTGCACACGTGCACACATGCACACGTGCACACGTGCACACGCCCCGGTCCTGCTAATTGTTGGCTATTAGTCTGCAAGTCTGTGATTGCATGTCTTATTAAATACAGAATTTCAAATGAGCTTCGTTAAATAAGAGAGTACTCCCCTTTTAATGAAGCTAATTTATATGGAAATTACACATAATACTGACGATTCAGGGGGAGATTTATCCTCATTGAATGAAGGGGAGGAATTAAACAAAAAGAAGGGGGCAGGATGATTTTTTTTTTTTTCCTCTCCTGCTATTAGATTCTTTCTTCAAGTTTGCTTTTGAAGCACAGGGGTCAGGTCATTCGGGATGGGGATGCAGCCATCATTGTGGTGTGTGTGTGTGTGTGTGTGTGTGTGTGTGAACTCCTGTCCTTGTGCTGACCCTGCAGAGCTCCATCCTGCCTCTCCGGTTCCCACTTATCCATCACGCTGTCTGATTACACACAGGACAGCGATTACTCTGAGACAACACATTTAGCAGCAAGTGTCTGCTCTCTCTTCATCTTCCTCTTCCTCATCTACAGAAGCAGATGTCATCTTCACTACGCCCCGTCTTGTCAAGGTAGGAGCCACTCAGCCGTGTGGATTAATCTGCCCTGAGAAACATTTTTAAAACAACAAATGTCTTCCAAAGCGTTTCGGCTGCACACGAACAACGTCTCTGTCTTCCTCACTCTGACTGGTGATTTATTAATGCAGGTCTGTTTGCAGATTTGCCCCTGCAGACTACCTCTGTCCCTCAGGCAAGAAGCTCACTGTTGCCCCCTGGTGGTAATCAGCCAAACACACTGGGAGCATCAGTGGAGGATATCTTCTAAAAAGTAGGTCTCCAAAAATACATCCTTGAGTTTAATAGGTGGGCTGATGAAATGAGACGGGCTGCATGCACCTACGAGAGGTTTCACCTCACCGTTAATTATATACAGGTCCAACAATTTTCTGTGCATCATGAAAACAGCATATGTTTTTAGTGCGGTTTCCATGGAAACCACTCTACAAGTCATCCGGCGGTCAGCATGTTAAAAAAAAAACAAAAAACAAAAACGTTTGACCAATTTGTGTACTGAATATAAGCTTTATTCGAACATGAAATAAAAAAATAGTGACAAAGAAAAATGAAAACAACACAAGACAAAATTTGCATAAATATCAGAAGTTCAGAGACGTCGTAACAGGAAAAAAAGAAAAATCCACACACAAGCAACGAAAAAGAAGAATAGAGAGACCGATTCATGATGAATTCATAGAACACAAGAAACGTGTGTCTCTGCTGTACAGGCTTTTTTTGTTTTTTTTTAATTCTTTACGTGAACTCATGGACATTAAATGCATCATCGCCACCTAGAGGCCGGACGTATGGGAGAATCATCGCAGTCATTTAAAAAAAAAAAAAAAAAAAGTTTTCAAGATGCACGCTTTTGACTCAGACTTGCAGGTAGGATAACTGCAGAAACGGCGTGTTACGGTGCTTGGATGCATATTATGCAAAAAAAAAAAAAAAAAAGTGCATTCCTGTGGGATTATACAGACTATTGTGTCTCAAAGCGAAGGGGAGGGGAGGGAGGGGGGCACCAAATGCAGAGTGTCCGACTGGTTTTGTCGTTGGTTCTATATGTGGACGTGTTAGGTAGAAAAAGGCGATACAGACGTGTTAATGATAGTATCAGCATCGCCGTGTCTCAGCCGTGAAAGCTGTTGCCACGCCGACGAGCTGTTCCAACACGTTTAATCCTGACTAAGGCCATAATATTGAATTAAATCAGGCTAAATAAAGTTTGACACTCATACCACAATGCATACTCACACTAACGGTTCAGTAAAGCTCCATTCGTATATATTTATATGTATATTTAAAAAAACAACAACTTGTCAATATGGATGCCAAACGAATCGTCACGCGTGTGTCATGAAGTTCATTTCAACAGTTTTTGCTTCTAGAAAAATAGCTTAAAAATCTGACACGTATTTTCTTACAGTGTAATTCAGCTTTTTCCTCTTTTACATCTGAGACAGTTTAATAACAGGCTGGTACAGGAGTCCTCCCCAACCCCCACTCCCCCCACCCTGCTCTAGATGGTACGATCCAGAAGAAATCACAAAGCCCCCCCCCTCACGCAGTAGAAGGGCGACCACAGAGATGGAACACAAACACTGAGCAACCCATAGAACGTCCACCAACCCACAATTCAGTGTGTTACGTACACAAGCGTGTGTGTGGAGTGGGGGGGGGGGCAGTCGGGGGGGGGGGGGGGGGGGGGCTCGAAGGGAACCGTACAACGAAACGGGTCAGAATCCATGAACAGATTGTCAGCGTCACGCTCCGCACGCACGCAAAAGCTGTTGTTTTATTTCTAACAAGACGAGCAATAAACATCTTCATCGCCATCCTCATCGTCTTTCATGCCTTCACACACACACACACACACACACACGGGCAAATGAATACTGTACACACACACACACACACGATTAAAGTGTACAGGTGCAAAACACACCTCCAGTCGCACCCGAGAGGTGAAGAGGTCACCCTGGGGAAGACGAGAGGGCAAACACAACGCCAGCAGAATGACACACACACACACACACACACACACACACACACACACTAAGGACACTTGAAGATTCAATGGTTTGGATGAACTGAACGCAGTCGGCTGCGTACCGCTGTGTCTGCTGGTTCCAGCTCCTCTAAACCATGAAAAAAAAAAAAAACATCGACGGTAATAAATGGCAAAAATAAATAACGCAAACCTTTTGCAGCAGTTGTAAAAAAGGCCACCGAGTGCTCTGGTGTGTGTGTGTGTGTGTGTGTGTGTGTGTGTAAGAGACGGAGAGACGCAATAGGAACTACCCATGAAGTCTTCAACCATCATGCACTGACGTCACCGGAGGCCTCAGAGATGTGTTGTTTCTTGGGTTTCCCATCATGCCGTTGGAGATCTGACTGAAGTCGATCGACCAGGTTAAAAATAGAAGCCAAAGAAAATTCTGAAGTCGCCTCAACTCTCTGACACGAAGGATTTCAGAGGCCGAAAATAATCAGGGAGTGAAAACTGCTAGCCTGCACACGTAGTCTGTACATTAATACTTTACATTAAAGTCAGAATTAGCTTGTTAAGGTACGGTGATGCTAATGGCTCCTGGTCAAATTACCCAAGATTCACTGCTGTAACTGTAGTTTTACACAAGAAAGGACACTTTTCTAAGAGCTGAATCCGTCCTGTTAAAGCATCAGAACCAACGTCCTTCAGACGCCCCAGCTGACGGTAACACTGAACGTTTTCAAAGCGGCGTGTGTCCCCCCCCCCACACACAGGGACAACCACCGGTTCTTGAAAAACATTTGATTTGGAGAGCAAGGAGACGAAATTTGAAGTTGCGTTGAGATATAAACATTACACCATCAGAACTCCCTCAGGCAGTTTGTTTCCTCCTCCGTCTCTACGACGCTTTGAGCTTTCTGGCCCGCGGCGATGTTTTATCGTCGGACGACACGACTCCGTTGGTGGCCCCTCCTAAGAGAAGAGGAAGCAGTTTGAGATACAGAGTTCATTTTACCGCCAGAAAGTAGTGCATCCCTGGGATGCGCTTCAAGAAAAATGTGTGCATCCCAACATGACGTTTATGCATCCCAAAAGTAATAACAGAACATACAATGGAAGCGACGCAAGGATTGAGTTTAACCAATAGTACAATATAAAAACTAAAACTATTCATTTAAATGATTTTATTAATAACATCATAACTGTTTAAGTAAAAAAAGAAAAAAGAGCAAAATTCTATATATTACTTTTATCAAATGTTAAAGTCATTTAAGAAAAGTTTTACAAATAAAGGAAAATGTAATAGTTTTCTTTTCCTTTAATTCATATATTCTCCTGTGGACACTGAACCAAGCTGACAGAACCTTCACACACATTTAGTAATATCTGTAGTAATATCTGTAGTAATATCTGTAGTAATATTTGTTAGTAATATCTGTAGTAATATCTGTAGTAATATCTGTAGTAATATATGTAGTAATATCTGTTCGTAATATATGTAGTAATATCTGTAGTAATATCTGTAGTAATATCTGTAGTAATATCTGTAGTAATATCTGTAGTAATATCTGTTCGTAATATCTGTAGTAATATCTGTAGTAATATCTGTAGTAATATCTGTTCGTAATATCTGTAGTAATATCTGTAGTAATATCTGTAGTAATATATGTAGTAATATCTGTTCGTAATATATGTAGTAATATCTGTAGTAATATCTGTAGTAATATCTGTAGTAATATATGTAGTAATATCTGTTCGTAATATATGTAGTAATATCTGTTCGTAATATCTGTAGTAATACCTGTAGTAATACCTGTAGTAATACCTGTAGTAATACCTGTAGTAATACCTGTAGTAATACCTGTAGTAATACCTGTAGTAATACCTGTAGTAATACCTGTAGTAATATCTGTAGTAATATCTGTAGTAATACCTGTAGTAATACCTGTAGTAATACCTGTAGTAATATCTGTAGTAATACCTGTAGTAATACCTGTAGTAATACCTGTAGTAATATCTGTAGTAATATCTGTAGTAATACCTGTAGTAATATCTGTAGTAATATCTGTAGTAATATCTGTAGTAATATCTGTAGTAATACCTGTAGTAATACCTGTAGTAATACCTGTAGTAATACCTGTAGTAATACCTGTAGTAATACCTGTAGTAATACCTGTAGTAATACCCGTAGTAATATCTGTAGTAATATCTGTAGTAATATCTGTAGTAATACCTGTAGTAATACCTGTAGTAATATCCGTCTCTTTTTCTTCATTAACTTCTGATTGTTTTTTATTCATTATCACTTGGTTTTTCTCCAACTTTTGCATCTTTTTCAGAGGCATGGTGATAATCAATCAATCAATCAATCAATAACCTTTATTAGTGTATCTCTTAATCCCCCCAGCAGACGTTCCAAAGCGCTTTAACAGACACACAAACCCAACAGGACTCTTCTTGTTGCTCTGGAGGCTCTGACTAACTCCTCCCTCACTGCAGCTGGAAACCAGCACACCTGTTGCTGATTGGTCCATTTGAATCAGACAGAATCACACAGGTGAGTCACACAGGTGGGTCACACAGGTGAATCACACAGGTGGGTCACACAGGTGAATCACACAGGTGAATCACACAGGTGGGTCACACAGGTGAGTCACACAGGTGAGTCACACAGGTGAGTCTCACAGGTGAGTCACACAGGTGGGTCACACAGGTGAGTCACACAGGTGAGTCACACTGGTGAGTCACACTGGTGAGTCACACTGGTGAGTCACACAGGTGAGTCACACAGGTGAGTCACACAGGTGAGTCACACAGGTGAATCACACAGGTGAGTCACACAGGTGAATCACACAGGTGAGTCACACAGGTGGGTCACACAGGTGAATCACACAGGTGAATCACACAGGTGGGTCACACAGGTGAGTCACACAGGTGAGTCACACAGGTGAGTCTCACAGGTGAGTCTCACAGGTGAGTCACACAGGTGAATCACACAGGTGGGTCACACAGGTGAGTCACACAGGTGAGTCACACTAGTGAGTCACACTGGTGAGTCACACTGGTGAGTCACACAGGTGAGTCACACAGGTGAGTCACACAGGTGAATCACACAGGTGAGTCACACAGGTGAATCACACAGGTGAGTCACACAGGTGAATCACACAGGTGAGTCACACAGGTGAGTCACACAGGTGAGTCACACAGGTGAGTCACACAGGTGAGTCACACAGGTGAGTCACACAGGTGAATCACACAGGTGAGTCACACAGGTGAATCACACAGGTGAGTCACACAGGTGGGTCACACAGGTGAGTCACACAGGTGAGTCACACAGGTGAGTCACACAGGTGAGTCACACAGGTGAGTCACACAGGTGAATCACACAGGTGAGTCACACAGGTGAATCACACAGGTGAGTCACACAGGTGAGTCACACAGGTGAGTCACACAGGTGAGTCACACAGGTGAATCACGAGAAAATCACGCTAGAAATCAAAACATAGTGGTGATTTCTGGGTTATAAATTTAAGTTAAGAAATGTAAAAATAGTGAATATTCTTGTTGAACGGACGTGCATTTAAATCTGGTGTGTCCGACGATCGTGTGTGAAGGAATCTGACACCTTGAGCGTGTGACAGGAAGTGTGTGACGCCGCGGGTCTGGAACACTCACCCCTGGCTGGATCCCGTTTGTGGGGTTTGCTCTTCGGGCTGACCGTCTTCTTCTTGGAGGCCTGGTTCTGGCTGTGCTCCCTCCACTTTTTCAACTGAAAGTTAATGAATTTCCACATCATCCAAGCTTGCGTCAGGCAGATCGCCGCCAGGCAAGTCATCCTGAGGGGAGGGAGGACACATTTCAGGACGTCTGAGTTGAAAAAAATCGGATTATTTCAATTGGAAAATTCAACTTTTGTGTAGATGAGTAGTTTTGAGACGCTTCTTGTGTGTTGCCATTTGGACTTGCCTAATAGTGAGCACATTGAAGTTTCCTTCTGCTAGAGAAAAGCCCTGGTTTTCTGTACGGGGCAGCCCGAAGCCAAACGTCAGGACTGAGAGTGTGAGGGTGAGGAGTCGGGCGATGACGAAGAGCAGCGCCCACAGGGTGAAGCTGCAAAGGAGATGAAGCAGATGGCATCAGACCAGGAAGGACCCACATCCATCAGGCCCCGGTTGAAATGAAATACCCCTTCTGCTTGTTCTCGTCGCTGAAGTAGAAGAGGCGTGAGGCGTGGAACAGCAGCTCCACCAGGTAGTGAGGGACCAGCAGCACCAGGCCCAGTCGGTGGAGGCTGGAGGGCGACAACGTGAACGTCAGCAACGACACACACACACACACACACACACACACACACCCCGAGATGTGTAATACGTGAGGGATACTCACTTTAAGACGTAGGCACCAGTGATGTGGACAACATAAAGGCAGATGTAGTAGAGCTGGCGAGGGATGTCCTCCTGCACAAACAGGAGAGTCAGAATAGCGGCAGCAGCGACATCAAAGTATCGTTTAACAGTACCAAAGGTGTGACTTCAGTTCCTTCACTGTCTGCACAAACATTCACAAGGAAACGGCAGCCGAGAGCAGCAACCTGTGAGATTCTACAAGTAAACCCAACAGCGTGAATTCACTTTCAAGTAACATGCAGACATTATATGTGTTTTACAGCCACAAAGGTGTAATTAAAATGATTTTACTGTGGAGTAGAAAGAGCACCAATAGTGACAGTGAATGCTAATTGTAATAACAAGGCAGTCAGAGACTGTCACACCCCTGAATTCAACATTTGACCCTGACCTACACATTTTTATGCCTCTGGCTTCCTGAAAACGTTGCTTAATGTTTCGTGGTTATATTTCATCAGGTTTCAGAGATGTGGACCTAAAAAGGTATAAAAAAAAGTGAAAATTTGACCTTGACCTAGTTTTTGAAAGTCAAGGTTATGATCTAATTTTCGTCCCCTTGCCTCCCTGAATATAACGCCTCTTGTTTCCTCTTTCCATCTCATCCAGTTCATGAGATATGTAAAAAAAAATGTGCAAAAAGTTGAAATTTGACCTTGACCTAGTTTACTCAAGGTCAAAGTCATCATCTCATTTTCATCCCCTCTGCTGCCCGAGTAATGTGCTTTTAGTTTCATCTTTCTATCTGCAACGGTTGTGAAGATATTTGGTGGACGAACAGACGACGATTACAAAACATCAGCGCTTTGAAAACGTAAAAAATGCTTCATCATCACTAAAGTATTGAAACCTCAATGGGAGGAGGGAGAGTGTGTTTCGTGCTCCTGTGTGTACATCAAACCTTCATCAAGAGTTTCACACAACAGAAGCCAATAAACAGAAACTTCAACAAGTTAGATTTATTTTACAGTCGTGTAAAGTTTGTTTTTTTTTTCCCCATCTCACCTTTCGGACTTTTTGAAAGTACAGCTCAGGAAGTGCATGGAGCCAATAGGCAATTTGGCAAATGTAGAAGAACTTGACCTGAAAACTGGACAGAGGACAGATTGTACAGAGGTTAAGAGTCTGGGTGTCATTTCTTCACAGACACAAGTTTTATTGTATTAATATATGATGGCTCATGTTTGGGCTCCAGAGATACGAGAACATGCAAAAGTCCAAAACAAATAAGCCAACAGTTAAGCTCCAAGCAGAACTTTATAAAACAATAAGGTGCATCTGAACACACTGGCATCATACACCTAAAGGTCGAGGTCAAAACTCAAAAACAAAGTGAAAGTTACGGCGTTCTCGATTATAAGTTGGGTTTAATAAAAATCAAAAAAGAATAAAAATCAATTTTACTTCATTTTCCTCCACTTAACTTCTGTCTGCCACAAATATTAGAATCATAAAATCACTAGTAAACCGTTACAAACACATGTTACTGTACGATAAATCAGAATAAAAAAAGACATTTTTTTTCTGGACTATATTAAGAAATAAAATCTGTCAGTTTAAAATAGATTCATATTAACCAAAAATTATTAAAATACATTCATTAACAAAGTTCAGTACAGAACTAGTAATAGTTATCTACAGTTTAGTCTGGAGACGAGTTCATTCAACTAACATTTCCTGGAACTAGTTAATGACGTAAAAACGAGGTTTATCTGCACCTCCATGATGGAACTCATTTAAATCTGTGACGCCTTTGTGGGATTAATCCTAAATTTATGATGTTTGTGTGTGTGTGTGTGTGTGTGTGTGTGTGTGTGTGTGTGTGTGTGTGTGTGTGTGAGTCTAGCCATCTTTACTTACACCATTTGAGTGTGTGGGTAACCCTCCCACAGGAAGGTCGGATTTGTGGCAAAATCCTCCTGGAAAGAGAAGAAGATGAAGATGAGATGAAGGCTGGTGCATTGTGGGATGCTGTGTTACGGTGACCCCTGACCCCCCCCCCCCAGGTACCGCTGTGAGGATGCTGCAGCCCCAGATGAAGGAGAACAGGTAGAAGGCTGCCAGCTGTCCAGACTCGTTGAATTTGCTGTGTTTGGTTTTGGACAGGTGTAACCTCCTGTTCATTTTCTGGAACGACACCAGAACATCGGTCGACACGTCAACGCGTTGATGTTGACGTTCAGGAAGGAAAAGGTGGCATCCTGTCTTTCATTGAAGATAGCATTTTTAAAAAATGCTGTCTTTTTTTAAAAATCTTTTGACAGATTATATATATATACTCACGTCGAGGATATATTCTTGGATCAAGGCATGAAGAATGACGGCTATGAGGAGATAGAAAAACACAGTGGCCACATCTTTAGGGCCGTACTGGTAAAGGTTCACCGGCTCACTCTTCTCATCTGAAAAAAAGAAGCAACGAGGAGAAAAATAAAAGTACAAAATCACCCGCAGAGATCGTGTGTCATCACTCCATCACGCACACACATTATGATGTCATCAACGTAACCACGTTTATCTCAGATCAAATAATCCCACCTCATTTCTAAACCCTGATCAGGTGACATGAAGTCACCTGATCAGCATCAGTCGATTAGCAGTTATCAAAAATACGATTTTTCCATAATGGTGGATGTGGATCCACTTTCTGCTGATATAAAAATATAATAACGTGTATTTTAATCTCTAACTAGGTGAAGAACCAGCTCCACCAAAGACGACTGATGTCTCACCAACAAGCAAAAAGGACGGAAAAACAGATTAAGATTCACAAAGTCTTAATCCATGAAGTGAATTTACTTTAAAGCTCCATTACAGGGAAACTAAAGGAGTCGTTGGTATAAAACTGGGATTAGAACCATCAGCTCACCGTGAACTTGTGTTACGTTATACTGGACTGTGATGAACATGATGGCAAACTTTGCTGTGACCTACAAAACAAAGGAAAGACAGATTAACAGGCTGAATCGAGGTTAAGACAGAACATTGATTTGTCTGTGACTTTCTAACATCCCTCTCAGAAAGTCCCATCGACTGAACTCAGTTTAGTTTTAAACAAGCGTGGCATAAAAATCTGGTGTTTAATCTGGAACCTGTTAGAAACATTTCATGCAGACGTGAAGACGGTTGTGTTTCTACTCATTCCTATAAGTGTCAGGGGGCCTCCAGGAGTTGAACAGGGGGTCCTGGAGGGGCTCCAGGGTCGGGATGGAAGAGGCTTCACTTTCTCCTCACATGAAAATTGATACCTCAGGAGTCATTTTAATAGAAGTGTACATTAAAGCTGGATTGAATTTGGCTTTAAGTGGGGACAGGTCCTTACTGGAGCTGCTAGGTTCATTCAAACTGGACTTGTTGACCCAGAGCTGGCGACCAAATGTGGGCTTAGCCTGACTCTGTTAGCCCCCAGCATGATGGATATATTAGCTGTGGATGAAGTGAATCAGCCAAATGGTAAAGTGAGCTGTTAGCCGAGCTAGTGGGCCTCCTCGCCATCTTCTTTAGTAATCAGTGAAGCACATGACAGGGGAAGGAGTCAGGCTAGCGCCCTGCACCTGGAGTGCGGCTGTCACGTTAGCTCGCAGCGGCTAGCAGCAGCTAGCAGCGGCTAGCGGCAGCAGCTAGCCGCAACAGCTAGAAGCAGCTAGCGGCAGCAGCTAGCAGCGGCTACATCCCATCAGTACCTCGAACATCAGGCCGAGGAGGATGATCATGGCCAAGCACGAAACCATGTCGGCGTGATTCTGGATCACGAACTCGTGGCTCAGCACCGGCGGGCTCTTGTTCTTCTTGCGGAAGCCCATGGCTCAGCGACACCGCTCTCCCCCTCTCTGGATCCGGGCTGCCGTCGCCGAGTCGAGCTGGATTTGGAGCTAGCTTCCACTCCCCCTCCGCTTCACCACAGCCGATGGATGGTGGCTTTTGGCCGGGGCCGATCGCTCCACTGCGGTCTGTTAGCACCGTGAAGCCGCTGCTCATGTGTTCAGAAACAAGCATGAAGGCGCATCGCACCTGACCAAACACCGCGGAGCAACACCCACTTCTTTTCCTGCCTGCTAGAGTCAGATGACGGGCCCTCCCACTTCAAAACCCCATCAAGGACCGCCCACTGCCGATGACGTAGGAGGACCCAGGCCCGTGGTGCCTTCACGGCCTCCACGTCAGGAGAGGAAATCCCACATCCAACGTTAAAAAAGATTATGAAATCCCTTGAGTTTACTTGCTTTACTTTATGAACACACATTTATTTATATATGCACACACATATATATGTATATTGTGGGTACGTTTTCCATTGTATTTGGCAAAATTTGTTAGCTATTTTGAATAAATAACAGGAAATTCAAAGTTTGTATACTTTAAAACACAATATTCCCATTCTAGTCAATTAGTTTGAAATTGACGGTGATGGGACACTTCGTAAACTGTTTCCATCAATTTAATGGCAAATTAATGGACACTTCGTAAGGAATACAGCAGTAAGGTAAGTATTATTACATATATGTGATAATTTTTTGAGCAACAAACCGAACGTCAACTCATGTTAAAGATTTCACCGCAGTTTCGGTTCTTAATGATTAGGCATAAGTGTAATTTGCCTTGAGGCCTTCGTTAGCGTATAGCATAATATGGCTACTTCCATTACACTCAACAGTTTAACCATTTTCCTCGTTAGCTTGTCTCCAGTGATCTTTAACGTCACCATTCGATGTATATCGCGTAGGTAGAGACAAAACTCCACGTTGCTGGCGCTAGAGGTCAGTACGAGACAAAACCACGTCAGCTAAAGCTGCTCACCCACACCTATATCAATGGAAAGACGGTAGTCCACCAACAGTAGCCCGGCTAGCTCAGTCGGTAGAGCATGAGACTCTTAATCTCAGGGTCGTGGGTTCGAGCCCCACGTTGGGCGCAAATGTTTTTTCCCCGCTCGTTCTAAATGTACACTATATTACTATGTAATACTACTGAGTAACAGAGTTACGTAATATTAACAGATTAACAGGTTTCCCTTTACGTATTACAACTGCATCACATTAATGCAGACTCACACCATCGGCATAAACCAATCTGAATAAACTAACTTTGTAAACTCGATGGCAATTATACAGTTTGTACTTTCAATGAGTAGAGCATTTAAAAAATAAATATTTTGTTTGTTCTGGCATATAATTGCAGAAGTAAACATTGCTCACTATACCTCGGTGTAGCATCACTATGAATTACTGTGTTAAAACACTGCTATCATTTATTCGGCAGTCAAATTTGTCTCAGGTAAATAATGACATTGTGAGTGTCCCCAGAGTTGTATTTATAGTGGCATTATGTCTTTCTGTTTTAGTACAAAGTGTATATCTGACTATTATTGGATGGGAAGACATAAACTGGAGCTAGATGCTGCTACGTCTTTTTATAAATGATCGTTGCGAGTACAGAAAAGAGACGTTAAGCACACTTTGCACAAAAGTCAGTGCTTTCTATTTGCTACTGAAAGAAGGAGGCGATAGGGAGATGCATATTTAATGTGTGCTGTTTTATTCTGACTACAATTTGTGGAACATGTGCTTATACACATGTATATAAATATATGTGCAAATGTTTGTGTTTGTGGTTAACACACGGTGACAGGAGTCATGTGTGACTTAAAATGGCTTCTCTTCTTCCCCTTTCCTTTACAATGTGTATGTTTGTAAAGTGTTAGACGAGATACTTTCTCATTTTAGCGTGCGTTTTCTCTCCTTTTTTGCAGACTGATTCGTCGAAATAGGTGAGAAGCTACAGCCGTTTCTGCAGAAACAGCGACGAGGGAGGGAGGAGTTTAAACAAAGGCCCTCGCCACATAAAAAAAAAATGGAGGTTTGTGCAGAGAAGCCATGGTGTCCTGCTCTTCCCAGTCGACAAGCTGCCAATCCTACGTTTCGCGCCTTCTTTAGAGACAACTACGGCTTGAATCTACATCTGTAAGCTGAAAAACGTCAAACATACTCCTCCAGTGTGTTGTTCTGTGCATTCAGGCCTCGCTCTCTGCTTCTTTTTTCTTTCCTCTGGCTCTAACACTCGCAGTGCTGCCCCTGCCTGCACTGAACAAAGATAATTACTCAGGAAACATTTTGACCAATCAGACGCAGCCTTGTATCCTGCCTGTGAGGAGAGCGACCAGTCAGGATCGGGTTCACATCGCCGGGGCCTGATCGCCTTGCCTGAAGAGCGGAGCCTTCCCCCGGCCGAGGGCTGAGAGTGTCCTCCATGTTTTCTAAGTGTTGACATAACAGTGTGTCAGGCAGCCATGCATCCACAGAGGTAAGCTCTTTTTATCTCCACTCTCTGATACCCTTCTCGTCGTGGTGGGGGGGTGACTGTTGGTTTCTTCATGATCAATGTGCACACCTAAAAAAAAAAAAAATCAGTTTGGAGAGCAGCAGCAGCAGCAGGAGGAAGAGGAGGAGGAGGAGGAGCTGGATTGGAGGCCTCGCCAGGCCTCGGCGCTCCACAGCGGCGAGGGTGGGGTGGGGATGGGGTGGGGGTGGCTGGGTAACGACTCTCACCCTTGCTCTCTCTCTGTGTCTCAGGGTCACATGGGTGCCCCCCCCCCCTCACAAGACAACCAGGCTGCCGTACAGGAGGCAGGGTGGACCATGGCAAATCCTTTTCATAATGCAAAGGAGAGCTAGAATTAGAAACGGCACCCAGGCAGAGAGAGAATGGGGGATGGGCAGTGGGGGAGGACCTGGGGGGGGGGGTCTTATGTACCCTTTGTAAGTCGATTGGCTCTGTTCTGTTTTCTTGTGTCATGCCAGGCTGGGGAATAGACATGGGGGGGGACATAGATGTGCTTGTTAGGAGGACAAGGCGTGAATGAACACTGGCTTCACGTTTAAATGGCGTTTATACGTCTGGTTGTAGGTTCTGACCCCCGATATTGGTCAGAGCAGGAGCCCCCACCTTTAGTTACAAGCTGATGATCTCCCACTTCTTCCTGTCTTACGGTTTTTAGATTTAATCCGCGGATTGAATCTAAAAAAGCGAACATCCCGTCAGCTGGATTGTGAAACCGCTTCCTCTTCTGTGGCCATTTTAGCCTCGCACGATCAGGAAACACGAGACTTGTGAACACAGAAATGCTCTAACAATGTTTTTCCTTCTTGATTTTGACTTGTTTTCACAGAAATGAGTTGATGCATGACTCACAGATCAGGCGTGTCAGGGAACTTCTTACTGTTTGTGGTCAGTTTGCGGTTTCCAGTGATGGATTATGTCTCAAGATTTTAGCATTGTAGCTTCCTGTTGTGGAGAAACGCGTTAAATCAGACAGAAAATAGTGACGGTATACAGTCAGTGTCTCTTTCTCTTTCTATAAAAGAGTAAAATCCTTCCCCTTGAGAATTTATGAGCTGTGATATCTACAGTATGACTGTTGGAAGTGTCAGTAGTTTAACACGACCGTTGAGGCCTCTTTCAAAGGCAACGTAGTCGATAATCCAGACTACAACCACAGACATTACCCATAAACCCTGTGGAGATTCTGGTGATCCTGATCGGCCCGACTGGAGGAACACAAACCGTCTAACAGGGAGAAATCTCTGCATTGCAGTAGAAACGCTTTTGTCAGAGGGGAGCTGATCCATGTGGCACGGCGCAGGCAACCAATGATATTCCACCCCGATGGCCTTGCAGCCAATCGCAGCTGCAGTCGAGGTTAAAGATTGACAATCAGAGGCAGAGCGGCAGGGAGAGCGAGGGCCTTCTGGAAAATTCCACAGCCATTTTTGATTCACCCTTTAAAGCCTGATATCAAATCCAGGTCAAATCTTTCTTTTACAGGATATCACGGGATGTGGAACGTCTTTATTCAGATGGTTAGTTTATAGATTATAGATTAGATGCTTCATCTTCATTTTGTTTTTTGTTGATTTCAGGTTAAATCACCCAGGATGCATTTCTTCCGTCTTGCATGTTGGGTTTTGTTCTTTGTGCTGTCATTTCAGAGAACCTAATCATCTCCCTGGGGAGGTTCTTTTTTTATTTTTTATTTTTTTAGCTAGATCGCTGAGTCGTGTGTTTGTCTCTCAATCCCACGTGTTTTCAATCTCAATCCCAGTGAAAAGAGCCGAGTCACTTCTCTGATAAGAGAAGGCCGTCTGTTCGGATGTGTGAGCAGTGCGACTTCTTTAAGGTGCACCGATCCCAGCATCAGAACACAGAATTTAATTTGTTCAAGGTGAGGTTGGATTATTCTAAGGAACGGCTGAAGTCATAATAAAAAACCTCTGAGATAATCCCATCTCAGATGATTTATTCCTTCACGTTTCCCTCCTAAATTGTTGGTGTGTAATCTCCGCAGATCTTTCTGGTTCCTCCTGCGTGGATGTGTCAGCGCCGGAGTCTGAGCCTGGGAGTGGGGGATGGGGGAGAGAAGTGGGGAGGTGGGGGGGAGGGGAGCAAGCTGTGGCCTCCATTTTCTGTGACGAGAGAAACCCTGCTCGTCTCTCACAGGAGTGGAATCTGAAGGCTTTGAGTCACTCTGGTTTCCTTTTTTGTCCATCAGGTACGACTTGCAGGGGAGGAAATACTGTCAGTGTTTTCCTGAAAAACCACGTCTGTCTGGAATATCTCCCTCAATCTGATGCGGATTTTATTTTCCCAACTCTCCTTGCGTGATGGATCTTTTGATCTGAGAACGCCCTTTGGATCAGCACACGTTTTATTACTGCTGGTCATCTTGGGTTTTTTTTTTGTTTTTTTGTCTGGTAGTTGCAGTCTTGCCATTGTTATTAAATGTGTGTGTGTGTGTGTGTGTGTGTTGTTGTTGTTTTGCAGCATCTTTCGGGCTGCCCCGGGTGGGTTTGGTGGATGTTCTCTCCTTACAGGCTTGTGCTACATGCTGCAGAGCGACACGGCCAACGGTTTCTCATTTTCATGTGGGCCTCATTTGTTCCCTCAGTCCGGAACAGGAAGGCCCTGGAGGGGTGTGTGTGTGTGTGTGTGTGTGTGTGTGTGTGTGTGTGTGTGTGTGGGTGTGGATGTGTGTGTGCATGTCGGCTCAGACTGAAAGTCTCACAGAAACTCTTCTTCCTTTCTGTCAGGGGATGGAGGTTATAACGCGTTTATTTCCCTTCCCTTCCAGTTGGATCAGGTTGCAGTAATTATGGGTCTGAATGCCTGAATAGAAACGAGTGAATCCAGAATATCTCCGATGACTTCGGTAGCTAGATTAAGATTATTTTGTGTTTTATATTTGACGGGGAAAAACCCCTGTTAAATATTTGAATCGCGATGCCGATGTCGACTCGGTTTTTAAAACGAGGAGAGATTGGGGTGGATGTTACCGCCGCTGAACGGCTGTGAGGAATGTCTCTGTGGGAGCGGAGGAGGGAGCCTGAAGAGCATTCCTTCACTTTAGAAGGAGGAAAAAAAAAAAGAAAAGGGAGAAGCTTATCCCATAAATGCGGTTGACCTTTGCGTGGCGGCCGGTGAAAGCCTTCGTCCCTGCTGGAAACCAGAGCTGCATCCGTTGCTACGAACTGGTCAAAGTGTGTGACCTGTCAGGGGTCCTCGCCGGGGGTTTCTTCTGAATAAAGGCTACATCCTCAGAACCTGGCCCTCCGTTGGGCCGACAAAGGAGGAAGCAAACACTCAAAAGACTTTTGAGTCGCTTTATTCTCATCCTTTTTTTTTTTACTAAGGGGAAATTAGAGGCGAGGAAGACCACAGACCTGGAAACCAGACTTTTTTTTGGAAGTAACTGTTACTGTTTTTAGCGTGAGACACAATTCTTCTAGAGTTTCTTCAAGAAAAGTGAGGAATTTATTCTGTGGACTGACTTTTTCATAAAAACGGACACAGAATATGCAGATATTTCTGATTCCGGTGTTCAAATGACACCAGAACATCTCCGTTATTGTATGTTTTCCAGGTCCCGTCCCAGATAGCAACACGTTTGGTGACAGATTTGCGTGTTGGAGGCGTGTTAGACGGAGCTGAACCCCCCCCCCCCCCGAGGGGGAGCTGTTGTTACAGAAGGGGGGCTCCAGAGGCGGCGTAAACATTCACCGCCGGTCGCCGTGAGACTCGCTCCCCCCGGGGCAGGACGGACAGACTCCCTGTTTCACCCCCCCATCATGTGACTAATCACCATTAGTGAGACGAACAGAGATCAAGGCCTCGTCAGACAGCAGCTCCCATGTCCCCTGAAGGACGAGGGGTGTGTGTGTGTGTGTGTGTGTGTGTGTGTGTGTGTCAGCCAAATGACCCAATCGTGAATATCTGCTCCTGCTTAGCAGAGAGGAGCGTTGCCATGGCGATTACCATTTTCTCATGACACGTAAAGACCACATTCAGACTCGCCGGTATGGGTTTGAACTCGGTGTCGCCGCGTTAGAGACGCCGAAATCAAACGGCGGCGATAACAATGGAAACAGCCGAGTCCCTCTCCACAGACCCTGAGGGACCCGGCGCCCGGCGTGGAGTGGCTCGTGTTCCACTTGTTTACTGTTGTGTCAGTGTGGCTCCTGAACACCTCGTCTGACTGCCTGTTTCCTCTCGTTCCCATCTGCCGCCGCCGCCGCCGCCGCCGCTGCTCAGTCTGGCTGAAGACGAGGTGAAGACGGAGCCCGATGCCGTAGACGTGATGGACGCCTCCGTGCGAGCCAAAGGTGAGTCTCCGAGGCCGAGCGGCTCCGGCAGCCTCAGAGGAGGCTGAGGCGTTTCTACGCGAGGCTCAAGAGCGGCGTGGAGCGTTTTACTGGCCTCTCATTCCGCCGCAGACGACCACGTTGTGTTCGGCCGCCTTCCTGCTCAGATTTCATGTCAAGTATCAACATTTGAGAGTTGGATGGATTTGTTTCTTTGGTTTCTCAGCGAGATCTCTAAGACTTCAGTATTTTCCGCACTATAAGCCGAACCTCAAAGCCTTTAATTTTCTCAAGTGCGAAAGTTTTAAAGTAGGTCATTTATTGAAGGTGAGTCTTATAGTGCAGAAAATACTGTACACGACTTTAAACCTGGTTTATTCTTGGCGTAGCTAAATTATATCCACAAAAGCCGTTTTTATCTTCTGATATTTGTCTAATATGTTGGACTTGGAGCTTTTTCTCATGTGATTTCCTTTCTTTATTCAGTCCCAGAACCCCCAGGGTCAGCAGAGCGACCCTCAGCCCCACAGAAGAGAAAGATCTCCAGCCCCACCCATTCCTCCAATGGACACTCGCCCTCAGACACCTCCCCCAGCCCGCTCAAGAAAAAGAAGAAACCCGGGGCCGTTAACTGTAACAACAAAGACCAGGTAGGAGCTCCGGTGTGCTCGTTTTCGTATCTGGCACGTCCTCCCAGCATGTGCAGCACGCCACTGTGGAGGAATGTCAGCATTCCTGTTGGGACTAAAGGTCATCAGCAGACAGTAAAGCAGCAGAAAGGACCAAAATGTAGCTCAAAACAAAAGCCACGCCACGTCGAGCTGGTTGGTTTTCCTCTTAGCACATTCCAAAGAAATTCATTACGAGGGTAAAAAGTTTCACAAAAGCGCTGAGAGGCCAGAAGCTTGTGTAAGTCATTGATTTTCAATGCTGCAGGTACGTTTGAGGCGACCCTCAAACGGACGATAAGAAAGGTGATAAAAGCCGGAGTCAGAGTCGCCGAGGTCTGATTTTAACGCTGTCGGCTTAAAGGACATACATGCATTAAATACCTGGTGTGATGGTGGACGTGCTGCGGTGTGATAGACGTCATAAAGCGCCGCCACATGTGCACGGTCAAATCACGTTTTTTTTAGACGTTTTTGCACGTTTGTCTCCTGAGGAATCACTGATGATCCTTTGTGTCCAGTGAGGAGTCACTGCCGACTCTGACTCAGTTTTGATCTGCCCAGTGATTCCCTTCAGTCCTCCTTGAACATGCATGATACTAAATAAAGATCATTTTATTATCATTCATCAGGCGTTTGTGAACCCACTTTGTGTCTTGTTGATAAGTTTTCATTTGAAATTTAACGTTATGCGTGAGAAACTGATACCAAGCAGTATTTTCCGCGCTATAAGGTGCACCTTCAATGAACCGCACATGTGACAACCTTTTCATATATAAGGAGCACTGTGTGTTTTAGAAAAAATTAAAGGCTGTTAGGTGCGCCTTATAGTACGGAAAATACTGTACTTTAAAATGGACTTAAAGTACGGTTGAGGATAATTTAAGGGGTGGAAAATCAGCCGCGAAACCAAATGCCAAGTATCGTTCACACAGAGATCATCGTCATGCGTTGTTGACTCTCAGCTGAAGGCCTCAGGCTCGCGCCGTAAAACCTGTTGGGTCGCTCCTATCTGGCTCACGATTGGACCGTCCGTGTTTTCCCACTTCACAGAGTGTTGTTTAGTCACTGCTGTCGTTTATTGTCCTAACTGTGCTGCTTACCCAGCTCACCCCATACTGACTGTTGCCTTGTTTGTGTTGCATTGCACCTTTTTTATGTGTTCCTGCGTGTTTTTTGAAACCTGCCCCCCTTGTTTCTCTTGCCTGCATTTCAGTCAGAGCTAAGACATGGTCCCTTTTACTATATGAAGCAGCCAGCACTCACCACAGACCCTGTTGATGTTGTACCGCAGGATGGCAGGAATGATTTCTACTGCTGGCTGTGCCACCGAGAGGGCCAGGTGCTCTGCTGTGAGCTCTGCCCCAGGGTGTACCACGCCAAGTGCCTCAAACTACCAGCTGAGCCCGAGGGCGACTGGTTCTGTCCCGAGTGTGAGGTATCTCGTTGAGAAGTGTGTGTGGGTGGACGTCGAGGATTTATGGGAGTCTGTAGCTGGCTGAAGGGGTGTCAGGCGATATGTGGTGGATGCAGAAACACACATGGTGTGACACCCCTGCAGACTAACAGTGCACACCACAAATCTGACTTGTCATAAAGATGTTTAATTAAATGGAATTAATGTGCGCATTTTTCATCTGCACAGTTTTATATATACTATATGTACAAAAGTATTTGGACACGTGGCTCTTACACCTAAAAAATCTTTCACAACATCTCATTCCAGTTCAATAGGCGTTAATATAGACTTGGCTTCTTCTGCGATGCGTTTCTACAGTATTTCTTTTTTTTTTTTTTTTTTTAGTGTGTGTCTGTTGGATTTTTTGGGCCGTTCATCTAAAAACAACGTTTGTGTGGTCAGGCGCTGATGTTTAGAGACAAAACTGAATTCCCACTCACCTTTCCAGTTCGTTCCAGAGGTGTTTGTGGGAGCGTTGAGGTCAGAGTTCCTCCCACCCGCCTCATCAAACCGGTTCCTTATGGATCTTGTGGGACAGTCATGGTGGAACTGGAGCGTAGAACTCCCCTAACCCCTCCTCTGTATGAACTGATGTGTCTGAATACTTTTGTGCATATAATATATATATTTATAAAACCCAGAGACAGCAGGTAATGTAAACTTTTCATAAGACGACACCCAAATGTCTGTAAATGTCTTTGTGTTTGCTGGTGTTTATTCTCACGGTTATAGAGAATAATAATACGATTTTACCATTAATTATTAAACCTTTGGTTGCAGAAAATTACAGTGGCTGAATGCATTGAAACCCAGAGCAAAGCAATGACAATGCTGACTATAGACCAACTCTCCTACTTGCTCAAATTCGCACTCCAAAAGATTAAACAGCCCGGGGTAAGACTCGTTAAGATCCACTGCTTTGTCAGTTTACCGTGTGTTTTATAGTCTAATTTAACCCTCATTGCATAAATGACAAAAACAAATGAATTCTCTATGAATTGAAGCATCCAAACTTTATCTAATCCACCTGTTTCTTCTGCTTGTCATATATTCCTAACCTGTACAGACGGAGCCTTTTCAAAAGCCAGTGTCTTTGGAACAACACCCGGATTATGCAGAGTATATTTTCCACCCTATGGACCTGTGTACATTAGAAAAGGTATCAGCAATTTTCTTCTGCAAATAAAAAAAGCAAATAAGAATACAGATCGTAATCAAACCAAACTGTAAAACAATTTGAAGCAATTCCAAATCGTTAATTTCGGTTTTTTTCATTTGATAGAATATCAAAAAGAAAATCTACGGCTGCACCGAAGCCTTTCTTGCTGATATGAAGTGGATCTTACACAACTGCATCATCTACAACGGAGGTAAGACATCAGGAATCCAGCTTCTTCACAGGAGAACACGTCAGTGAGGTTTGTTCTTTCATTCTCAGGTAATCACAAACTAACAGCAACCGCAAAAGTCATTGTGAAGATTTGTGAGCATGAGGTGAAAAAGTTTTTCTAACTTTATTGTCAGATTCTGTAGAAATGTCACTGTTATAGACTGAATTTATTGGTATTAATCGATTTGTACTTTTAGATGAATGAGATTGAGGTGTGTCCGGAGTGCTACCTGTCTTCATGCCAAAAAAAAGACAACTGGTTTTGTGAGCCTTGTGTAAGTTTTTCACCAAGTTTAGCGGTTTTTTACACATTATGTTCAAGTCTTAAAGCTTTATCGTGTTTGGTTTGTCCCCAACAGAGTCAACCCCACCCGCTGGTCTGGGCTAAACTTAAAGGTTTTCCTTTCTGGCCGGCCAAAGCGCTTCGGGAGAAGGACGGGCAGGTAGACGCTCGCTTCTTTGGACAGCACGACAGGTAGGAATGAAAACGCCTCACACGCAAAAACTGAAGGTGGATGACCCCCAACCTGAGATGAATCTACTTGTTATTCTTATTTTTATGGCTGTAGAGCCTGGGTCCCCATCAACAACTGCTACCTCATGTCCAAAGAGATCCCGTTCTCTGTGAAGAAGACAAAAAGCATTTTCAACAGCGCCATGCAGGAGATGGAGGTCTACGTGGAAAACATTCGCAAGAAGTTCGGGGTCTTCAACTATGCACCCTTCCGGACTCCTTACACGGCCAACAACCAGCTCCAGATGCTGCTGGACCCCTCCAACCCCGGCGCCGGGACGGTGAAGACGGACAAACCCGATAAGCTGCGCTTTAATTTTGACATCACGACGTCTCCTAAGATGGTCCTCAGCAAGAGCTCCACGCCCAGCGGCCTGAGCCGACGGGTCTCCGTGACGGACATGCCGCGATCTCCCATGAGCACCAACTCCTCCATTCACACCGGGTCCGACGGGGAGCAGGATGTGGAGAAAGCTGGCAGGAATCCGGCGTTTCATTACAGCACCGGAGAGGAATCCATGGATTGTACCGGTGAGGAGAAACACACAACTCCAGTTAGCAACGTGCTAGTGGATGTGGTGGAACACTTGGGATATTTTATGCTTATGACATAAATTATAATGAAAAAATTGATTTCGCATTTATTTTCTAAATTGTTGTAATTCCAGCATCTCCTGTCTCAGGGAAGATGGGTCCTGCAGGCGGTGTGGCAGGCAGCCCCAAAGCTTTAAACCCTGGATTGATGCCCAAGCAAGAAAGAACGGGAGGCACCGGGGGCATCCTCAACCTCAACCTGGGTGAGTCACACCACAAACGTCCTGCCAGTAGCGTTTTCACACGTGAAAAGTGCGTCATTAATGGTGCTGATTGTGTCATCGTGTCGAATTCGACGTGAAATCAAACGGTCAACGGTTGCTTTCAGACCGGGTGAAGGCTGAGATGGACCTGAAGGAGCTGAGTGAGACTGTTCAGCAACAACAGCAGCAGAATCAGCAACAGCAAGGAGGATCGGCCGCGCTCACCAACCCAAAGAGACCAATCAGGAGTCTGGACAAGACTATCGAGAGCTGCAAGGCTCAGCTGGGTACACACACAACCGCCGTCTGGTTTATTCTGGCACAAAAACATTGATGCTATGCTAACTGGGGACGTTAATGTCTATGGGTGTGTGCCGTTAGCTTCCAGCTTTATCCTCGCCAGGCAGCACCAGAGACCCGGCGCTAGTCAGATAGAACTACAGTGATCTCTCTTTACTCGCGGAACCACATGCGAATAACGAATTCTAACGAATTTATCTTATCATTTACGGTAATTTAAACGTTTCTCAACACCCCCCCCCACCCTGATATTAAACCACCTTCTCTCTGTATTACCTTTAAAACACTCTGATAGACTGTTTAAAGCACTTTCGTGTCTCACGGAAGTCACAGACTCACGGAACGCAGCGCACTTCCTGATGCCGTCAGCCAATAGAATGCGTGTACGGTATCACGTGACTGCTGACCAAAAATCCGCGATGAGGTAAAGTCGAGCGTGTTGATGCGCGAATGTGCGAGGGATTACTGTACTTCTGTTTTTTTAAAGTACGTATTTAAAGCTCACTTTGATACAGTTTAAATTTGGGTCACGTCTGCCTTGAGGAAATTTTTTTTAGAAATGTTAAAAACACCAATTAAGATTTCAGATTATTCATCTAGTGAGAATTAAATTAAATTAAGTTATTACATCCCGCTTCAAAGCGGTGATGTATTGTAATTGTCAGTGTTCGTGTGTTCGTCCGTTAATCAATCAAATATCTTCACAACCGTTAGACAGAAAGATGAAACAAAAAGCGCATCACTCAGGCAGCAAAGGGGATAAAAATGAAATGATGACCTTGACCTTGAGAAAGCTAGGTCAAGGTCAAATTTCAACTTTTCTACAATCTTGAACCGGATAACATAGAAAGACGAGGAAGAAGGCCCGTGTGATTAAGACCATAGATCAAAGCTAGGGCTTTGATCTATGAAAGTAGGTCAGAGCACTAACTTTGATCTTTGACCTATGCAAGTAGGGTCAGGGTAAAATTTTGAATTCAGGGACGTCGCAGGATGTTGCAGTCTCTGACTACATTGGTTCTTGATCTACCAATGCACTAGCTTTGATCTATGGTCTTACTCGCACTGGCTGTCTCCATATGCACTAGTCAGGCACTACTTTCAGGGTGCCCTGACCTTCCCTGAAAGTAGGTCAGGGTAGGTCGTGGGATGTTGCAGCCTCTGACTGCCTTGTTAAGTAATTAGTATTGAACATCCTTATGAATAATAGAAATGTTCTTATAAAGTGTATTTGTTGGTTTGAGGATTAATATATGTGGGAAACAGTTATTAAAACAGTTAATTATTCCGGGACCAGAACAAACATGAATTTCTCTGATCCGGAACGTTTGTTTCTCGCTCAGGTATCGACGAGATTTCTGAAGATGTTTACAAAGGCGTGGATCACAGCGACTCCGACGAGTCGGAGAAGTCGGACTCGAGCGACAGCGAGGACTTCAGCGACGAGGAACACAAGCCAAAGAGTTCAGCTCAGGACGGCAAAGACAAGGCAGAGAAGAAGAGACCCAAAGCCAGCGCAGAAGGAGAGCTGAAGGACGGCTCCGCAGGTCGAGGGGAGAGAGCCGCCCCCGAGCCCCCGCCGAAGGACAAGCAGGGCGCCAACGGCCCAGAGAGGGACTTGCAGGACAAGCCCAGGACGCCCCAGCCTCAGCCCCCCGCTGACAAAGCTAAAGGCCCGGAGGAGGGACGAGCCACTGCCGCCCCGGCGGGGGAGCAGGACTCCGACTCGGAACGGGAGCTGGTGATCGACCTGGGAGACGAACAGGGGGGCCGTGACCCCAAGAGGCCCAGAAGAGAAGCCGTGGCTTCAGCCGCCAAGACCCCCAAAGAGACGCATGTCGCCAAACCGGAAGGTGAGAACTGGTTAGCAGAACATAAAGAGTTAAAACGCTGTTAAAACTTGTGCCTCATGGATTTTTCACAACATCTTGATTTTGATTGAAGCGGATCAGCTGGTGGGTGTGACCTTTAATTCTGTGGTCCTTTAACTTTTACACAACTCCAACTCAAATCCTCTCTTCTCTGAACATTTATGGATCAAACATCTCAAAATCTATGGTTTAGGACAGGGGGGGGCCCCCAGTGGAAATGAGTTTTCCACTGGGGGCCTCATCAGCATCACGGCTGTCCTCAAAGGGGCCAGATGTAACTAATAAATGTAACTAAATGTAACTACTGAATGTTAAATAAGTGAATTTCTGACTTATTCTAGTTCCAAACATTACAGTTAGACAGAAAAAACATGTTTGTTTGTTTCTCTGTTCTAACATAAATCCTTTTCATTTGTCAGGTTATTAAACCCACAGAACTCCATCAATCAAGGATCAAACTATCAATCAATAAAGAAAAATAACATCAGACACAAGTTAGGACATTAACTTTGTTCACTACGTTTAGTCAGAGTTCAAATGGGCTGAACTACTGCATTGTGGGAAATGTAGTTTTGCTCGAAGCACACTTGTGACCTATTTATTTTTAGACAGTCTGACACTTTATTCTCTCGCCGGCCACATAAAATGATGTGGAGGGCCACATTTGGCCCCCCACATCGTTGAGTTTGACACATGTGGTTTAGGACAACACATCCGTCTCTTGAAAGAATTGTAGTCTAAAAATCAATCCTACAAAAACAAGATATTAATTTAATTCCATAATTTCTTCAATCTCAGTTTTGACAGCTTTCAATAATTAAAGTCGAAGTAGTAACTCCTGCATCTGCGATAAAAACCAGGCACAAATTACATCTAATTCTACATCCACAGATATTTTCCCCTCACTGCCAAACAATTCTGTCACATGACATCAAAACGACTTTTCCACTGTTCTCCCCAGAACCATTCAATGAGAACAAGCTGTGTTTCCTCCCATGAACTTCATTTAAATGTGTTACACGCACTTTGTGTACTAAAAAAAAAAATTAAATTTAAAAAACACTTAAAACAGGAAAGCTAACATCTGTCTGGCGTTTCCACCGCAGACGATTCCAACACCGTCAGAGCAGTTTGAACACGATAGTTGTGACTAATTAGGGTGTTTATTCAGCCACACACGGCTTTGTGTTCACCTTGCTGTTAACCTTTTTCAAACTGCACACAATGGAAGACTTTAAATGTGTTGTGTGATCTTTGTGAGTTGTTTCAGGCAGCGAGATCACAGATAAATGGATGAAAGAAACCAGATATCAGAGCTCAGATAGCTCAGATATCTGGTTTCTGTGATTATCTCTGACCAATAAAATGTTTTGAAGCAGTTTTTTTTTTTTTTTTTTTAAATATTTGCAAATTTTGTCTGTAATCCTAACAAGAAAGGTAATTGGATGAGAATGAGTGAAACTTTTCCATCTACAAATTAATAGAAATGCAAAAAAAACGTGAAATTAATTGGTTTAAATGTGATTGTTTCTTAAAAAATGACTACAAATCTCTCTTATTTAACCCCTTAAAGTGCTCTAGCTAAGCACCCGTACTTTGTCTTTGCTCAGGTAAAGTGCCTTCATCTGCTGCAGCGGCCACGCCTTCGCGGGAAGCCGCCCCCGCCCTCAAAGACTCCCTGCAGCCCACCATCACCGCGGCGCTCAACCTGGTGTCCACTGCGGCGTCTGCTCAGTCCAGCGCCACCAGCTCCACCGCTGGGCCCCCCAGCGCTCCGTCCCCAGCCCCCACCTCCGTCTCCACCACCTCCTCAGTGCCTGCAGCTGTGAAGAAACAGCGCCCCCTACTGCCCAAAGAGACCGCTCAGGCCGTGCAGCGAGCCGTCGTTTGGAATCCCACCAAATTCCAGACGTCGTCTCAGAAGTGGCACATGCAGAAGGTCCAGAGGCAGCAGCAGCAGGGGGAGGTGCCGGGGGCGCAGGCGGGGGCCCCGAGCAAGGGGCCCACACGCAGCCCCCAGGGGGCGCAGCAGCAGAACTCCTCCAGTACCCGATACCAGACCCGACAGGCAGTCAAGGGTACCCACACACACACACACACACACACACACACACACACACACACACACACACACACACACACACACACACACACACACACACACACACACCAGCGCAGTCACATCGCCTTAACGAACAAAATGTGTGTTAAAATCTGCACAATTTTCCTTTTCATTCACTGCAGTGCAACAAAAAGACCCCCAGAGTGGTTCCACAGCTCAGGTCACCTCCAGCAACTCCTCGGGGGGAGATCTGCAGATCCCCACGGCCTCAGCAGACGTAGCTGCAGATATCGCCAAGTACACGAATAAAGTACGTTAAGATCATCCCCTCTGTTGCGTGTTCTTCATTTGGGGGGGGGGGGGGTTCTACTGATGCTACATTTCCATTTGAGAGCTCATGATGTTTTTTCGCTGTAGATCATGGACACCATTAAAGGGACAATGACTGAAATCTACAACGACCTTTCAAAAAGCACATCAGGAAACACGATGGCGGAGGTAAATTCTGTCACTCTGGGCTTAGATTTAATAAAAGTACTCAGTAAATTTTAATCTGTGACCACTTTTGCCACAGATTCGACGGTTAAGAATAGAGATTGAGAAGCTCCAGTGGCTTCATCAACAGGAGCTGTCGGAGATGAAGCACAATCTGGGTAAGCGTCCTACGTCCAGGGGATGAAGCTCTACTCCTGAAGAGATCCGATGAGCTCCAGCAGTCATTTAATGATGGTTCTCCGTACTGTCATTTAAATTCAGATGTCTTTTTAAGTGAGTCTGATTTCGTCGCGTTTACAGAACTGACGATGGCGGAGATGCGTCAGAGTCTGGAGCAGGAAAGGGAGCGGCTGGTGGCGGAGGTGAAGAAGCAGATCGAAACGGAGAAGCAGCAGGCGATAGACGAGACCAAAAAGAAGCAGTGGTGCGCCAACTGCAGGAAGGAGGCCATCTTCTACTGCTGCTGGAACACCAGTTACTGTGATTACCCCTGCCAGCAAGCCCACTGGCCTGAGCACATGAAGTCCTGCACACAGTCAGGTAACAGGAGCACTGGACTCATGTTAGTGTGTCTGATATGTGCATTTAATCACTATAACGTGTTCAAATTTGCATTTTTTTTTGTCCCGTACTGTGATCCAAGATATTTTTTTTTGTTTTTCAGCCACGGCTTCGCAGCAGGAAACTGAAACGGAGACCAACTCTGATCCGTCAGTCAAATCTGGTCACTCTCCTTCCACACAAACTCTACCCCCGGCGTCGGGATCCATATCAGACAAAAGCAACTCTCCCACATTCGTGGACAAGAGCAAAGACGCTGCTGCTGGCGTCACCGTGACTTAACCGTACACTACACACACACACACACACACACACACACACGGGATCGCTGTGTCAAACTGAAGGTCGAAGGCCAGCACATCTGTGACAAATCACTTGGATTTTTTTCCATTCCCATGTGCAAATCGGCTTTTTTGGGGGTATTTCCTGTCTGAGTTGAGGTGGACTCACCACAGGAAAGCATTTGGAGATATAAATGTGAGTCTGTTTGTGTTCATATAGTTGTTTTCCTGTAGCTCTGTTACCACTTTGTTCCAGGTCCAAGCAAGATTGTATGATCCAGCTGCTCTATGGTACTTCATGGGTGTTTATTTGACAGAAACTGTAAAAAGCCATCAACCGTCGATGCTCCTTTATGTTGCCATCAGAGGTATTTTGAGTTATGCAAGTTTCACCTTTTATTTCGAATCATTTCAAGAGACGTCTTTTGAAAAATGCAAGTTTTGAAAGGTTCTCAACCAAGTTCTGTTTATGTGAGCGTTTCTGGGCTCATATCTGTTTTGTATTGTAGTTCCACATTGTATAGACATACGTAAAAAAATATCTGTGATTTAATAAGAAGAATGGGAAAAAAAATTAAACTGTATAAAGTTTTGTAAGAAAATACCTGAACAATATTTATAGTGTTATATGTTTTTATAGTATGTTTAATGAATCACATTTATATGTGTCTAAACAAAATTATTGGGAAAGTAGTTTGCAAGAGTGTGGGCTCTAAGCAGAATCTCTATCAAACGTGTTTTGAAGCATGGATGTAAATCCTGTACGGACTGTTTAAACGAAAGGTTAGGTAGACGATATCTGAAGGTGCATTTTGGTTGGATGTTTCCTGTATGTCTGTTTTGAGCTTGTGTCTCGTACGTGTTTACATAGTGTACATACACCTAAATGGACTCGTGAAGAAAAAATAAAAACGCCCTGATGACATCTCGACTCATTCCGTCTCAAATCAATTCCTATCATATATCAAGTTTATTAGGAGAAGAGTGAAACAAGAAAAGATGAAGTTGTTCAATACATTAGATATTAAAGTATAACACCAAAACTACTGCAGTCTTTGCAGGATGATGTTGTCATGGTTGCCGTGGCAACCTGCAGGATTAGCACCGATTCCAGCAAGCATTAAAAATTATTCAAACTGTCTGGGACAGCTGTTATCGGATGCCTCTAAAGGTGGACCTTAAAATCCATTCATGTTTGTTTTTAGAGGAAATCCTGCATCATTCTAAGCTGACCAAAAAGTTGCCTGATTAGAATTCTATGGAAAGTCTGTGGTGTGATTGGAAGACGGCGGCTGCAGAATGTAGAAACAGGTTGTATGTCAGCTGTGGAGGCCTTCAGGGATGAGGACATTCCTCCTCAGGAATGGTGCCATAAAACATGTTTCTGCCTCATATTTGATCAGATTATAACACCTCCACAAAGAAGACGGTGTGGGGTTGTCACCAGGTGTGTGACTGCCGACGGCATGCGTGTCAAACTTAAGGCCCTGGGGCCAAATGTGGCCCTCCACATAATTTTATGTGGCCCGCGAGAGCATAAAAGGTCATAAATAGGTCAAAAGTGTGCTTTTGACCCAAAAACTACATTTCCCACAATGCAGTAATGAAGCCCATTTTAACTTTGACAAAAACGTTATGTGGGTTTCATAAATTGACAAAATTATTTATGTTATAACAAAGCAACAAACAAACATATTTTTTGTGTAACTGTAATGTTTGTAACTTGAATAAGTAATAAATTCAGAGTTATTTAACATTAAGTAGCAGCTACATTTATTTTACGTTTATTAATTTATTTTATATTACATATTTATATATTATTATTATTACATATTTATTTATTTTGTATGACATTATTTTACGTACGTTTAGTTACATCTAACCACAAACAACTGGAGCGACTCTGAACAAATCCACTTCCGGTTTTTCCCAAATCTCGCGAGATTTTGTCCGAGCGACGCAGAGAAAATGGAAGCCCGTGTTTCGGTGGGAAGCGATCGAATCCTTTAGTGACTGGAAACTAGCCTTTTTACACAAGGTATGGACCCACGTTTCTTCGCGGCGCTGCCGGTTTACCGGATCGCGTTACCGTGTCGGTTTTACCGGAGACGGTTTACGTCACGTAAATCGTTTCGTTTCGGGTCGTGTAGCAGCTAGCGGTCCACCATGTCGGCCAGTCGGATTAAGAACATTTAATGGGGGAACTGGTGGCTGTCCGACTCCTACTGGATCGGGTTTAACTCGTTCACACCGGAACCGGAACCGGAGTCAGACTAGAAACGGGTCGTGTCGGTTCCGGCTAGCTAACACTGTGTGTGTCCACACCGGCCTCCGGGGAATAATCCGGATTCCTGTCCGGTGGCCTCCGTCCAAAACCAGCAGAGAGATTAAAATCCTTCAGATTAAAGTCAAATTAAGAGGTTTGTGTGAACAGAAGATAAATTCCTGCTCACTAACAAACTATAAATCAGGTAAATCCTCACCGGTGGGTTAATCTTTTTAGGCTTGCATGAATAATTTAAGTACTAAACATTTGTATGTTTCATGATAATGATGTGAAGTTTTGGTTTCACGTCTCAGATTCGTCAGTCTTGTCATAAATTAATGAACACGGATGTTAATCTGATCAGATTTCATCAGTAATGTGTGAGAATAGAGCTGCAGGTCAGTTCATCCACGAAATACTCCAGGAAGTTCCACTTTATTAACAAATGTAGAGGTAGGAACCCGGATTACATCCATACTGATTTAGGATTATATTAATCCGATCAGGCGTAAAGGAGAGACCTGACAAACCACCGACAACATGATTACCCACAATGCCTCAGGCCACTCCTGGAGGATCCGTTATACCTGTTCCCATCAGCCCCCTCTTCATCAGTGAACACACCTTAATCCTCCTCCTCCTCATGGACGGGCGTGGCCTCCAGCTGTCGTCCAATGGGAGGAAGCTGCTCAGCGTGTGGAGGATCCATGACCTCAAGGAGAAGATGACACTAATTATGGAACACGACCAGCTTCACTGGATAGCAAAAATTACTTTAAAATAGAAATATCACAACGTGCATGATTTATCGTTACAGTCAATCATCCTCAACTCAGTGCCACCATGGTAACATGGAAACGTTCTCACAGGAGGACCAATGATCAACAAACATCTTACAACGTGATCAAAACTGTAAACCTGACTTAAAGTACATTTGTGATGTCACAGCATTGATTACTGATTACTTATGAATTATAAATTGTTCTCAGATCATCCTGTTGTAATCACACTACTGTTCATGAACACATGGTAACACGAGGTGAACGAGATGTTTTTAATATCTTGTTGGAGAAGATCACATCAAATCTGTTCATAATCACAGCTCCAATCGTCCCGGGTTGATTCCTCTGGTAGACGCCAGACAGACGAAGTCATATTATTTTTGACTGAATTAATATTTGATATTTGGCACATTTGATTGATCTGTATGACACTAAAGGAAAGGCTTGCTCTGATCAGTCTCAGAATGTTTGTGGTTTCATTGAATCCCTACAAACACATTTCAGAGTCAAGTGGAATGACAACTTCCTGTCCTGAGAACCGGGGTTGTTGCTATTTCCTGTTTAGTGTTTGCATTTATCGCTAATTCAAATTACCCATTTGTTAACATATATTAACCAATGATGTCGTCTGTGTTTGACAGCCTTGTTATCAATGGATGACAATATGGACCCAGTGGGAGATGACCTCGTAACTGATAATCCAGATAATCCAGGTAATCTCAGTTCAGACTGTTGGTTTTTGTTCAGATTGTGGTTCTTTTCTTTAATCCTGTTAATTCTCTAATAGCGTCAGAGCACCACCCATCAGAGGAAACACCCTCCTGCGGTCGACCGTCTCTGTCTCAGGTTAGGAAGTCGTGGGGCTTCAGGCGGACCACCATCGCCAGGAGGGAATTCTTGGATGAAGTCGGGGATCTGGCTCACAGTCCCCCACTTGTACGCAAAACCAGAACCCGGCGCTCCACCCAGGTGACCCTAGCCGTTCAACAAACCGACTCGGAGAGAGTTACCCCAACGACCAGGAGCGTTCTAGATGACCTGGAGTGGTCTGCGCCGTCCTCCCCCGCCTCAGAGGACAGTAAGCCCCCAGACGCTCCGTCAGGAAGCTGCTTCGACCCCAGTTTATGGCAGGATTTCGGCTCTGCGTTCCACACGGCGTTTTCCTTACTCGGCGGGGGCGAGGGTTTGTCGTTGGAAACGTCGGATGCGCTCGCCGTCCCGGTCGTTTTAGAAACAAGCGACACCATTGAGGTCCATCCTCCGCCTGCGCCGGACGAGACGGAAACGCCTGATAATTCAGAACCGACTGCTGACGCGGAGGTTTTACAACCCGAGTCTCCTGGCGTCGTGGCAGGAGGGGAAACCGATGAGGTGCTGCTGATTTCCAGTCAGGATGGGGACGGTGATGAAATGACTCTTCTACAGATTAAACAGCAGCTGGAATCTAACGCAGGAAAGGGAAATACGAGACCTGGAGGGGGGAAAGGTGTACGAGGAAGAGCCAAAGGAAAGGGGAGAGGGAGGGGAAGAGGTAGACGGAAAGGTAAAAGGAAAGGCAAAGCGGTGGAGCTTCAGTCAGGCGCACCGGATGAAGAAGACAGCAACGACGACGTTATTCTGGTCGGTCCTGTTGAAGAGCGGCTGGAGCAGAACCTGCAAGAGGGAATCGTGAATTCTCCTCCAGGACCAGCTGAAACCGAAGGATCGCCTGCCCAGCGATCCGTCGCTGACTGTATCTACATAGAATCTGACGTAGACCAAAATCCCAATGCAGCTGCTGGTCAGTGGGACGACGCTCCAGAGGAGCTGGAGCTGCAGGAGGAGATCCATGAAGGAGATGGAGAGTGTTCAAGACTGTCAGAAACGAAGCTTCCTGATTCTAATGCTCTCTGTTGCGTCTGTCAGCAGGAACGCAATGAAAGGTACGCCTTCACTCCCGGTGTCGATAATCAGTCCAGACACCAGTCAGGTGCTTCTAACATGTTTGTTCAACTGGTGCAGGTTCCTGATCAGCTGTGACAGCTGTCAGAAGTGGCTCCATGGTAATTGTGTTGGTATCAGTGAGGTGGTGACGGATGGGCAACCATACGTTTGTCCCCCCTGCAAGGAGCAGATCCAACAGCATCCCGATCCTGATCCCGATCCTGGTCCTGATCCTGATTGTCAACCTAAGTCTGAAAGTGAACCCAGCATTCCAGAATGTTTGACCCTCAATAATTCTGGTGAACAAGAGGAATGTCAAGAAAACCAGCAGGCTGATAAGGTTTGATTCCTGTTTCAGATCAATATTTACATCCTGCTTCAAAGCGGTTGTATTGTAATTGTTATTGTCCGTCTGTTAGTCCACCAAATATCTTCGTAACCATTGCAGATAGAAAGATGAAACAAAAAGCACATTACTCGGGCAGCAAAGGGGATGAAAATGAGATGATAACCTTGACCTTGAGAAAACTAGATCAAGGTCAAATTTCAACTTTTATAAGCTGAGGAACCGGATAAGATAGAAAGACGAGGGAGAAGGCCAGTGTGAGTAAGACCATAGATCAAAGGTGTGGTTTGATCAATGAGAGTAGGTCAGAGTATGTCAGGGTAAAATTTTGAATTCAGGGGTGCCGCGGGATGTTGCAGTCTCTTGGTTCTAGTTTTTACTCTTTTTTTTTTTTTTTTTTTTTTTTTTGAATACAATGGATAGATATAGATTGCAATTTCCTCCGGGACTGATGAAGTATCTCTCTTGTCCAACTTAACTCTTTGCATTGTGAGTTGTTGCCTGTTTTGCATGATGTAAATCTGGATTTGTGGATTTGGTTTCAGGAGCCAGTCCTGCTGGTGGACGAGGAGGCAGCAAAGCCTGAACCCAAAGCTGAAACGGAGATGGACGACTCCTCTCCTCTTTGCATTGGACCCAGCTGCTCCAAAAAAGCCCTGTCCGGTTCCGTTTACTGCGGTAGCGACTGCATTCTGCATCACGCCGCCTTCACCATGAAGACTCTGTCCGTCCCCAAGGTGCTCAAGTCCAAGAGACTGGCACAGAGAAAGGCTGGCAGCGCGTCGCCCACAGCACAGGTTGGTACCATCACCACGGAGACAAAGGGTAACGCGTGGGGCCTGATCTGGTTAGCATCAGCTGCTGACAGATGTTTCCATCACAGGGTCAGAGGTCGGTTAGGACCTCCAAGAGATTATCCATGAAAGCTGCTTTGGAAGCTGAAGAGAAGAAGAAGAAGAAGGAGGAAGATGATGGAGGGCAGGAGGAGACTGCGTGTCCCCCCAGTCTCACTGAAGCTGAGGCCGCTTCTCCACCATCATCTCAATTTAACACAGCGTGTATGTATTCACTACTCGTGCACAATCAGCTCACACAGCAGTCAACACACCGACGCAAAAGAAATCCGTTACGGGATCTCATACGGTCATCGCTCTTTGAACCGTGGCACCACAAAACACACTCATGTACAAGCTCAGACACACCTCTAGGGTCACGGATGGGTAGCAGAGCCCAGCAGAGGGGGTAAGTATGTTCACTACTAGTTACTGATCATCTATAGATGCACAAAATATACTGATTTCTTTCGTGATATTCAGTCTCATAACTGTACTGATTGTGATACACACGAACTTCTCATGAAGTGCTGGTTGTCGGGGTAACGTGAACATGTTGGGTGAACATATTGAAGCACTACTGCGGTGTCCGCTTCGCTTGAATCTTTCAAAGGTCTCTTTCAAACTCCAATGAGTTCTGATTGAATAAAACACAAAACACAAGGAGGAAGATGATGTGGTAGATGAAGAGGAAACCTTCAAGCATCAGTGTTTGGGTTTCTTACTCTGGGAATACAGTCAGTGGCTCGAGTAAAGATGAAAATGAGCCTATATATTTCATATATTTACAGTTTTCAAACATACCCTGTAGTTTATTCTTACGTTTGACTCAGACCTGAACGACATGAACACACAGTTACTTCTCCCCAATCACATCAATCATAATTATCGACATAATCTAGAAATCAATTTAAAATCAGGTGGAGAAATCTTCGCTGGACGTGGGATGTTTTATTATTTTTTTAAACAAGAACACCAGTGACTTGAGAATTTTGGTGGAATTGAAAACCGAAGCTGAAAGGATGATTTCACAGCCAAACTCAGATCCTCTAAAGCTTTGTGCTCTAGGGTTTGTACTCGCTTTCTTGTCGCGTGTTATACAAGATCTGTCTTACACACCGTGGTGGGGAAGTACAGTTTGCATCGTGTGCATCTCAACCTACTGATCCTCCAGTGGAACAACAGAAAACAACACAACAACAACAACACAGCAAACAACACAACTGTAACACTCAGCAGTCCTCAAAAGCATCTCACAACTCCTCAGTGTCACTGAATGGATCCAGTTTTCCCTTTTAGCTTCTGATAGGTGTTACAATCGGTGTCATCAGGGCATCATGAAGTGATTGCTGCACTTCATTCTACCACAAAGTCCCACACTTGCTGGTGAAAACCTCAAATCATATCGCAGATTCCATCAACACTCAGTCGTATGCTTGGACAAGTGGTTGCACAGACATCCCAACATTAGCTTCCATCTAATTCTGTATGACTACGAACTGGTCAGCTGGTACAGAGGAGGAGGAGATCACTGCTGGTGTCACCAAGACCCACGTGGGATTGCAGGACTCTGAGTTTCCACCTGGAGTTTGAATCGTTCGTTGTGCCTCTGGCCTGAAGAGAACCTCAAAGTGTCGCTTTGTAGCTTCGAACATACAAATGCTGCGTGTCTCTGAGCTTCTGAGACGAGACTGATCCCACCTGGAAGAGGAGGAAGCAAATGGTTCAACACACATGCATAAAAGTCAAGGTTCAGTACCAGAGCGTGTGACGTTGAAATCACCCATCGGTCACATTGAGTCACATTTAATTCTGTCCATAGTGGGTAAACACAACATGACTGTCCTGCTCTCTCTCTCTCACACACACACACACACACACACACACACACACACACACACACACACACACACACTTTCTCCTGATGCAAAAACAACAAGCAGCATTTGGTTTCAAGAAATCGTTTCCATGCTTTCCTCTTGTCGAGTCGACTTCTCAGCTCATTTTATCTCAGTCTGAATGACTTCATGAGATTTCAGATTTGAAAGCCTTTTCACCTCATAGCTGCTGGTACTCTATGGTCCAAGCCCAATCCCGGTTTTTAGGTCGACACCTGAGTTTTGACTCCCCCACAAGACGGACTCCTCAAAACAGACTTTAAGAAAGTTTCTTGAAGACGTTTTGCCTCACATCGAAGAGGCTTCTTCAGTTCTGAAGAAGTTCTAAAGAAGCATGTTGGATGAGAGGCGAAACGTCTTCAAGAAACTTTCTTAAAGTCTAGTGGATTGATCTAAACAGCTTTAGAGAACCATGACCTGGAGAACTGAGAACCTACACAGACATCCTCAAAACAAAATCTAAGAGTGGTCGCGGTTGAACGTTGCACCGGTCATCGCTTCATCAATAGACAAACTACTTTATGATTCAGGTGATCGTCAGTTTGGCAACAGGTTGATCTTCTGAAAAATCGGATTACATGTTAGGATTCTCTTAAAAAAAAAGTGAAAGCATTACAGAATTATACAAACCTGTTGCTACTCTATGATCAAGTAGAGACAAAGCTGATCTCATTTAAATGACAAAACAAAAGAATCGGTGAAAATAACTTGTAAACAATACATGTTATCCAACACGGACATGGGAATAGTGTGGGTAAAAACACGTTAGAGCAATACAGCTGAAGTTGACGTTTCCACAGTTATATTACATATTCATTTGCATCTACTTTAATCACAAGTTCCTACAAAAACTTTACTTTTTTGTATCGTATTTGCGAAGATATTTAACATTTAAGCAATTTTTTGACTAGAAGGTAGTCATCTTTTATTTATGCTGCCTCTGTTTGCAAAGCTTTGTGGGATTTTTTTCACTTCTGTCCTCTACCCCTTACATTGCATCTGAAAACAAGGGGCTTCTGGAGCTCTAGATGCCTACGAGCCCTTTAACCCCTAAAGAAACGGGACACAACTCACTACACGGTAACATAAAAAACATTTTGGAATGTTGATCATAAATCATAAAGGAGCTTTATACTCAAAAAGAAGAAAATGGAAAGTTTCTCAAAGATTTGTAAAGCTTTCTGAAGCTGCGAGCTTTTCACCTCGTGAAATCACCTAAAAGTCACAAAGAGAAGCTTTAATGATCTCATTATTAATCCAGTTTTTCAAACATGAAAAGTTCCAGCGCAAATTGCCTTTGAATTCTTTCTGTTAGTACACCAATGTGAATTGGTATTTGAAATTTGAAATAGTATTTCACATTATTTACAGGGCCCTGATTACTTTGCATAAGGTTTTTCCAACATATGTGGCTCCAATCAAATAAATAATTTTGTGATATGATGCAATCACACACTTCTATATTGGGTGCTGAATTGGGTGCAGAATCTAAAAACCTTTACACTTACAAACATTGTAAGATACCACTCATAGTAGAAGTCAATCAGCCTTTATTTATATAGCGCTTAATCACATCAGCAGACATTTCAAAGCGTATTAACAGACAGAGAAACCCAACAGGACACTCCAGAACATAAGTGACAGAGACGGGGGAAAACTCTCTCATTGAGGAAGAAAGTCTGGGCAGGACCCAGATTCTAGAGGGTGGTCATCGGCCTTGACCGTTGAGGTGGGAAAGAAATACAATGACAATAGAGACAGGGCAAGGAAAAGAGAGAGAGAATGGCAGATAGGACAGATAGATTTGCAGTCATAGTCAAGATCTAGCTGCTGAAGTGGAGGCAGGATTTCCAGGCCTTTGGATTTCCTGTCTTCTATACTTGTTCCCCACTTGTTGAGCAGAAGTCGCACATCAGTCATAGAGTAGGGACCTAAAACAGATTCCACCATGTCTGTCCTTGCATCCCATAATGGATCAGTGCCCCAGTCTGTCTGACACTGACCCGTTTCAGTCCTGTGAAAAAGTCTGACACTGACCTGTTTCAGTCCTTTGAAAAAGTAGAAGCCTCCTCCTGATTTCTTCGGTTTTTGCACGTCACATTTGAATGTTTCAGATTATCCAACTAATAACCCGAGTAAGTAGTTTAGAGTTTGTGATTCCATTCCTACCTTCATCTCTGTGTCATAATTCAACTATGACTGACAACTGTTTTGGAATGCTGGAACTCACCAACTCCACTCAGACCTGATTACCGACAGACTTCTAGGATCAAGTAATTACTTAAATGAAAGGCCAAAAGATCTCGAAAAACAACATTTCATGCCAAGCATTACAGGAAGTCAAGAACAAAAAGTCACTTATCTGTCCGTCTGCAAAGCGTTGCAAAGCCATTTAAAGGTGCTGGGACTCCATACTAAGAACCAGTGGGGAAACTTCTCAGGAGTGGTTGACATACCAAAATTAATTCAACATTATGTCAGTGACTTATCCAAGAGGTCAGGACTCAGAACATCTAAAGAACTGCAGGTCTCACCTGCCTCGGGTTGGGACAGAGTCCATAGTAACTCTACAATAACAGAGACTGGGCAACGTTAGTATGTTAGTATGATCATCTGGAGCTGCTTCAGAACCTGGAGAGGTTGCTGTAATCATGAATGGGACCATGAATTCTGCTCCCTATCAAAAAATCCTAAGGGATAATCTCTGGCCATCAGTGCTGACTCAAGTGGACCCAGGTTCTCCAGAAGGACGATGATCTGAAACACGCCAGAACTTCTGAATGGCTGAAATAGTATAAATGTATTGGACTGGTTTAGTCAAAATCTGGTCTCAAATCCAATGGAGATCCTGACGCATGATCTTAAAAAGGCAGTCAATGAATGAACGATGTGAAAGACACTTTGTCAGTAATGACAAATGTTTGATTGCAGTTGTTGTTGCCATGGGAGACACAACCAGTTAATAAGTTTTGGCAGCAATCACTTTAACACAGTTGACATAGGTTTTTTTTTACCTTAATAGAAAAGTAATTTTGATGATGTGAAACATTGAAGTGTGACAAACAAAGAAGAAACAGTTCTTCTTGGCACTGTGTCCCGTATGACACTAACATTTGACAATTTGACATACCGTAACATCTCTGGGCAACGCAACTCAAACTAGAACCAAGGCAGTCACAAACTGCAACATCCCGCGACACTCCTGAATTCAAAATTTTACCCTGACCTGTCATAGGTCAAAGATCAAAATGCTCTTAACTACTGTCATTGATCAAAGCACTAGCTTTGACCTATGGTCTTACACTGGCTTTCTCCCTCGTCTTTATATCTTATCCTGTTCCTGAGTGTACAAAAGTTGAAATTTGATCTTGACCTAGTTTTCTCAAGGTCAAGGTCATCATCTCATTTTCATCCCATTTGCTGCCTGAGTAATCTGCTTTTGTTTCATCTTTCTATCTGCAACGGTTGTGAAGATAATTGGTGGACAAACTAACGAACGAACGGATGGACGAACACACAAACACTGACAATTACGATACATCACCGCTTTGAAGTTGGATGTAATTATGACTACGTCCTTACACCAACGCCCAACACTGACAACCCACCTCACACCAAAACGCAGCAGCAGAGAGGAAACAGAGTTGAATGTTTCACCTTTTAAAACATCCCCACTCTACAGGCACAATTTGGTCAAAGATCACGTTTTGTCACGTAGGTCAGGACATGGATCGTTTGGTCAGTTAATTCACTGACCATCCTGTACACACAAATATACAGTAATATGCTTTTTTGTCTTTGATGCCCAGTAGTGTAAAGCAAGGCTTTGAACCGGTTCATGGAATGAAAATGTAAACCGGAAACGTTTGGTATTTTGGCAGGAACGAAAACGAAAACTATATTTTTTAATGCTCCGGAACAGAATCGGAACAGAAAATAATTGTAAACCGGTTAATTCCGGGTTTTTTTTTTTTTCTTCAAAAAAATATTTGACCTCATGTTTCACTTCCTGTCATTCACTCGACGTGGGATGAGAGCAGAGAAGTAGCGGCTATCAGCAGCAGTTAAGAAAAGGGAGGTCTCCCAGTCACAATTTAATCATAACAGGTAAACACTGCAGTGTGTCAATCTTAAAATTGTATGATTTAGACATTAACTCATTGGCTGCAGTCATTTTCAGAGCAGTGTGTTCCCGTACTGCCAGCGCTTTGTAGCAATATTGAGCTATGGGAGAAGAACAATGAAGATCTGTTGTTTAGCAATAAATGACATGGTGGAAGTTATTCTTGTCTTATTTCATGTAGTGTCTAAGTAGGAGGCATAAGCCTTAACTACAGTGATATAATTGTCATAAAGCAGAGGTGTAGTGCTGTGGTACTGTTTACATTAGGGTATGGATATATCTGTAATTATAGTCTATAGTATATAAACTAATTGCTTTAATTGCCAATTTAAAAGTCCTTAAGTTACTGTATTTTGTGCACCATTCAGCTCATTGTATAAAGAGGCGCCGTCTAAATAACTGAGTTTATTTCTGTACTTCAACCGGACACACGGTGCACCTTATTGTTCGGTGCATGCTTGCTAACAGAAGCAAAAAGGCGACTGGTTGAACTGTGTTGTACCACGTATTTAAAATTAAAAAGATGCACCGACATTATTTATAAATATGTTTTTATTTCTTTATTTTTTGATAAATCTGTGCTAAATCCTTCGAACTCCTTATCTTCGGTCTGCATTGAATAGTTCGGCAATTTCACCATTGCTGACCATCTGGTTTCCGGGTGGCTGTCCGGTAATGATGCCGGCTTTTGCGAAACATCGAACAAGTCGAAGCAGACACGTTAGTCCAGGCATCGACAATCCACACACATATTGTGGGGGTGTAACTCGCTCGGCACTGCCTCCAGTCCTGGTAAACGTGTGGTCACCATCTCTCATCTATCGCTCCCATTACACCAATGTCCAGCGATTGGAGTTCTGTCGTTAATCCTCCCGGGATGTTGTACGCATGTCTCTTCGCTGACGCCATTGTTGGGAGTCTTTAGCCAAACAAATGCAGTTATGCAGCATACCTGCGGTACAGTACCGGCATATATTGTATACCGGTAGCTACCGGAGGTAGCCTTGCGTCATGTTCTCTAATTGGTTTATCGCTGCCGGCGTACGTCGTGACGTATTCTGTCCTATGTCGGTGGAAAATGGCCGGTCTGGCGAAGCGCTGACTAAAATAGCACAAAAACATTTTTACAGATTTTAAAACTCAGTGTACACATAAGACGCTTCATGTTAAGAGGCGCAGCGCTGATTTTTGAGAAATTTTAAGGCTTTTAAGCGCGCCTTATGGTGCGCAAAATACGGTATCGACATATTTATGTTTACAAGGAACGTTATTAACCGGTTCAGGAACTATATTTTTTTGTTCTAACCGGTTCAGGGACGTCAGTTTATGGGTTGAACGCAAAACTGGAAACGTTATAATTCCGTTTCTGTTCGGAACGAACCGATTGGCAAAAAATTCTGGTTCTAAGCCCTGGTATTAACATAAAAAAGAAAACTAATTCTCCAACAAATAAATACAGACAATAAAGACTACAATTTTCTTAAATGATCACTTAACTCACAGGTTGCCAACGTTGTAGACGTCAGTTACGTTTTTCAACGGAAGGTCTGGGGGTTAGGGTCCAGAGGAGCTCATCAGTGAAAATCAAGCTTCTAATCATAGAATCTATTGTCATGACGGCTGATCCAGTTATGGAACAGGATGGAGAATCAGAGGAAGACGGAGAAGTTGTGGCAACTTGCGATACAACAAAGCTTGCGAATGTTAGAGTTTACCCACAAGCTAACACGGTGTTGTTCTGAGCAAAGCATCGTGGGATCGGTCAAGAACACTTGTTCATGTGCAGCCGTGAAATGACCCCACATTTCACAGGAAGGCCCTCCCACTGAGCTGCTCGTTCCTGGCAGTCGGGGGTCACATCTCCAGATGCTGTGTTGTGGGGCGTCTCCGGGGTGACCAGTGCAGCTGAGGTCAGGCCATGATGCGTCTCAGGCTGCATCAACACCTGCAGAACGTCTCCCCGGTGCACAGTTGTTTTTCCTCACGTGTCGCAGTAGGGGATGATCTGCTGCAGGAAAACATGGTGTCTTCACAGCGGGGGATGATTTGCTTCACAATTTCATCTGTGCAGTGCACAAAACCATGACATCATAGAATCAGGAGAGCATGTCCTTTCTCATAATTTGAGCGCTTTGGATGTTGACACGTGTGGATGTTGTTCCTGCAGGACCTCAAAAAACGTGAAGGTCGCAGGTTTTTTGATGTCTATAACTGGTTGGAGGATGAATGAATAACTCAAGCAGTAGCTGTACATCATGTTTTTCATTTTCCTAAAGTAAGGCATTTTCATCTTAACAGATGAAGTTTATGCTTTCTGTATTGTTTTGCATATATTCATGGTAACAGTGAGGCATCACACAATTCAGTGGCAACACATTTCTCTCTTTATGAGATATTAATGTTCAGTTCAGGTCAACACTGTTCCAGTGCCACACAAGCATTTAACTAAATAAAGTCCCACTAAATTTATATAAAAATCAGGATCTGAAATTGATTCAACTCAAAATAGTTGGAGAAACACAGTTTGGACACTGGATAAGCAAAAAAAATTGTGACTTTATCACCAACGATAGAGAGATGACAGGAAATCAGAGACGAGCACCAAAGGCTCCTTCCTGGATGTGAACCGGGCGTGCTGAAGGTCACGTCTTTGGTTCTTATGCTGCTGTTGTCCAATGTTTGTGATCCGGAACTGGCTGAACGTCTGGACACGAGGCAGCAGCTGCTGTCCTGGGAACCACGTTTCATTTCACTCCTATCAACAGAATCCTTTCAAAATGATTCAGATTAATTCGGAACGTTTCCATCCCAGAGCGTTCTCCTTTTGTCTGCATGTTCCACAGGGAGAGAAGCAACAACATATATTTAACTTATTAAAATCAGGGGCTCAGAAATGCTTCACTATTAGTTGGTCGCAATGGCTCTTGGCTTTGTGAGTTAAAATCTCAAAAGTTGTCGGCCTGAAATCTACGTCCTGTTAAATCATTCGGCTGGAAACCCAACATGTTGTGATTGTTGACACTTTGGACTGGTCCCCTCTGGAAACATTGATTTCAGACCCAACAAACTTCTTTTGCCCCGACTAAGAAAAGACCTGATGATAACCAAACTGTCTTGTTTCACACACCTAAACAAACGGATATTGACGTGAATGTGATCACATGGTGATCAAGAGTGATCTGATGAAGCCATTAAAACTATTTCCTGGTGTGAGTGAAACCAAATTCCACCTGGAACAGATTTACATTTTCACAAAGATCTCACAATGACTCACTAAACACAATCTCACCCTTCTAGTTAGAGGTCAAGCTCTTTTTTATGGTAGTGATGTGTCAGAATCCTACAGTGAGCGGTCACTGAGGAACTTCTTGTTGCACCGAGTCAGGACATTAAAACTTGCTGTGAAATAAGATGTTTTAGGCAAAATCCACATTTTCTCGGTTGCTTATTATACTCTTTATTTTCCTCTACTTTTTCCATTACAACTTCCCTTCACATGCTTGATATTTAAACGCAAAACATGAGCGCCATCTACTGGCTACATTGATGAGTTGCAACCAAAGAGAAAACCGCTGCAGTCTGACTTTCCCTGGTTGTGAGCAGCTATGTTGTCTCTGGATTCAGGTACAGAGATCTCAGATTTGCAAAATAGGAGTTCAACGCACCGCCAACAACATGGTGGATCAGTTTTAATGGTGTTTGTTGGGTATAAAATAAAACATTAAATGCATTACCCTCCAGTAATCAAAGCTTTATTGTCAAGTGTACCATATATGCACAACATACAGCACAGATGAAATTGCAGTCCACTCTGACCCACAGTAAACAGGCAGGACAACACAAGCAGTACAACACAGACAGTACAGCACAAAGTACAAGACGAAACACAAGGGATGGTTAACATCTCTAAACACACTTTAATCCCGTAGGGGAAGTGACGTGTGCAGTCCCTGAGTTGACGGAGGGAGAGAGACAGGTAGTCAGGTGCTGGGGAGGGGGCAGGGCAGACTGAGAGTAGAGTTCAGGGCTGTGGCAGGGGGCAGAGCAGGGAGGGAGTTGAGCCTCCTGACCGCCTGGTGAAAGAAACTGTCCTTGAGCCTGCTGGTTCTGGCCCGCAGACTGTGCAGTCTCCTACCTGATGGCAACAGGCTGAAAAGGCTGTGGGTGGGTGGGATCACCTGCAATACTGATGGCTTTGCTGGTGAGGCAGGTGTTCTAAATGTCTGTGAGGGAAAGGAGAGAGACACCAGTGATCTTTTCAGCTGCTCTCACGATGCGCTGCAGGGTCTTGCTGCAGGAAACGGTGCTGGCGGCGTACCACACGGTGATGCAGCTGGTCAGGATGCTCTCGTTGGTGCCTCTGTAGAAGGTAATGACGAACTCCAGAGGTCACAGTTGCAGTGGATTCTCCAGCCTGAGGCGTAGTAATGGGAGCTCTTTTAGTTCAGTTGTTCTTTTTAATTCCCCCTGATGTTTGACTATTCCCCATAAAATCCTCAGTAAAGCACTGGGAATGCTATGGCACCCCCCACCCCCACCCCAGGCATCAAGGAGACCGGTCCCCTTGATGCCTGGCCTCCATGAACGGTCTACTGATGATGTTTCTATTCCCATCAGGGAAACGATGGAGAATTGAAGCAATCATCAAGCAAAAAGTGTATCACATTTTTTTCTTTATAAAAGTGCTTTTGAATGAATTGCAATGATTTCTTTCAGCAAAGATTTCATTGCTGGTCATCAGATGAGAAGCTTATAAGTCATGTCTGATAAACATGAAGCCTGTCATCAGTAGCTGGTTAGCTTAGCGCTTCTGGAGCTGCTGCTCTCAGCCTCAGATGAGTTCTGTTATCTAGGCTCAAATTAGCCTGACTTGAGTGACATTTTTATAAATTTGTGTGGCCCTCCGCATGAAACTAATTAAATGTATTTCCGACAGTGCCTCACTGTTGTTTTAAGGAAAAACAGTAGTTTATTTAAACTTCTTGAAAATCCAAGCATTGTGGTTGAGATGTGACCTCAGCTTTCCCACTCATGAAGTTTACATTACATTATGGGGTTTGATTGTTGGAAACGATGGATAAGAGCTGCGCAGCTTTTCATGAATGTTAGATACTTCATCTAAAGGGATATTGGATGTTTTGAAATGACTGACAGCGAACTGTTGACCTGGTGAAGACCTCTCAGTCCATTCATCTCAGGTTGGTTTGTGGTGGAGTTTTGTCATTTCCTCCTGAAACCTGGAGTATAATCAAAGTCTGAATTTCTGTAACCTTAACAACTAAAGAACATTAACACGAAGTGAACAGGCAGCCGGATGATAACCTGATCATCAGACTATCCACATGTTCAACATCTGCTCTGAATTATTTATGCAGTATTATCAAAATATGAATAATTTAAACCTCACTGACATCTAAGGACAGAATAAGGAAACAGTCGTCACCAGGTGTTTGTACATGCTGAGTGGATCCACAACCAGCTGCTTCCAGGTTTCATTTATTCACTTATCACACAGCTGAATTAAATCTCGAGTTGTGAGTACTAGGGATGAGCGTGTACACCACTATCTGTATCTATCTGTTCAACCATCTAAATGATCTGTATCCGTGTCTGTACTTGGAATGGGCGGGAGTTAAACCGTAAGTAGGTAGTATTTTTTTTTTAAGTGCATCAATGAGTATTTACAGAACAGCCTCAGAATTGAGATCCAACGGTTTTGATCACAATAGTAAAGAACCTATTTACAGAACAATTTTTTTATGAACTGAGAACATGAAGTGCATTAATGAATACAACACATGCAAAAGGAAATTATGAACTACAAAGTATGCATGAACAAGAATTGTTACACTCAACACAACTTTCTAATTTTTTAATAAAATTTTAAAAAATGATTAGAGTGAGAGAGAAAGAGAGACACAGCGTGTGTGTGTGTGTGTGTGTGTGTGTGTGTGTGTGTGTGTGTGTGTGTGCGTGCGTGCATGCTATGTAACAGTTAAAATATCTATACAGTATACAAATTATTAATTTGAACTGAAGTTAGAAAGTCAAACTAAGAGCAGAGATTCGCTGTTACATCCATCTATGTCAGTGGTCCCCAACCACCGGGTTGCGACCCGGGACTGGGTCGCAGGACATTAAGTACCGGGCGGCACAGAACGTTTAACTTTGTTTTTTTTTTATTGATTAAAAAGATGTCTAAAGATGTTTTATTTTGAAAAGTGACGGAATGACGCACAGACAAATGCATGCGTCTGTCCCGCTTGACGGGTCACAGACAGGTTACCAGCCATGACCCCTAAATTAAGCGACCGAAACCACGCCATTGTTCTGGATTAAAGTCAAGGCAGATTATCCTGAGATCGCCCTAAAAGAATCTTAAACCCTGCTTCCATTTCCAACCTCCTGTCTTTGTGAAGTGGGATTTTCTGCAGTGACCGTAAAAAAACCCAAACTGGAGTAGACTGGACGTCCAGAACACACTTCAGGTGTCATTGTTTCCGTTACCCCTAGGTCAGCGGTCCCCAACCACTAATTCTCATTATTGTAATTATTATTATTTGATGGACTTGTTCACCCTTTTATTGAAATGATCAGTATTTCTCCTACGTTGCATGAACTGATTGTAACTCCCTATATTTCAAAATAAACCTCATCAGTACCATCACTTCAATCAAATTTTTAATAAAATTATTTCTTACAAATATTTCGTTTACAGAGATGTTGATTATCAATTCATGACAAAAAGATAGTTTATTGTCTGTTGATGTCTGCATTTTACATAAAACCACTGTGGATGATTTATTATTAGACTACAGCTGTCCTGGCATCATTAACGGTTATCGAGCAAATGAAGACCGGTCCGTGAAAATATTGTCTTACATGACACCGGTCCGTAGCGCAAAAAAAGTTGGGGACCGCTGGTTATGAGGATTTTCCTTCAGCACGAGCACAAGTATTGACGAGTGTTGCTCATATTGTGTTTGTACTCGTCAAAAATGCTTTATCCGTATCGGATACTTGTCCAAAACGAGTAACCGGCTCAACCCTAGTGAGTACCGACCTCAGTGGACCGAGTCGACTATTGGTGTGGACTGAGGCTGGTGACAGAATAGCCTTTGGGGGTCGGACTCCATAGATGAAGGTTTTCCATTAGCGATGGGCCTGGATGAGGGTTTGGACGTGGAGCATAGAGGCTGATGGGTAGAAATTCAAAACGTCTTCACACCTGTTATCCAGTTATCCAGACTTTACGGTACCAGGAAATCTAGAGTTACGGGTGTGAAGCCACCCCTGGACCAAAGCCTGGACTGAAAACTGATCTGTGATCAGACTGAACCGTGATCGGACTGAACCGTGGTCAGACTGAACCGTGATTGGACTGAACCGTGATCGGACTGAACCGTGGTCTGACTGAACCGTGGTCAGACTGAACCGTGGTCAGACTGAACCGTGGTTCGGTTCATCTTCAGTGTGAATGAGTGGGTGGTTTTGATTTTTGGCCCAAATACTGGAAGTTTAAACACAATCCTGTCAGGAGCAAAGTGAAAGAAGAACAGGAGAGGAACGACTGAATGAAGAAACATGATGATGATGATGATAGTCATGATGATGATGATGATGATGATGACGGGATGTCAGGACTGCTGGTCAAGAGTCTTCAGCGCACGTGGAAAATTACGTCAAACCGAAACTAACAGATTACTGACATTAGACTTGAGTCTTCACTGATCCACTGACACCACAGCTCGCTCCCACACACAAACACACACACACACACACACACACACACACACACACACACACACACATAAAATCATGCACCAATAAAGTGTGTTCATTCTTCACCTCCATGCAGAAGGCGACTCGTTCTTCTTCCCCTTATCGTTGCTTCACCAGGGAGGTTCTGCTTTCTGCTGATTTCTACAGGACTGGTAGAAGTCAGGAACCCTCAGTGTGGATCTGGAAGTTTTAAAAATACATTTCCTTAACGTTGAGTGGAGTTATGCGCTCCGCTGCTCTGTTCTTTTTCTTGTTAGACATATCCAGAGAAGATGAACATGCACCAATGAATCCCTGAATCCCGTCTAGCTCTGACTTCCTGTAGCTGCTTTCAGCCATTCTCTTCTGGTGACATGATGAGAGACTCTTGTGTTCGAATTGGATCTGATCCACCCCCTTAAAGGAGGCTCGACATTCGATGAGGGTGTCTCGTCAGCTCCCAGAGTTCTCAGCGCTCGACCAAACCTTCAATCCTCCCCATCTCTACCATCGTCTACAACATGTAGAATCTAAATGTTGTTTACGTGGGTCTGGGCCGTTGCCGTGGCTACCAGACAAGACTGTGGTTACCAGTGTTTGACCCACACTGTCATCTGGATCTGGTGACAGTGAATTTACCCAGAACCCAAACACTGACACTTTCACAGTAGTTATTTAGTTTGAACCTCAACATGGTCAGAAAGACAAATAATTTAAAGGACACACAAGTCTTCCAGTATGTGAAGCCTGAAATAGTGTTTTTACATGAAAACTGAAGATCAAGTAACAAAGTGGTAAATTTTTTAACATGAATAAAATAACTGTTAACTGATTCGTAAAGCACAGGTAACTGAAGTCATAAAGATAGATTATATGATAAGATGAGCCTTAAATTGTCCCACAGTGGGGAAATATAACCCACATGTGTGGAATAAAGGATGTGGAAGTGTAATGCTGGAGGAATACTGGAGGTCATGTTAGTGTAAGAACCAGTAGATGTGTGAATGGATCATAAGAAATAAATAAAAACAGTTTTAGAGTGGCCCAGTTAAATTCTAGACACAATGTGAATACTTCATTATTTAGGTGTTTTGCCTTATTAAATAAGATTTAAAACATCTTTTCAACATTTTGTATGAAGAACAGTTTAGTATTTGATGCACACAAGCAGAAAAAATCAGCTCCACCTATTTTTCACTAAATTATGGCACCATCCCCATCTCTACTGATTTTTACTGACTAGGCTTTTATAAATCGTGGTGAGGTCAGCAGCACACTTGGTGGTCTGACTGGTGAATACAGTGAAACAGCCCTTTTACAGATGGCTGGTGTCATCAGTAGGTTAGCAGTATTCTAAACATGACCCCTTTGGTGTTAGAATTAGGCCTCAGGAACACAAGTAGCCTGGTAGAATCAACCTAAAGTTTTTGATCATTTATTTTGACGTTGGTGTATTTTTTCTTCCTTGAAACAGAGACTAGATCAAATTCATCGACATGTTTTTAAAATCTTTGTGTCATTATCTCAGCACTAATGACTTTTATATACAAATGATCGTCTGAAAACATATTATTAGAAGTTTATTCACCAGTGTGGATCAAATCAACTTGTTCTTTAGGAATTGGTGGAGAATTTTTCTACTATTACTCTACTATTACTCTGCTATTACTCTGCTGTCTGTTTGGTGGAACAGGAATCAGTTTAGATGTCAGTTATGTTTGTTTAGATGTCAATTATGTTGGGAACTCAGTTCATTCAATTGTTCTTTTGTTTCTTTGCAGATTGAAAATTAGCATTACGGTTATTTTTCAACTAGTTGAGTCCAGTTATAATCTGAGTCATGAGGTTACTGGACAGAGTCTCATGCTGTTGAACGTCACCATTAATAGTTTAATCTCGTCATATTCATCCCATCAGGGGACAGTAATTCAGTCCACTAAGTATTGGGCTGGGGACCAGAGGGTTCAATACCCGTGTCGGGCAAAAAATGGTGCCAGTTCACCTCCTGAGCACTGCCGTGGTGCCCTTGAGCAAGACACCTTCCTCTTTATAAGCTGCTCATTGGGGGGCCCCACGAGGGTCTGCCCACTGCTCTACTTCTCACCATCATTTGCATGCCCTACATGCCCTGTGTGTGTGTGTGTGTGTGTGTGTGTGTGTTTCAATCCTGTATCACATATATGTACACGTGTGTAATGAGTGCTGACAAGAGTGTAAAAATAATCTCTACAGGCGACTAATGAAGGGATCTTTAGTCTTTTATTGCTGTTGCTTTTCTCTGACAGCTGACCTGGATGGTAAACATGAATCTGGAGCTGAAGCTCCGCCTCCAGACGACGCTCCTGCAGACGCTCCTGCTGACGCTCCTGCTGATGCTCCTGCAGACCCTCCTGCAGACGCTTCTTTCTCTTCCCCGCCTGCTGCTCAGCCAGACCTGCCACAGAACCAGCCTCCTGAAGACCTGAAGGAACCCGCAGGGCAGCAGCCTGCAGAAACCACCCCCACTCAGCCAGAAACACCCAGTCAGGACCTGGCCACCCCATCCACGTCCACCTCAGCCCCCAGACATCACCAAACAGGAGCCATTATGGTCACTAAGACCCCATACATCATACCAAAGAAGCAGGCTGGCCCCCAGCCCCCGTCCAGCCAGGCATCCGCCTCCGTGTCAGGCCAGAAGCCCCTGGCTGTGACGCTGCTGAATGAAACCAGAAACCTGCTGGTACCCCCAGCCCCCAGCGCCCCCTCCTCCAGACCGTCTCAGCCCAACAAACAGGTTCGCCAGAGCATCCAGCGCTCCCTCACCAGCATCCTGTTCAAAAGGTGAGCGTGGTGGACAGACTGTACTGGTTTTTACTCACAAATACTGGAATCATTAAATCACTAGTAAACCGTTAAAAACACATAATATCATGTTACTGTACAATAAATCAGAATAAAACATATATTATTAGCCCGTAGCAACCCTCGTGACCAACAATGAGGAAGAAGCAATTTAACTGGCAGTTTAAAATTGATTTCTATTAACCAAATATTAAAATGCATTCATTAATAAAGTTCAGTACAGAACTGACTGGATATGGTTAGCTATAGTTTAGACTGGAGACCAGTTAATTCAACTGACGTTTTTTGAACTATGTCGCGTCTCCTGGAACAATGAAAGACGTAAACTGAGATTTACTTCAATATACAAAGTCAACATTGACACGACATGAATACATACATATAGTACACACAATACACACACTGCAGCATGCATTTACAACTCAGACGACATACTTGTCAGCCTTGTAGCAGTCAGTGTTTTCATGATGCTTGCACTCTTATGAAATATTTCATTTCCATTTTTTATTAATCCAAGTGTAAAAATGTCATCAGCAGTGAAGAACAGATTTGTTGACTACGTTCCATTTCTCCAGGGTGTGTGACTGTGAGGACTTGGACTTCACTGAGAGTGATGTTGCAAAGCTTGTTGCCAACATCGAGATGGAGATGTTTGACATATTTCGCAACACAGACAGTAAATACATGAACAAGTATAGAACCATAATGTTCAACCTGAAGGACACCAAAAATAAGGTTTGTCCAAAGCTGATGGACTCATTTCCACTTTGTGTTTTAACACTTGATACTAGTCTCTATATTGTTTAATGACGATGTCATGGTTGCTTTACGGGTTCTTTGTAGGGTTTGTTGCGTCGGGTCCTGCATGGAGAGATCAGTCCCTTCAGGCTGGCCAGGATGAGCCAGAAAGACATGCAGGCTACCAAGGTGTCGGAGCCCAGCGCACGAGGAACACCAGAGGTGAAATCTACTGGAAATTAAACAACCAGATTCACGCTGAAACGTGAACATAAATGATTATTCTGTTGTTGATGTATGTTTAGGGTAAGGATACAGCTGCTAAAGTCACCAGTCTGCCTCAGAAGCTTGAAGCAGTGAAGGTTGATGTTCCCAGCTTGAACCCTCCCAAACACGATAACAACACGGTGTGTACTCGCCTCATTGTTGTCGATGCGGTGTTGTCGAAGTTTACGTCATCTACAGCTATTATATAGATTCTTCTGCTAAATATAAAAGGATCGTGATCGTTACAGCATATTTGTGGGATAATTATATTTGTGTTGGCTTAGGCTCCTACACAGGAACAGAAGAAAAGTCTTCCGGCTCCTGCTCCCAGGAGCAGAACTAGGCCGACTGGCCTCGTTGTTGCTCCACCAGATGCTCTGGTCTGTATGCTGAAAGATACGACATCAGAGCACAAAACTCACCTGTTTGATGTGAAATGCAAGATATGCACAGGTAAAAAAAAGTTTTACAGCGACTATAAAATATTGGGTGGGGGGTTGTACTTATTTTTGTGTTGGTAATTCTTTATACATAATATTGAATGTGAGAAGAGGATAAGTAGCTGTGCTATTTGGCATTTTGATGGTTCAGCAAATTAAAATCTTTTTTTATCCAGAATACATCTGGCCATTTATAAATTCATGATAATAAATCTTGAAACACAAATTACACTCATTTCTGGATTATGTGCTGCTACTGTTTTCACACGCTTTGAATCCTGCAGCAGAAATGACTAAGTGGATAATCTATAGATGTTTACTGGATAACGACCTCTAGGGGGCGCTCTAGCAGGAAGCACAAGAGTCAGTCAGGCAGGTGGAAGAGCTAATTTTGCACATCATTCACAATCGTTAGGATGGAAAAAACATGAAGTCACATGATGAAGCTTTAAGTTAAAGACAGTCAATCTTGCTGTCGAAGTAGAAAACAGAGCTGCTGCACGTTAGCTTGGCATCAATGAATTGGTGGTGAGACGTTGGAGACGGCAGTGTTGTTTTACTGCTGTGTTACAGACACTATTAAAAACCTTTCTGTGTAAATATCTCATGATTCAACACCTGGACACCTGCGGCTTATAGTCAGGTGTGGCCTATATGTGAACAAAGTTTTAATTATTTTAAAATTTAGTTGGTTCGTCTTATATTCATGTGCGCTCAAGAGTCCTGAAATTACAGGACTGTCGAGTCGTTCATCCCTTTTGTATGTATTGTGTTTTTTTTAAATATTTTTCGGAAGTTTGTTCATATTCATATCCTATCAGTAAGGATATGTCATCTCCAGATGACTCTTGTTCAAGTTGGTTCTTGTTTCTTCCTAAAGGTCAAATTGTTCCTGGGAATGAAGAGGAACCGTCCAAGAAAAAGCCGAGGGTTTCTGAAACCAGAGACCGATATGAATCCTCTTGGAGAAAGTCTACGAGAGACGACTCCCCCTTGAGAGCCCCTCCCGACTCTCCTGACATGGATTCTCCAACATCATCACTGATGGACTCCCAGGCACACCTGACGCCCGACTCTCCAGTCTTGACTATCGTTGAATCTCCTGCTTCTCCTGTCACGGATTCCCCTGCCTCCCCGACTTTAGAGTCTCCTGCCTCCCCAGTCATGGAGTCCCCAGCCTCCCCGCCTCAAGCCACGACGACAGCACCTGCAGCAAAGCGAGCGTACCAACCGGTTGTGATTCCAGTGGTCTCCACGGTAACCATCACCAGACGCGACCCCCGCACTGCGGCGAGCCGTTTCTCGGCTCCACCGAGTGGCAGCTCCGGTCATAGCAACACAACCCATAACCCCCCAGTCCCTTATGCTCCTCTGAAGGAGAACCGCAGGCCTCTGCCCCCTGTCTGCCCGCTGCCACCCTCCAAACCGCTACCTAAATCTATCCTACTGAAGCCGTCTCCCACAGCAGATCCAAGATTCTACGGCACATCATCAAGGTACATCCAGAACTGCAAGCGTAAAGCAGTATTTTTCTTTATATCTTGTTTTAGGTAACACACACTTTAGAATACTCATTATAATACCTGCTTGTGATCACTACTGACACACTAGTTTGTGCTTTTGTGTCAGGATGCTGACCTCTGAATCCCTCGCTGACAACGAGACGTCACAGTTCTTGGCCAAGCAGGACGTTATGTGGAAAGGCTTCCTTAACATGCCCACCGTTGCAAAGCTGGTCACCAAAGCTTATCTAGTGTCAGGATCTGCTGAAAATATCAAAATGGTAAGCTGCACAGTATTATATTATAGTATTTAAAAATTGTAATTATCAGCCGTTGAGTTGATGAAGATGTTTTCTTGTTTGGTGTAGGAGCTGCCTGATACCATACAAATCGGAGGACGAATCTTACCTGATACGGTTTGGGACTACGTTTCCAAGCTGAAGACAACTGTTACAAAGGCAAGCAGTGGATACAGCATGCAGACGTTCTTTAGTTCAAAATTAATAAGCTTTAATGAAGTCTTTTACACGCTTTTATGTGCGTCATTTTTGCATCTTAGGAGTTATGCGTGATCCGGTTTCACCCTGCGACAGAGGAGGAGGAGGTGGCCTACGTGTCTCTGTTTTCCTATTTCAGCAGCAGAGGTCGTTTCGGTGTCGTGGCAAATAGCAGTCGTTCCATCAAGGATTTATATCTCGTCCCGCTCGGAGCGAAAGAATCAGTCCCATCCATACTCCAGCCTCTAGGAGCACCAGGTGAACATTCAGCTCCACCTTTAACCCCATGTAGTGAATGTTTGTGTTATTTTGAATTGAGCATATACCAGGACTAAAGTCTGATCATATCCTCATGAAACGCATGCACAATGATAAGATTGATTGATAAACTATAAATTAGAGATGATCTAAAGATCTATTTGTGTTACCTTTCTTTATTTCACAGGGCTTGAACAGAAACGACCCAATATTCTTTTGGGCTTAGCAATAGTTCAGAAAGTAAAACGTCCCGGAATTTTACCCCAGGAAATTGATGAAAACAAACCCAAAGCTCAAATATCCAAAGACCCGATGTGGATCCCAAAGCCTCCAGTCCTCTATGGGTCTGACAAACTGGAGATGTTCCAACCCTATGATCCAATGACTCCTGCTAACACTACCCCACCATCTTCACCATCTTACCCTGGCTCCCCATCGGAGTCTTCCTCTTCTGACTCAGTAACCATTCCTTCCATTTTGAACTCCATCAGAGCAAAACCCCCTGTTTCTACCTCAGCCACTGTTCCTGCAACTCAGTCCACATCTCAAAGCCTATCTGATAAGAGTTCCACAGCAACAAGTGACGATATGCCACTTCGGACAATCTTCAAGAGCTTGTTTGGCAATAAGCAAAGTGACTCCATGGCGTCCTCTGACAGAAGCTCTACAACATCAACAGCTACTGTTAAGAAGCTTCCAGTGTTTCCTCAGGTGTCTGGACCAATGGCGGACCCAATTGTCCAACAGTATGGACAAAAATCCAAAGTCAAAGAAATAGAAGAAGAAAATGATCTCGACCGGCCGTATGATCCTGAAGAGGAATACGATCCAGCAGTGGGATATGGAACAGTAACTCCACAGAGTACAGAGAAAAGAAAGGCAGATGGCTCCGCTGTATCCGGCTGGGATGATGATATAGCCTATGATCCAGAGGATGAAACCATATTTGCAGCTATTCAAAGTGATATTGTCAAAAAGCCTCCTGTTCTACCTGAAAAGTCAGATTCTTCATCATGCCCAAGTTCGGTTTCAATCCAGACTACAAGTCCAGCCTCCAATTTCAATCCAGTACAAACATCTGCCCCAGCTGGAGTAATCCAGGACCTTCCTATAGGCACTGTAGTTGTCTCAGCAGCCACCTTAACTGAACAGCAAAGAATGCTTGAGGAGCTCAATAAGCAGATTGAAGAACAAAAACGTCAGTTGAAAGTGCAGGAAGAAGCACTACGTCAACAGAGAGAAGCTGTGGGTATGTTCATGGCCCAGTTCACTGGTTCTGATTCCCTAAAGGCTCCAACTCAAAAGTCTCTGCCTCTCAGTCAGTTGTCATCTCTGCAGAGTGGCATTTTGCAGACGGATCCAGGGGTTTCAGAAGCAGCAGACAAGACCAGTAAACTCAGTGATACAGTGGACGGTTCAAATGTGGATTCACAAACTGTTAAACTAGAAGATGCAACACATTTAAAACACAATGAAGCTCCTGTTGCAGAGCAAGAGGAAACACAAGACATGAAGGAGAATGAGAAGTACTCTTCAGCTGGAGAGATTGAAGATTCCGATGTAGCATATGACCCTGAGGATGAATCACTTTTTGATGAAATTCAGGAGGACGTATTTCAAGGAGCAACACTAAAGACTCGTGATTCATCTTTGTCTAGAACGGGGCGTGGCAAGGATGCTCAGAACTCACACCGCAGCAGAAAGCGAAGGCTCTCACCGAAGAGGCGGAGTCATCGTGAAAGGGAACGGAACAGAAGTCCTTCAAGAAAATCCCAGCGACGTTCTCCTTCACACTCCCGTAGACGTAGAGAGAGAGAGAGACACAGAAGAGGTGAGGGAGACAGGTCCAGGCATCGAGCTAAAGATCAGTCCGAGCGACAGAGTCGTCATCGGAGAGATCACGCTGGACGCCGACATTCTCATGGGCACAGAAGGTCCCCATCATCTCCTTATAAAAGGGATTCTGCGTCACTTTCACCAAACCAACACAGACGGCATTCCCCCAAACTCTTTGATGATTCATCCATCACTGTTACTTTTAAAAACGACCCCGATGAAGATCAGTTACAATATGATCAAGCTGAAAGTCTGGATAAAGACTTTTCTTCCTCACATGAACTTTTCCCCAACGTGAAACTTGAGAACTCAGAAGCATCAGTGTCCCAGGAGCTTCAGAATAATACGGTCAGTAACTGTGAAGACACGGGTAGAGGTTTTTCTGCACAAGTGCATAACCCCTCTCAACTGGAAACGCAACACGACAAACTTGTAAGTACACTTCCTCTCAGAGAAACCGAGCCTCCAATTCGGGATTCTCCTCAGAGCCCGGATCCAGATCCACGATTTGTGAAACCTTGTAGCATAGAACAGAGTGACCTAGAAAAGACTGATTTAATTAGAGAACCTGCGATATGTACCACTGTTGCAATGTCACTTGATAAAGTTGAAAATAATTGCCTTCCAATTGGCAGTCAAAAAATTAAATGCAGTGTAAAGCAGTCTACCACTGTAGATCCAATAACAAATATTGGAAATATGGACTTTATATCCCTAGAAGTAGGTGTCAGCAATCAAGGTATGACCGATGCACAAAAACGGTTTGAAGGGGAAAATCCAGGCTTAAAGGGTAAATGTGAAGGACATTCAAATCTGCTGACAGGCCGACATTTTCAAGGTCCAGGACTTGAAAAAGACCGTGTGACAAAGACTCCAGAACTTGGTAGGAATAGTTTAGGAATTAGTAATCCAGACGTGGTAGCACCTGGTCCTTGGGGCCCACAGACACGTCTCAAAGAAAGTAAAGGTGGATTCCCATGTCCTGATATGAGAGTTACAGATAACAGTCCCAGCGTTTTGGTTCCTGGACCACACAAAAAAGACCAACCTACAAGTGGTCAAGAGACATCTGCCAGAGGCATGGGAACAGACATGCCAAGTACAGAGATAAACATTAGAAATCCAAGTACTCACGATACTGACAGAATTGGTTCGGAGCCTGTCATGAAAGGCTCTGGGATGAGGAGTCCATCACAGCATATGGAAAGTTCTTGCATGCAAGACATAAAATCAGAAATGAAATGTCAAGGCCCTGATGTGAAAAGCAGTCATGAAGACATGAGAGAACAAACTATGGATCATCCAAGTGCGGATAGAGTGTTGCCAGTGGTAGTTGAGGGGATGAGGAGCCAGGATATTAGTAGTCTACATAAAGGTTTATTGTGTCCTAAGCCAGAGGCTGAAAACCCAAATGGCAAGACAGGTGTGTTGGAATCAGGGAGGGATCAATCTTCCAAGGGTCAACAGATAGAACATGGAGTTCAAGGTCAAATCAATCGAAGTGAAAGTTCCCACATTGGGGGTATAAAGAGGGATGGTGGTTTAAGAAATCCAAGTCCAAGACTATACCCTGCTGTGTCAGAACCACAAAGAGGGACAGCTGTACCAATGGGAATGCCAGGGCCAAACATGAATAAAGAAACTGGTGCGTCTTACATGTCCTTTATTGGTCAGGAGAGTGGTGGGCCCAGAGAGCACCTTAATGTACAACGACTAGGTACTGCTGAAAGAAGTGAGGGAAATATAACCAGTCCAAACTGTAGAGTTCCTGGAACAGGTCTTGTTAATCGTGAAATGAGGGAACAGAGGAATCAGACTCATGATCAGGGTCCTCACACAATCGATCCAAATTCCAGTAGGCCAGTATTGGACGCAGGAGATGACTGGGGACAACCAGATAAGAGAAGATCAGGTCCAGTCAAGGGAAGGCCATTTAATCAAGAGGATTGGAGAGTCCATCAACATGATAGGAGAGATCCAAACTTAGAAAACCCAAGGGATGGCAGGAGACAATCAGGGGGTCGAGATTTCATGGTATCAGGGCTTGAAAGAGGAGATTCTGATATGGAGGCCCTACTGCATGATAGGAAGGGACTAGGAGATCCACATTTCAGGGAACCAGAGACTGAAAGGAGAGGTGTAGGTCCTGAGAGTCAGAGACCTAGTAGAAAAGGACCTGGAGGCCGAGATTTAATAGAACTAGACTTTGAAAAGAAAGATATACCTGTTGAGGGCCCTAATCAGAGCAGGTCCGGAGGTCCACATTTCAGGGGACCATGGGCGGAAAGAAGAGCTCCTGGTATGGAAGGTTATAGTAATGTCAGGAAAAGACCTGGAGGTCCAGATTTCAGTGGACCAGTACCTGAAAAGAGAGGATCTGGAGGTCCTGATTTCAGGGGACCACACCCTGATAGAAGATGTTTAGCTATGGATGGTCCTCAGCCTTTCAGGAAGGGACCAAGAGGTTCAGATTTTAGGGGACCAGATCCTGAAAACAGAGCATTATCTATGGAGGATCCTCTCCCTATCCGGGGAGGACCTGGTGGTCCAGATGTAAGAGAATCAGGGTTTGAAAACAGCAATTTATGTATGGAGAATCTGGGGTCTGACAACAGGGGACTTGGAGGTCCAGAAATTAGGGGACCGGGATCTGGTAGAAGAAGCGTATTGAAGGATGGCCCTGGGCCAAGAGGTCTAGATTTCAATGTAACTGGTGGTGATAGGGCAGGTCCTTCATTGGCTGGTCCAGGGCCTGACAGAACGGTGCATGGAGGTCCAGACTTCAGTAGTCCTGACAGGAGAGGTCCTCCAATGGTAGGTCCAGGGCCCAATAAAGGGGTACATGGAAGCCCAGCTTGCAGGGGACCGTGGCCTGATGGAAGATGTCCTGTTGTGAGTGGTCCAGGGCTGGACAGGATGAGAATTGGAGGTTCAGATTTCAGAGGACAAAGGCTTGAGAGAAGAGGTCCAGTTACCAATAGAACCGATAGAATTGAACCAGGGAGTACAGACTTAGGTGCACCTGAGCCAATTAGAGGTCATGCCATGGAGGGTCTAGGGCCTGAAAGAAGGGAATTCAAATTTCAGAATTTCAACAGGCCAGAACATGAAAGGGATGTTTGCACTATTGACAGTCAAGAGCCTGATAGTGAAGGACCAAGAGGTCCCCGTTTTCACGGAAATAGGCCTGAAAGGGGTCCTCATAACATTGGACTGGGTAATCAAGACTTGAGAGGGACTGCTTGTGATTTGGCAGTTTCCACTCTACAAGTTAAGGGGCCTGACAGGAGAGAACGGGGACCATATATAAGAGGTCCTGGGCCTGAGTTCATTGAACTGGGACCTGAACAAACTGGTCCAGGTGTAGAAGGTCCGGGACCTCCAATTAGAGGACAGGTAGGGCAACACTTGAGAGGTACTGAAAGAGAAAGTGGGTATCCAGATATGGAGGAAAACAGGGGACCAGATTCAGAGAGGCCAGAGTTTGGTAATGCGGGTCCAGTACTCATCAGGAGAGGGCCAAGAGGTCCACATATGAGGAGACCAATACCTCAACTTTCAAGTCCAGAGAGCCCCATGCATGAGATAAGAGGTCCGGTAGGTCCAAATTTCAGAGGTCCTGCACCACAAAGAAGACCTCCAGAGATGGAGGGAATGGACTACAGTAGGAACTTTCCAGGAGGTACGCAGTTCAGGGGTCATATGCCTGAAAGACGACCTCCACTGTTACAGGGCCCAGAGTCTGACAGAAGAGATCCACACTTCATAGGAGAGAATGTTGACTATACTAGGGTAAATAGTCACGATGGACATTTTACAGGACTTAATTATGAAAGTAGTGTTCCAGAGAGTTTTAGATCAGGAGATGACCGCAGGAGACCGGGTGGACCAGGACCAGGCATCAGAGAGAAATATTCAAATCTAGACCATCAAAGACCTCGGAGAGATGACTGGGGAGAGGATGACACCGCAGAGTTCGAACCTATCCAAGAAAGTCTAGATATACCAAACAGAACAGTGCAAAACCTCAGAGGTCCAGGACCTATGAGGAGAAACATTAGAGGATCAGGTCCAGATATGAGCATTCCAAATCCAATAAGTAGGTGGAACAGGTCCAACTTTAGGGGAACCGCACATGATAGAAGAGACATTCAAACTGAGGATGAGTGGCCAGAGCAAACTGGGCCGAATATGGAGGCTGTAGGAAATGAAATAGAAGATTCAGAAAGTTATTGGGAAAGAGATTGCTTCAGGGGTCCAGAACACATTGAAGATGGTCTAGATGAGCAGGTCCAAGAAGGTAGAAGAGGTCCACCTACGGAATGGAGAGGCCGTAGGGATCCAAAGCACTTCCACGAAAGACCAAAACCGCCATTTCCAGGGCCTTTGAAGGATGACTGGAGTTCTCATTGCAGGGGTCCAAGGCTTGTTAGAAATGACCCAGATGTGTTAGGTCCAAGGCCTAGTAGGGAAGAATCGGAAGAAGAATGGAGAGATCCTGATAGGGGGGATGTTGGACCACACTGGTGTGGCCCTGGTCAGTTTTTTAGAGATCAAGACTATGACACAAGAGGTACAGAAATGACAGGACCAGGATCAGATATAAGTGGAGGTCCAGGTATGGGAGGGCCCAAAATCAGGGGGCGTGGAGTTCTTAGGAGGGGAGGTCCACAATTAATTAATAGACTCCCCAACAGGAGAAGATTAGAGAGGGAAGATTTTGACAGAGGAGGACCCAGAGGTCCTGAAAACAGAAACCCAAGATTTCAGGGTCCAATGTGTGATGGGAGGTTTTCAGATGGTGGGGGTCTAGTATCTGAAAGGCCAAGTGTTGATATGGAAAGCACTGGACCAGATGAACAAGGACTTTGTGATTTTAGAAAGGAAAGGACAGGTCCAGGTCCGAGAAGGCCTTGGCCTGAAAAAACACATAGGGAACTGACACCTGAAAGTTTAGACTCTCATCATGGACACGGCAGGTGGGATACAAACGTTGGGGGTCCAGGGTTAGACTCAAGGAGATCTGAGCCAGTGTTGCTTAATCGCCCTTATCACAGTGCCAGGTTCCAAGGTCCAAATGATCCACAAACTGCACCGTGCAACCCACCAGGAATAAAACCCCATAGAAACAGGGGTGCTTTGCTTCCTACTCCAACACAAGGTCTCAAACGCTTTTCAAATCAATCAATGAACAGTTCTGGTGCTGCCGGCCAGAAAAGAAGAGTAAGCCACCCAGCAGGCAGGACATGGGCTCGAGGTAGACCAGTGCATAGGGAGAGAGACTTAATGCAACAACAGAAGGAGAAAAGTCACGTAGGTGAACGCAAAGTGGATGGAGAGGAAAACAAGGAAACGGATAAACAGGGAATTCAAGATACAAGTGTTGAAACTAAGATGAATCAAGCTGTGGACAGTAGTGGAAATAAAACTAATGTCCAATAAAATTAGGACACCTCTTTGACATGTAAGCACATGAATTCTGATTGTATGCAAGTGTACAATATGATAACAAATTGAGGTACTTTAGCGTAACGCACAGTGAACATATTTTTATTGATAAAAGTGTATCCCTGTCAAAAGTCAGTGTGACAGCAGCCATGCAAGAGATCTGGAAGAATGTGAGTTAATTTTATTTGACTAGATTTTGCTGTATTCAAAGTGGATGTTTATTTTTCTTGTGACTAAATTCATCATAATTTCAACTCATCACATGTAAATGTAACTTTTTGTGTGCATTTGTAGTAGGAAATAATTAAATGTTTTGTACAGAAAATGTACAGTTTTTTTGTTCAGCCATAGTCTTGATGTCTTTTATGTCATTCTTGCAATGAAAATTAAATGGCTTTTTTTGTTATTTGAGAATGGAAAAAGTCAATAAAGAGATATACTTTTCAAATGTATATAGTCTTTTGCATTCATATTTATTCATTCTTGACTGAATGCTGCATTAAAAGTAACCTATAGAAAAAGAACCTCAAAACAATCAAAGTTAAAAATCTTTAACAGGCTAAACATTTCCCTGATGCAACATTTTCGTAGTTCTACTTTACATCAGAGGCCAGTGTCCCTTCAGATGTCTATCACACCCCTAATTGTATCTCAATTTGATTGATTTGTCATGACTTGATGCAAAACAAAAGTGTTCATCTGGAGAAAATGGAAAGCTGGTTTGAAAGATTTGTCTCTAAATTACTGATATAGATGATTGAAGTATTGATTTGAGGAAGATGATGCCAGATCCCGTAAAAAACTAATGATATGACTGCCATTATTGCCATTTATAAATCATTTGGAGTTAAGATCAGCAGCTTCATTTTGATTTATAAAAAAAACTGATGGACACAGTAATATTTCATCCTTGTCATCGTGTTGGTTTGAACAGCTGTAACTTGTCAGCTCTGGTTCGTTGGACACAGAATCGTCTTGTTGAGCTCGTCAAGCCTTGAAGCTCATAGACAGGTGCGTCCAATCAGGACCAGAGGGATTTAAGGTGCTGTGTTCCTTTTCCTGTGAAGAGCGGGAACATGGGGGGGCCTCAGAACAACTTGCTCATGAGCTGAAAGAAGAGCTGGTTCACCATCATGGTTTAGGGGAAGACTCCAGAAAACCAGCTCAGAGATGGGTCCAGTCCTGCCACTGGAGTCCTGTTAAAGTTGAGGGTCTATTGGATTCCAGTCAGTATCAGCAGATTCTGGAGAATTATGTTAACAGTCACATACTGTAGTTGAAGTTCCATCGAGGCTGGAGACTTCAAGCAGACCAGACTCTGGTTCTGATGTAAACGACATTCAGATGAATGTTGAGTCCAAATGCATCACATTTAATAAGTAGTGTGATCCTGGACTGCATTAATAAGTTCACTGGTGAGCTGCAACTAAGTACCTTTACTTGGTGTGTATTCTTCACTATACACAGGGAAGGATTTGTCAAATATCATAATAAAATGCAATAATTTTTACAAAGTATCACAAAAATAAGCAGTTGGAGCAAAACCATTTTGATGTGATGAGTCAGCATCTTTTGATAACAAGTTAGATGGTTTATGGGTCTAAAAAATCATTTTATGTCAGTGTTTATCGAAAATCTTGGTCAACAAAATTAAACTTTAATTGAAAAGCAGACAAACGCATCTGACAAAACCACGCAAAATCTAACCTTCTCACCTCTAAATGCAGCATAAATAACGAAATAATTGACTAAATTTACCGAAAATCACTTAAATTAAATTTACGTACTTCGCAAAATCAGCTGTTTTCTAATTAATATTATATTTTCCTGTATTTTTGCGTAAAAATCTGGACAGAATATTATTAATTTAAATACCTGACCTGAATTCTATCAGACGTCTGCGTCGCGACATCGTGACGTCACAGCTGAGACAACCATAGGTTGACCGCCAAGAATTGGACCCTTCCGTCGTTTCCGTCCCGCCCCTCAGCGACGATTGGTCAGCGTGGAGTGTCAGTCAAAGCTGAGCGACGGTCTCGTTTAGAGAGCGGAGATTTAAAGGTAAAAACAACTTCTTTAAAACGCAACAGGTGTAAATTATTCAAGTTGATGATTAAGATTTATTTAGACGTGTAAAATTATTTAGGGCTTCGCGTTACTTGTTTCCCTAGGTTGTGACGTCAGCGTAATTAAATGAAAACGCCGTTCAAAGTTAAAGAACATTAGCTTATTAGTTCCTCGTTTGCTAACAAAATAGCTAGTTTTCACATTTAAGAACAATTTAAATTCTATTTATATGCTATCAGTTATGTGTAAGTTATTAACCTTATCATTATTAGTGTTTGTTTCTTTTAACTTTAACATTTTCTACTTACATGTATGTAATTTGTATAATTAAAACCATATTGGACCGCAAATTATGCTAATTTAATAGATATCGTCTTAACATTAACAGCAATAAACTCAGGGTGTTTTACTCCCTGCAGCTTCATTTATTACATATTCATTATTTATTTGGATGAACATTTCGAAAGTTTGGCAGATTGTGTTTTTATTTTTATATATTCATCATTATTGAAGTAGGATTTTGATGAAAATCAGAAATCCAGGTATTTTATTTATTAAAAAGAACATAATATTTGTATTTAATTGCAATGCATAAAACTGGATGCTAATCGCAGCAATAAATGACAACATTTACAAACATCTTACTAAAAAGCAATGTATCATCTGAAATTTTCACTCATTTTTTTCTTGCTTTGTGTTTCTTCTACTGTATGTACGAGCCCTACCATCAAAGTGTAATGAAATCCGTCCCGTATTTTTTTTGTGTGTACTCCTGCCAGCATACATACAAATGCCAGTGAAAATATATTATCTCCTTGGCAGAGCCAAGCATTCGAGGCACAGCACAGGTCATCACTGAAGCTGTTTGAAATGTGCTGTGGTTGTGTGGTGAAATGTATTTTTCTTTATCTTCATCCAGGCTCTGCAGTGAAGAATGTCCACCGTTTCCACACCGAGTGAAACCATGCATCTATTATTTGCACCTTTATTCAAAGAGCACCCCTCTGACTCAACTGGAGGGATTCCAAGTGAAAGCAGATGCTTGACATATAAACATGAGCGAATGCCTGCATCCGAGTTCCGTATGATGGAGATTTCAGAGTTTCAGCAACTCATACCTGCACATGTAGGGGTGGATTCTGGGTCTTCGGAGTGGCCAGGGGACAGATCTGATCCTGCTATTGAAATGGTCAAAGATGCCACTGGGTCTCCATCGGATTCTCTTCTCACAGCCACTCAAGCTGTTGATCTGTCAACTCATGGACACAGCCTGGGGATGGCTGGAGAGCGAACCCCACCTTCTCACGGGGAGGTACCCGGTTATGTTCTGGCCAGAGTCGATGATGTCGATGATCCGAGTGAGTCGCAGACCGTCAGCCGTGCTGCTCCGCTGACCCAAACCAGATCGAGTGTTCGAGTTTGTTTGGGAAAATTGTTTAACTCCATGTCTGCTGACGCCCCAACACCGGAAGATGTTCAGGCTTCCGTTCCCAGCAGGTGAAGCTTCACTGATGTGCCGTTACAGCTTCATAGCTGCTTCATAGTGATGTACCCGTTTCACGACCTGTGTGAAATGTCTGTTTCAGTTTCTTGACGATGCTTCAGTGTGCAGAGACTCCGAACACATTCGTATCGCCTCAGACGCAGAAGATGATGACGACTGAGGGAATAAATCCCTTTGAGAGCTCCAACACATTTATAGAGGTGATATATAACCCAGTCACCAACTTGTCTGAACAGGTATGAAGAAAAATTAAAATGTGCTTAATTATAACTATACAGCAATTCATTTTTATTAATCTTTTGTTGTTTTTTTTATCTCGTTGGAGCGCAGGTTGGACATATTTGTCAGACGGTCGAACCAAAATGTCAAGATTTGAAGAATTTTTCATTCGTTCAACCAAAGGCAGTTGTTAGAGGAGTTGATGATACAGGTGGCAATGATGAAATCTACATAATCTTATTTTATGAATATTATTATTAGGCTCTCTGCTGTGCTGCTTTGTAAATAAGATGTGTGTCTAATATGGAGTTATTCTTTTATTTTTGTGTTTGTAGCAGCATCTAGCACGTCCTCATGGAACTCTGGCAGCGCCCACAGCTCACAGATTGCTAGTGCTGCCATGACCGCCCCAGATTCTACTAGAAAACCAGGGAGGAACGGCAGGAAGAGAGCTGGTTCTCAGCTACCCCTCAGCGAGCGCCGCAAGATCCACAACATCAGGGAGAGGCATCGCAGGTGAGCAGCTAATGCTAACGCCGAACACGTGGACAAACACACACAACATGAAGTCGGGCAGACACTGATTCTGAACGTCCCTGTTGTGTTTGTGGTTCACAGGAAGACGATTCGTTCGTGCTGCGATGAGCTCAACCTGCTGGTGCCGTTCTGCAGCAAAGATTGTGACAAAGCCACCACCCTGAGGTGGACGACTGCCTTCCTCAGATACATCAACGAAACGTACGGAGACATCGTCAGACAGGTGAGACTGTCTCTGGCTGGACTGTAGTTTTAGTGTAAAACTACACCAACATAGTGTAAAGAATGGACAGAGTTGAGGTGGGATGCTAACCAGCTAGCTCAGGCCTGTCCTGTACTTCCTGAGGTGATGTTGTAGCCTGATATGCCACTTTGCTTTCACCTGAGAGACGTACACATAATCTTATAGACTGTATTTTATACCTTTTAATATTCTTTATTTTGAGACGTAAATTCTAACTTACATACATAAATATATAAATTATGAAACTCAAAGAGAAGATAATTATATTGCTTTTTTCTGTTTAAGGAATGCATACTTTAATAGAAGTCTTTTAGAGTAGAGAGAGAGTATAGTTACTAACAAATTCTTCTCACTTTTGTGGTAGAAAATTTAAAAAAAATTCCTGTATTGCATTTTTGCATTATGTAAAAATTGATATATGTGGCATCAAATTCAACAACTGGTCCTTTATGTGTCCACTTTGTGCTGATGTGATGCTAAATCAAACAAACAAGAAGAGCAGCTGAGCATAAACAGACCATCGCTGTGCGTCTTTCACCTTTAATGATCTGCTGTCACCCATTCTATTAAAGGACTGATTTATTGCAGGGGTTTCAGATGTCACTCTACAGTGAGAAGGGATTCTGAAGTCCAGCTGCTCTCCAGGCCAGAACAGAATCCACCATCAGGTGAACGACACCGTTTTCTACCTGGGAGCAGAGTTCTTAATGCCGTTTTCTCGCTCAGGATCTTTTTGTGTCGTGAAGTTTTAAATCTGTCTCTACATTAGTTTGATTTAAACGGTGGAAGGTTTTCAGGCTCTTCAACAAACGTTCAAACTCTGGAATGTTCTCCCTCCAGCTCACGTATGAGCCGTTTCATACAGTCAGCCACAGGTGGCGCTATTTCTCCTTAGAAGAAACAACTGAGAGCGTTCAGCTCTTTCACTATCTGATGTTTAAATATTTTAATATGTTCACATTTTTGTGAAATTAAATCAAAATTTGGTCACCTGTCTTCGGTTAAAATTGTTTGCTGTTATTAATGCGGCATTTTGTGTGTTTTGTCCACAAACGTTAATTTATTTCAGTCAGATATTTAAGATTTCATGTTTTGCATGGAAAATGTGTTTTTTATTTATGGGATTACATGACTTTCAGATAGTTGTGAATATTTCGATGAATTACAAGCTGTTCATTTGATATGTAGAGAAGAGTAATGTTTTACTGAAAAGTGGCTTTATTCGTTTCTTTCTTACAACATGTCTTTGTAGCATTTTACTGTACATACATCAGTCACCCACAAATAATAAATAGTATTTAAGGTCATGTAGATTTAATAGTTACAGCATCGGTAGTACATAGTGGGTGTTGGTGTTGTGTATTTAAAAAAAAAGTAAAAAGTTTGCTAAGACTCTTACATTGATTTCACATTGATTTATCCATCAACAAGTTATTTTGGGGTTTTTGATTCTCAAATCTAGAGAATCAAATTCACATATAACAAAAACAAGCTGTAAAAAAAAAAGAATTGGAAGAGTTTTTGTTTCTTTTTGCATTAATCTACACATGGGGTTTGTGTTTTTTATTCCTTTTTACATCCATACACACACAAATCCTCTGCAGGCTTGTTGCCTCTGCTTCATATCTGACACTGTGAGCTGGTAGAACTGAGGTAACACCTGTGATTTACTTTAACTGCTTTAGATTGGTTTTTACAGCGTGATTAAAAGAATGTGAAGAAAAGCAACGGGAGCGTGGAAACAACATGTACAAAGTTTTTTACACACGAATGACTTGTCTTTCATTTTCCTCTTATTTCTAAGTCAAGTCTTTGTTACACGATGCTGTAGAGTTTGAAAGCGATGAGTTGTGCCTCCATCCACTTCTCACTCTGGATGCTGACGTCTCATTCGCTCTGATATTCATGCCAATCCTTGGATGTTCCTTTAGTATCACAGCTGTCGATGCTACTCCTCACCCGTCTATTCAAATAAAGAGGACCCTTTTGTGACGGCCGTCTCCTTTCATCCCCGTTCACCCTTCCTCTTTGGGTTGGGTGGCTTCAGGCTGCAGGAAGTCGCATTCAATGGTTTTTGGGGTTGGAGGATTTGCCGGCGGCCTGCGCTCCCTGGCAGGCTGACGTATCGCAGATCCCAGGAGGCCCCTGGTGCCCGGTCCTGCCCACCCTGCCTGACTCTCCAGGCTCGCCCGGGTCTCCTGGAGATCCGTCACGTCCATCTTTGACGATTCCGGGAACTCCTGGAAGACCTGGAGGCAGGAGACAGGAGATGAGGGGAGCACCAAGGACTGCTGGTCTTTGAGTAGTTATGATTCAGGATTATGGGTCCACACTATATTATTATTATTTAATAGACTATTAATATTTAATAGTCTATTAAATATTAGACTATCATAGTGGTGAATCTAACGACGTCTGGCCTGAACCACGTACCCTGGTGTCCTTGGTCCCCAACAGGCCCATCAATGGCTTTTCCGGTGCTTCCTTTATCACCCGGCTCACCAACATCGCCTGCAGTGAAGATGAAATCACCACTGTGCTCTACTCGCTTTCTTCATTTGGTATTTCCATTTCATGCTAATTCATCTTTTAGCTCAGGCCATCTCAAGACCGCTAAAGCGTTTATATTCTCTACCTCTGGGACCCGGATCCCCAAGTTCTCCTGGCAGGCCTCGGTACCCCGGTGGTCCTCGGGCACCGGGATGCCCGATGGCGCCGGCGACTCCTGGCTGTCCTGGACGCCCGGCAGGGCCGGGGCGGCCCACCATCCCGGGGGCCAGGGGTCGTCGGAGGTTAGCGGCCAGCTGGGCAATCTGATCTGCACGTGAGAGAAAACACGGGATCAGTGACTTTAGAACCCAACAGGAGAAGAAGTTAGAGATGACGACGGATTCTCACCATCGATCATCGACCCACACAGCTCCCGGATGTGCTGCTCGCTGACCAGTTTACCCTAAACAACAGAATATTATCAGGGAGTTAGGAAATGAATATTTTTCCATCAATCACCAGATTCTTACAGGTTTAATCCAGATTAAAAGACAAACACACTTACAGGCACACCGGTCTTTCCTGTAATCCCGGGCTGACCCTGCTCCCCCTGGAAACCCATTGGTCCTTGCTTTCCTGGAACCCCTCTGGCCCCGAGCTCCCCTTGGGGACCGGTCACCCCCTTTGGTCCGAGTTCACCCGGCTTCCCCGGCTACAACAGAGAAGAATCATCCGTTAGATCGAGGGGGGCGGGGGTCAAATTAATTTTCACCGGGGGCCACATCAGCATAACGGCTGTCCTCAAAGGGCCAGATGTAACTTCTTCTTCTTTTCCTTTCGGCTTTTCCCTTCAGGGGTCGCCACAGCGAATCAACCGCCTCCATCTAACCCTGTCCTTTGCATCCTCTTCTCTCACACCAACTACCTTCATGTCCTCTTTCACTACATCCATAAACCTCCTCTTTGGTCTTCCTCTAGGCCTCCTGCCTGGCAGTTCAAAACTCAGCATCCTTCTACCAATATATTCACTATCTCTCCTCTGGACATGTCCAAACCATCTCAGTCTGGCCTCTCTGACTTTATCTCCAAAACCTCTAACATGTGCTGTCCCTCTGATGTACTCATTCCTGATCCTATCCTTCCTGGTCACTCCCAAAGAGAACCTCAGCATCTTCATCTCTGCTACCTCCAGCTCTGTCTCCTGTCTTTTCCTCAGTGACACTGTCTCTAGACCAAACAACATCGCTGGTCTCACCACAGTTTTGTACACCTTTCCTTTCATTTTAGCTGAAACTCTTCGATCACACATCACACCTGACACTTTTCTCCACCCGTTCCATCCTGCCTGGACACGCTTCTTCACCTCTTTTCCCCACTCTCCATTGCTCTGGACTGTTGACCCTAAGTACTTAAAATCCTCCACCTTCTTGATCTCTTCTCCCTGTAACCTCACTCTTCCACTTTGGTCCCTCTCATTCACACACATGTACTCTGTCTTACTGCGGCTAACCTTCATCCCTCTCCTTTCCAGGACAAACCTCCACCTCTCTAGCTTCTCCTCCACCTCTTCCCTACTCTCACTGCAGATCACAATGTCATCTGCAAACATCATAGTCCATGGAGATTCCTGTCTAACCTCGTCTGTCAGCCTGTCCATCACCATAGCGAACAAGAAGGGGCTCAGAGCTGATCCCTGATGCAGTCCCACCTCCACCTTGAACTCCTCTGTCACACCTACAGCACACCTCACCGCTGTCTTACAGTCCTCATACATGTCCTGCACCGCTCTAACATACTTCTCTGCCACTCCAGACTTCCTCATACAATACCACAGTTCCTCTCTGGGCACCCTGTCATAAGCTTTCTCCAGATCTACAAAAACACAATGCAGCTCCGTCTGGCCTTCTCTGTACTTCTCTATCAACATCCTCAAAGCAAATACTGCATCTGTAGTACTCTTTTTTGGCATGAAACCATACTGCTGCTCACAAATGCTCACTTCTGCCCTTAGTCTAGCTTCCACTACTCTTTCCCATAACTTCCTTGTATGGCTCATCAGCTTTATTCCTCTGTAGTTGCCACAACTCTGCACATCTCCCTTGTTCTTAAAAATGGGCACCAGCACACTTCTCCTCCACTCCTCAGGCATCCTCCTCAGGCCAGATGTAACTAATAAATGTAACATAAATGTAACTACTCCTTAATGTAACTAATAAATGTAACTAAATGTAACTCAATGTAATGTAACTAAATGTAACTACTCCTTAATGTAACTAATAAATGTAACTAAATGTAACTCAATGTAATGTAACTAAATGTAACTACTCCTTAATGTAACTAATAAATGTAACTAAATGTAACTCAATGTAATGTAACTAAATGTAACTACTCCTTAATGTAACTCAATGTAACTCAATGTAATGTAACTAAATGTAACTACTCCTTAATGTAACTAATAAATGTAACTAAATGTAACTCAATGTAATGTAACTAAATGTAACTACTCCTTAATGTAACTAATAAATGTAACTAAATGTAACTCAATGTCATGTAACTAAATGTAACTACTCCTTAATGTAACTCAATGTAACTCAATGTAATGTAACTAAATGTAACTACTCCTTAATGTAACTAATAAATGTAACTAAATGTAACTCAATGTAATGTAACTAAATGTAACTACTCCTTAATGTAACTCATAAATGTAACTAAATGTAACTCAATGTAATGTAACTAAATGTAACTACTCTTTAATGTTAAATCAGTGAATTTCTGACTTATTCTAGTTCCAAACATTACAGTTAGACAGAAAAAACATGTTTGTTTGTTTCTCTGTTCTAACATAAATCCTTTTCATTTGTCAGGTTATTAAACCCACAGAACTCCATCAATCAAGGATCAAACTATCAATCAATAAAGAAAAATAACATCAGACACAAGTTAGGACGTTAACTTTGTTCACAACGTTTAGTCAGAGTTAAAATGGGCATAAAATGATGTGGGGGGCCACATTCGGCCCCCGGGCCTTTAGTTGGACATATGTGCTTTAGATCGACAGATGGATGGTTTTAATATTAGACAAACATAAAAAAAATCAATTTCATCCAAACTGGAACAAAAAAAGTACGTAAGCGTCTGATTGGGTCTTGAATAAACTCCCGCCGAGGAACAAACTGGGGCTGTGGAGACGAGGCGGGGGCTGGCATCGTGTTGCTTGATAATTACTCCAACAAGCCCAGCAAACAGTAAATGAGACTCATCACTAATTACATCAACGGCGCTGCGGCTTAATGCGGCTCGTCTCTCCCTAGTGGCGACGACGGCCAATGAAACAGAGCGGCTGCACCTATCTCTAATTAATCCTATTAAACCTGAAATGTGAGGCGGAATCTTTTGCCACCCGTCTGACAAGTGGGGGCCCCGGCTCGGAGGCGAGGTGCCGGGAGCCTGGTGCGAGGGGGCGCTGCTGATGACACCCCCACACCACATCTGATGTCACCCCGCTGAGTGGGAACAGAAACGGGTTCAGACACACAGGTAGGAAACGGGGAAGCTCACCTGTCCTTTCTGTCCCACTGGGCCGAAGGTACCCTGAAATAAGAAGATGAAAAATGAGAGCAAAGAGGGGCTGAATTAACTTTTCTATTTGTGTCACATGTAAAGAAATATTTAATGTGATGGAAGTGTTTAAATAAACGCCCTAAACATTAGAAGTAGGATTCGTCTTAATGTTTAAATAGATCTCCACACAGACGTCTCTGATGATTCGGAGCTAGTTGGCCGCGCCGCGAAAACAGTAATGAGTCTCCAGGGCCCCCAAGCATCCAAACAAAAAAACCCAGTGAGAATGAGAATACTTACAGGTTCTCCGTTCTCTCCTGGTAATCCGTCGCTTCCTGCCACGCCCTGGGGACGCAACACAAAAGTTTCCTTATCACACCTTTATTTTTGTAACACGGGAGGAAAGAAAACTCTTCATTATTTTAACAAGTAAAACAAACTTCAGTGATGTCTTAATTTCTTTCCATTTTTTTAAACGTTTATGTTGTCAGTTATTTTTTTTTTACCGTTAATGTCATATTTTTTTAAACGTAAGTGATGTCTTAGTTTAAAGGATTTTCCACCATCCTGCACCACCTGGATTTAGGAACACTCACCATGTCTCCTTTAGGTCCAGAAGCTCCCACCGGACCCTGGAGAGAGGATGGAGAGTGGAAGAAAGTAAACCAGGGCTACACTGAGACGCCCCCCCCCACCCTGACCACCGCATCAAGGTGGGGGGGGTGAAGGGAAGTGAGGTGGGCGAGCCGAGGGAAACCTGGTATAAATACTAGCTTTGTTCTGGCCTCAGGTTCTGAACAGCAGGCCTGTTTGTGTCGGGGGTGTCTCCTAAGACCGAAGGGGTGCGGGGGGGGACTGCTGAACCAAGAGCGTCTTCCTTCTTAAACCCCCCCCTTCATGGAGATTCTGTCATTTTGATTTTCATCTTAAACTTCAATTGTCGTCAGAAATTCTATCATCAAGTCCCAGATCTAATTGTCAGCTACTACTGTTATCCTCCTCCAACATATGAAACCTTTAATAATCAATAAATGATTGTATTGGTTTTAGATAACATTTAAAAACAGCTAAATAATAATCACTACTAATTGATTAATGTCTCAGAGGAGACCGGATGCATCCTCCTGTTGGGGACTTGATCCTAAACCCTGGGACGTTTAATTTTAACTCACCCTTTCACCAAACTCTCCTCGGATCCCTGTTGGACCTGGAAGACCCGGATCCCCCAAGGCTCCCTTGACCCCCTGTGGAGCAGATCGCCGTTAGCTGACTGCTAACAGCATGACACGCCTGACGATGGCTGACGTCACAACCGCTCACCTGGAAGCCTTTCCTGCCCTGAGGCCCCGGGTTTCCTGCTGGTCCGATGCCCCCCTGTTGCAGACAGAATATTAATCATTCTCTCCTGATGATGGTATGGAGGAGAAGACGGATGTGAGAGGCATTTTCTCGGCGCTGCGTGAACTTTTAGTTGCCGCTGACTGATGTGGAGAACAAACGCCTCTCTGTTTAGGGAATACCTGCTCCTAGCTCTCCTGGGGAGGCAGTTTATCTCTATAACTCAGTTTCCTTGCCATGGAATTATGTTAAACTCTCCACTCTGGTTTAGTTTAAATCAAATAATAAAAAGAAAAAAATCAAATCACATTGAGGAAAGGGTTAAATGTCCGTAAGTGATGCTTTTGAGGGTTTTATTAATAGACAAGGGGAGAAAAAAAGCTTCTTTGGAGGACAGCATCAGCGTCGACTCACCCCCACTCCTCTGGGTCCTGCTATCCCCCTTTCTCCTGGGACGCCAATGTCACCCTGAGGGAGGAGGTGGAAGACAAATAGTTTGAGACCAGACCCTAAATGGTTAAATCTTCCGTATGAGATCAAATAAGGCTGTGACCAAAGTAACCCCCTCCCTCAAAAAAAAAAAAAAAAAGATCCCATCAGATACATACAGGAATACCTGGCTCTCCAGAGGGCCCCGTCTCCCCCATCTTTCCTGGATCACCCTGGTAATGATGGACAAGAGAAGATTACTTTAGTTACTCTGGAGTTTGTTACTTTTCTTTCTTTGCTTTTCCTACTGATATTAAATTAGACTATTAGCTTGTCTTTGTGCTCCTGCTCAACAAGTGGGGAACAAGCATGGAAGGTAGGAAACCCAAAGGTCTGGAAATCCCACCTTTTCCTTGCCCTGTCTCTATCCCCATTTTATTTCCTTTCCCACCCAACCGGTCAAGGCGGTCTCCAGAGTCTGGGTCCTGCCTGGAGTTCCTTCCTCAATGAGGGAGTTTTTCTCCACCACGATCGCTTATGCTTCCTCTTGAGGGTTCTGTTGGGTTTCTCTGTCTGTTCAAGCACTTTGAAATGTCTGATGATGCGATTAAGAGTTTTTTAAATAAAGGTTGATTGATTACATCCCGCTTCGGAGCGTTGATGTCTTGTAATTGTCAATGTTTGTTCGTTCGTCCGTTCGTTAGTCCACCAAATATCTTCTCAACCGTTACAGATAGAAAGATGAAACAAAAAGCAAATTACTCGGGCAGCAAAGGGGATGAAAATGAGATGATGACCTTGAGAAAAATAGGTCAAGGTCAAATTTCAACTTTTGTACACTCAGGAACCGGATAAGATAGAAAGACGAGAGAGGCCAGTGTAAGACCACAGATCAAAGCTAGTGCTCTTATCTACCTAAGACCATAGCTTTGATGTATGGTCTTACTCACACTGGCCTTCTCCATATGCACTAGTCTATGCACTAGTCAGGGTACCCTGATCTACCCTGAAAGTAGGTCAAGGTAAGTTGCGGGATGTTTCAGTCTCTGACTGCCTTGGTTCTAGTTGATTGATTGATTGATTGATTGTCCTCCACGGTTCAGATATTAGCTGGAAGGCTTTTGTGTTACTCACAGGTTCTCCTTTGGATCCCTTCGCTCCAGCCTTTCCTTGAAGACCCTGGAACATAAACAACAATGATTTCACCGGATCGTCCTTTCTTTGGGAATTGACTGAACAGAAGATTGAAGAGATTTAAAGACTCTTTATGATCATCTGCATGGAACACCAGTCCTACTTACCGGTAGACCGTTTGGTCCTTTCTCTCCCACCACCCCGTGGCGTCCGGCGTCACCCTGTGGACACGGACAGTGTTGTGTTGTTCGCTTTACTCTACGTTCAGACTGTTGAGATTAAACACGTTAATCTTACCTTCTCCCCATCGAGGCCCGGGGTTCCGTCTTTTCCGTCTCTGCCAGGAATTCCCTGCAGGAAACATCAAACATGAGCCTCAAGTTTTAGAAGGACGTCGAACATGAACCCTCAACGTGGACTTACAGGCTCTCCTTTGGGTCCTGCTCCTCCAGGCCCACCTTTGGGTCCGATTTTACCCTGTTGAAACACACATCACGTGTCACCTGTGTTGCACACACACTTCACACACACTGCTGAAAACAACAGGCAGGTGCTTCACTTACAATCTCTCCTTTGGGTCCTCTAAATCCCTGCGGTCCTTTTTCTCCGATGTCACCCTGGAGACATCAGATGAAACCCAGCAGCTATTCATTGATGGGACCAGACAAGCGTTCTGGCAGCAAACAACTCCTAAATTATGTTTTTTTGTTTCCAGAGAGTTTAAAGAAGGAGAGACTCACTGTCTTCCCGATGACGCCTGCGATTCCTGGTTTGCCTCTGAAGCCGGGGAGACCCTAGAGACGACCAGAAACACGTTAAAGGTGTCTGCAGCGCGGGCAATAGAAGGCTCAACGTGATCTGAAAGAGTCTTACTCTGTCGCCTACAGCTCCCATGGTGCCTTGTAAACCTCTGAGACCACGCGGGCCCTGAAATGCAGCAATGGAGCATGATGGGAAGGCATAAAAAATGCATGTCATGCAAACATATTTAGGTATAAATTGGAAGTATTGAACTCACCTGCAGACCCACAGTCCCTGGAATCCCTGGTGGCCCCGGTGGTCCAGGGTCGCCCTAGAGGTGAAGCAGCACCAGAAACCAAACGACTGGATCAGAACCAGTCAAAACCAACGTTTTACGCCGATCACATGACACACTCACCTTCTCTCCATTTTTTCCGGGCTCTCCTCGGTCTCCTTTGTGACCCGTGTGACCCTACATGGGTGGAAAATATAACCCCATTCAGCAAAGTTTGATTCCAAACGAATCGTTTAGAAGAAGGTGCAGGATGGAGAATCACCTTGAATCCTGGCATCCCGGGGGCACCAGAGGGGCCATGGGGGCAGATGGCGGGACACTAGGGGGCAAACAGACAAAACACTGAGGACTGGATGCGATGACGCTGCTCTCACAGCGACGGGACAGAAAACCTACCAGAAGGTCGCCGCTCAGGTCATGGAGGGTACCGGGAAGGCCCTGAAAACAAAGAGCATGAAGCTCAATTGGGTTTCACCTGGGGGGGTGACGGTCTATGTCTCCCCAACGTTAGGTATCACATCTATAATGATTACTAGACTTACTGGTGGTCCATCAGGGCCAGCTGGTCCAGGAAGTCCTGGAAGACCCTCAGCGCCCTGAGAAAGAGAAGATCAACAACAACTCCAGGACCTGTACAGGAAACGTGACCGCTGTGATCAGCTCTCAGCACAGGAACTAGAATTAGGTTTAAACTGAAGAAAAATAAAAATAAGGCGATCTGCTGAAGCATCACATCACTTCAATGTCTTGACTTTCACTTTCCAGAGATGGACAGACTCTTCAGAGCCTAAAACTGTTTGGTCGGTTTGCAGGCCAATCGTGACCAGACGTTCAACCGACGAGCTGCATGATTGACGAGGAGGCCTGAAACCTCACCGACATTGAAAACTGACTTTTCAACGATGCTTCTGAAGGAATAAATGAAGCTGTGAGCTCTGAACAATCCAAAATAAAACATACAGAGGGATTTTTGATCCTTTCATTCCGTTTCCACCTCATCACAGAAACAGAGGACAGGTTTTGATGCAGCTTCCTGCGCCCGACGGGGCGTTGAGGGTGGAATAAAAGTGGAATGGATAACAGAAATGATTTGATTGTCTCATCCTGGACCAGAGGATGTAACTCCTCGAAAGGAAAGGAAATGCAATCGAATGGATCCGACAGATACTCACCGCTGGGCCCTGGGGCCCGACTCCGCCTGGCAACCCGTTGGTTCCGGGAAGGCCCTGGAAAGAGATGAACAGATGCATGCAAAAAACATTGTGACATGTACAAAAGTTATGATTTTATGCAGAAATGACTCAAATGCACCACAATTTCTGTCTTTCTACACGTAAAAACAAGGTAAAACTGCGGCGCTGGGGACTCACTGCAGCTCCTGGTCTCCCTCTGCCCTACGGAAGAAACAGGAAGGAAACACAGAGAGCAGGATTAGATTAACTCACAACATCGATATCCACCAATGATGTGTCAGTGCATCAACTCCAGTCAGATCAGATGGGACTATCACGTATAATAATCTTCATTCCTGGACAATGTTTGACAGGAAGATCCTCTAAGTGTCAAATTATCCAGAGCAGAAACAGGAATAATTGCCTCAAGTTTAACAACAGATATTGAAGTATTAAGGTGCGATAAGGTTTTATTGGACTAATATGGACGATACAACACAGTTCAGAGGGTTGCATGTGGTTTCTGATAGTGTGTGGGGGTCCTTACAGGAGGTCCAGGGGGCCCCGGGGGTCCGGCTTCACCCTGTAAAGAGAAATAATGATCATAAACAGAACACACGACGTCTGGACACCCTGCTGTGAACCGGTTTAATCGCTGGATCAACAAATCATAGGATCAGACTTTATTTCCCTTCTTTGTGATCGTTTCTGTTCCGCTGTCTCTTAACCTTTTATTTTCCTCCCTGACGGCTGCGTTTGTGTCGTCTCGGAGGGTAAATAAGCTCAAACCGACACGGTGATGCTACTTTTTTTTTTTACCGCATTCCTTTGTCTGTGAACTCGGATCATGAACAGATGCGATGCAGCAGAGGATGATCCACAAACACCAGAGCTACTCGTCTGTGTCAGGACGAACATCACGACCGATTCCGCTCTGGATCCTGTTGTCTCCACACAAATCTTCAGTGATGTGAACCAGGCGTGACGGCGGAGTAATCTGAGTAATTAGGGGCATTTGTTGAAGCAAGCTTCCTCATTAGGTTGGCTAATTAGCTGCGATGCCAGGAAGGGTGTGTGTGTGTGTGTGTGTGTGTGTGTGTGTGTGTGGAGGGGTCGTTTTATATAGGGAATACATATTTTCCCATTTGGGGCTCAGTTGCAGCAGCTGTGGTTTGATTTCGTGTGATCGTCTTGAATCACCCAGAGGACCGTACCTGTTCCCTGTGCACCTGGGTAACAGAACATCACCCCCGCACCCCCCCAGAGCCCCACAGGCTGATGGGAAACATTCCAGCCTGGATTAGAGAAGCACCAGAAATAAATCCCATTCTGATCCCTCATTAAAAATATTCCCACCACCAGGCTGAGCCGGCATGACGAATCCGGGCCGACAGAGGAAACATCCCCTCATGCCCCTGGTGGTCCTGGTTAGTTAGAGACCCTCATACAGCCCAATCAGGTGCCCCCCAGGGAGATCTAAAGACCAACTTACTGCTTCTCCTGGAGGTCCATCCTTCCCAGCAGGACCATCAGGACCCGTCAAACCCTGAAGAGAAAGAGCATCACTCAGTTCTGCAGTTCCTCTGGTTATTTTAATACGGCCGATTATCACGGATTAAACTACAGATTCAAACATCTCTGGATGCTTACATCCACCCCCGGTAGTCCTGGAAGGCCTGGTTTTCCTGGCGACCCTGGAATGGCTGCTTTCCCTTTGGGGCCCTTTGGGACAGAAGGATCAGCAATCGACTAAGCTAAGAAAAAAACTTCCAAAAACCATTTTTCTTACTGAAATCAAAGGGTTAAAGAGAGTCTGCTGCACAAATCCCTGCAGATGTTGTTTTGGAGGAGAGCGGATTAGGGTTAGCGGTAAGATTTGTTTTGGAGGAGGAATATATGAAATAGTAACAAATTATAAATGCACTGACATCAGAGGTGAACTTTCAATTAAATGATGAATTAATGGGGATGTTTTCAGTCGTGGGTTAAGATTTAATTAATAATGTGTGGTCATGATGATTCATTATGATACTGAGGCTTTAATTTAAACGACTTGTACCCATTTGAAACTGATTTATTTTGATGCTTTGCAGGTACCAGTAAATTCTCTACTAGTCCTAAACAGAACCAACTGGTCCAGTTGGAATACTCACTGGTTTCCCCGGCAGGCCAGCAGGTCCAGGTTTACCCTGTTAGTCAGACAGAAGACGAGAGAATGAAACATCGAACCCGCGACAGCAGAGAGCTTCTGCTCCGCTTCACCGTTTAAACGGTTTGAAATGAAGGGGGGGAACAGACACAGACTGGTCACATGATAACAGCTGAATTTACACAGGGGGGGCCTGAAGGTGGAAGGGGGGGGGGGTGGCGGGGGGGCAGGAGGGGAAACTCTAGATGCTTGGTTGGGGAATGCATGAATGGACCGTTTGTGTGTCCAAACTTCACCGGAGTCAAAAAAATAATCCAACCTGGGATAATCTGACATAGATATACGACAGAAATTCCAAAATTCAAAAATATTGGACATAAAGAATTAAATGTTTGTCATTTTAACTCAAACGCAATTTAATGTCCTTTAACAACAGCATAACCTACATACCAACAACATCCACCAATCAGCAATGTGAGGGTTAATAATAATAAAAATAAAATACTAATACTAATACTAATAATAATAAAATACTAATACTAATACTAATAAAATATAATAATAATAATAATAATAATAATAATAATAATAATAATTGTTAGCCAGGTGTAATAATGTAATGATTCTGTAGGAGTTAATTATTACCAACTGAAATGAAACCGTTCACTGCATGAATACAATCTGATGGGTTTCATAGCAAACAAGAGTTTAATGTGACAACATAGAGCTCCACTTAATACACACTTAAACCCCGCCCACCCATGATTTGGAGGCGGGACTTAGGGCGGAGTCACTGCTATAAAGGGTCACCTGTAGTAGTGGTTTAGTAGCACTGATGCACAAACAATGAACCTCTTATCAAAACCAGCTGAGTGATATTTAAATATTAGAAGGTAATAAATGTGAACGACCTCATAGTTTTGGGCGCATATTAAAAAACAAACAAACATCAATTATGTGTTTTATGATTAAACTAAATGAATTAATATCCCAACCTATTGAAATGAGCTCCTGCTGTAACTCATGGGAGGTGGATGAAGGTAAAGTTAATTAATGTAAATTAAATAAAGTGTTAGAGTCTGCTCTGCTCACATCGGTGCCGTCTCTTCCTGGGGGTCCTGGGGGTCCTTGTGGCCCCGGAGCTCCTCTGAGGCCCGGCCTCTGCAACATGAACATCGGTCAGGTGTCATTTCTGAATATAAACTGTAAATGTTTGACAAATGAAAGACCATCATCACAGGTAAAGTAACCCACAAGTGAACTCTCTAATATCTAATCTGGACCCTTCTGGTTCTGATCCGGCATAAATGAGACGGATTAGATCCAGTTTAACTACAAATCCGTGGAAAAAATGTGATGCGTAAAGACGCATCAAACCCCGCAGCAAACCAAAAGTCCACATTCCATCCAAACCAAATGGATTTATTTTAGTGAGGACTTTCCGAAGCAGCCCTTCAGCTGGTCTCATCGGGGGCAGCCCGGGCGAACAGAGGCGCTATTGTGCGCCGGTGGCGCAGATCTCCAATCCGCGCATTCCACAGGTTCAGGGAAAACATCACCCCGACTTCATGGAGGGGTGCGAAAAGCGCAGACACCTGCGCGCAACCAGGCTGACAATGTGAGTAAAGAAAGGCCCAGAGAGAGAAACAACCCCCACCTTATCCCTCTAACTATAATAACAATAATAATAGTAATAATAATAGTCATAATAATTATAATAATTGCATAGAATACAGAACCATGAAGGCATTCAGGGGGCGCGTTGGGCCTAAAGGTTCTCCACAAAAGAGCGCAACGCTCCCCGTGCGTAAAAAGGTCCTGCGCCGCCTCCCCGCCCCCCCGACGAGTTCTCTCACCTGGGCTGAGGACGATGACAACAGCTGGAGCAGAAAGAGCACCCAAAGTGTCGAGAACCCCATCATGGCTCCCAGCTCAAACCCTCACGAATCCAAGTTTACGCGTGAAAAGGTCAAATCCCCGGTTCCAGGTCCCGTGTCGTTCCCCCCCAGCGGAGCCTCCGTTCTCCTCCCGGCGGGCGCACAGCTCCTGAATGTCTTTCTCTGCGCTGCCAGTCGACCCGAGCCCCCAGCCTGAGGAGGGATGGGGGCTGAGGGGCTGAACTCCAACCAGCGCACAGCGCACAGGGGGTGAGGGGGGGGGGGGGGGGGTGTGGGGGCAGAAAGCACAGGAACAGCTTCGGACACTTAAAAAAAAAGTGGGTTGAGCTAAAAAGCGTTAAAACATGCGGGGGGAGGGAGGGGGGGGGATCACGCGTTGACCAATCAGGTTGATGTAAGACAAACCATCAGTGATTGGACAGGAAGAACACAGGAAGGAGAACCCGACCTGTTCCTGTTGGGCTTCAGGAGGTCAGAACATTTCAGACAGAGGTGGAAGAACTGAGAAATCATTTAGGAGAAGTAAACCTGTGTGATTGGCTGATTGGAGATGTCTTCTGACTGACGGGTGGGCCCCCGTGGGCCCCCGTCCCGCAGGATGACACTCACAGAGTCGAGCATGATCCTATCAGAGTCTGGTTGTTTTCCAGTCAAAACTGGTGTTTTGAGATGATGACCTCCTGATAAATAAATCATAAATGAGATAAACAAATTAAAAAATAACCTCCTTTAACCCTTTAAAGCCGAGTGCATCGTGTTTGATCCACCTGGCCTTTCAGAATTTTGAGACGTCTACCTCGTAAGTGTGATATTTTTTTTCTGCTGTACAATCAGACACATGCATCTCCATGTGTCTGATTGTAGGATTTAGCAAAAAAAAAAAAAAAAAAAAAATTATCCAAATTAAAACTCGTGTATACAAATTTATCTTCACATTTTTTAAAAACAAATTTCTCAGAAGATTTTCCAGAAATTTGATTTTTCTAGAAAAATTAGTTATATGGTTCAGGCTTTAAAGGGTTAATGAATCCGGTTTGAAATCATCACGAAAAAACTTTAAAACTATGAATTTGAAACTTCTGTCTTCTACTGGACATCTTCACGGAGTCTTAAAGCAGAATGAACGTTTCCTGTTTGTTGCTCTGTTTCCTGCTCGTTTCTTCTGGTCAGGTGATCTCCTGATGAGGGGGCGTGGCCTCTTCCACCTGTTTTCCCACACCTGTTTCACATTCCCTCATCCCACCCTCCTTCCTGTTTCGTTTCCTGGTCGTGTTTCTGCTGCTTGAGCTTCGTGTTTTATGGATGAACTATTTTTCTTTATTGCGTCTCACTCTGCTCATTTATGTTATTTTTTTTCTTTTTTTTTTTTTTCTTGAGCATAAAAAATGTTCGTCTTTTTCCATTTTCAGTCAGTTTCTTGCTTCTTGGGGGTTCAGGGGTTTCACCAGCCGTCTATGCAGTAACGGGAAAATGAATATTCGGTTCTTTTATGTCTTAAAAGGTTCAGTTTGTGCAGCTGGGAGCTGCTGCGAACACGACACGAGTTTCTGAGGAATCTTCACCCGTTCCTCATCGATGAAAGGCCTCCGGTTCTGGAATATTCCTGGGTTCCCGCGCTGCATCCGCCTCCTCCAGGCTTCCGGTGCCCGAGGGAACGAAGCGGCGCTTCAGCACGCCTGCCATGCTTCAGCTGCAGCGTAGCTGAGGTGTTATTTTCAGAGTGACTCATTCTTCCTCCTCCAGCCTCTCCAACAGGCCCCAAAAAGTTTTGTTTCATCGCTCCACAGAACAGCGTCCAACATTTCTGTGTCTCATTTAGAGGAGTTTGAGCTACTGGAGCTGACATTTCCTGTGCTTTCAGCACGGATGAACGTCTCGAACGTTCGCAGAAGAAGTTCTGCTGCCAGAATAAATCTATGGAGGTTGGAACAATGTTTTAACGTCGTCTGATTTGCAAACATGTCTGTTAGTAGTGAAGACTGCAGGAGTCATTAAAAGTGGATTTTCAGGGCGACTGTAGAAAAAAAAAAAAAAGGTGTTAAACTTTTGATTTGTGTTATTTAAGGTCTGCAAAAGAGGCTCCAGCATCCCCATCACTTCCCCTCCATGGTTACTGTTGCTATGCCTGCACAGACGTTCATGTGAGAACAAACACAGTTAAAGTAGCAATAAGATTAATTCCTTTTTAATTAAGGCTTTGTTAAAAAAAAAAAAAAAAAAAAGGTCATGTTTGTGCTGGATCGGGTTCGGTTGTTCCCTCGGAGAAGAACGTCACGCTTTAACTTCGTTTGTTGATGGGACAACAAAAAACTCATCGAGGGTTTTTACAAACTTTGGATTGGGAAGAAACAGAATTAGAAAAAACTTTTACCAAACTTTTAACCGTATTTAAAGATGAAGGGTTAATTTAATTTTTATTTTTGAAGTCAGGGTTAGTTAATCCCTTACTGAGGATATAACACCATCAGCTTTTGTACTAACAGACAATCAAACGGCGGATTCCCAACAAGCATTCAGAACTTGACGGAGTTCGTTTCACGTAAGGCCGGTTTCCATAGAAACCTCCCAATTGACAGCATCAGGAAGTGAAAAATATAGAAACACAATCACCTCTATTTCCTTAATGAGTGAAGTTTAGTGGAGAAAACTACTAAAAAGACATCCAGAACTAAAAAAAGAGCTGGATCGATGGGGTCTGATCACTGGTGTTAATGTCGTCTCAGCCTGGTCAAGCGTTTTTAATTCAGGACAAACACCGATCCCGTCAGCATCCGATCCTGAAAACGTTCTGCTGCATCGATCTCGTTCTCCTCCACCGATCGTTTTTTTTTTTTTTTTTTTTTGCTGCAGAAACATATTTTTGACTCCACGCCGCTGCTGCGCCGGGAAATCAACGAGGAGACCCAGGAACAGGAGGAGAGGCCGACGTTTCTAACGTTTCTATTCTGAAACATGTGATTCAATAAACTCTGATGGTCCTCAAGACTTTTGTTCCAACATAAATCGCATAAAAGCATCAAAAATAGTCTCATTTTATTTTGCTTTGTCAACAGCCAGATATTTAGTTGGGAAAAAGTCATATATAAACAATTCAGCTAAAGTCATTAGCATCTCATGATGTAAATATCATTTAACAACAGTGAAAATTAAGTGCAAATATAAAAAGAATAGAATAGAATCAACCTGGCTTGTAAATTAACATACAAGTGGACCTTAAATTAGAAACAAAGCTTTATCAATTCTGTAGAGAGGACACAAATATTGTACAATCAATCAGTCTTTTCACATTTTTTGGCAAGACTTTTGTTCAAAATTCTACCTCCAAACCTTCAAACCGGCATGAAAACACAGAATCCGACTTCACCGACAGCCTTAAAAGTCCGTTTGAACAGCAGAAACACAAACCAGCGCAGGTTGGTTTAAACACGACAGGCCCACGAGAAAAAACAACAACTTCCAATTCGTGATGTTTCAGTGCATAAAAATGTTCACTTGGGAAAGTATTTAAGGTGATAGAAACGCTGAAACTATCAAATCCGGATTAGCGTTTCACGTAACCGTCGGTAGAATCTAAACTGATAAATCTGGTCATATCTTATTTTCCTTATTGTCAACAGACAAAAAAACATGAAGTTTATCGTACGTTTTTTTTTTTTTTTAACATTAGACAGCAAAGTAACTGTCACATGACCAACAGGGTGGCTAGGCTAGCACTAGCGTGTTTTCAGCAGCTAATCCCCATTAGCCACGTGAGCTGCTAAACGTATAAAAGTAAACTTTCTAAAAATGTGAGACATTCTGAACACAAGTTGTGATTTAATATTAAAATAAAGACGCGATATGAATCTAATTAAAAGTGTGTTACTGTAATACAGCTAAAATAATGACAGATACTGTCAAAAAAAAAATAAAATAAATAAAATGGAATGAGACTTTGGGACGTAAACTGACAAACTTTTGTGGTCGTCAGTTTGATTCTTATTGCTGTCAATAAGAAAAATACAGAATATCACCAGCCGTCCGCTCTGACGTCACATCCAGTCCTTCATCCAGTTCATTTATTCTCCCCCCAGAGGAAAGAATCGATATTTAAACATCAAATAAACAGAAATAAGGCCAGAAAGTCTTTTAAAGTCCTCCCCCGTCTCCTCTAAAGTGAAACGAATGGATGTCTGCCCCCCCTCCCCCCCTGCCCCCAGTCTCTTCATGAATTCCACACGTTGTGGTGGAAGTCTGAGGGGCTCGACTTCATATCCGTGTCTGATTTGTCGTCGGTCTGATCGCCGGCGCCGCTGGTTGCCGACCCGTTTGCCTGTGAGGTTTCTTCTTCTTCTTCTTTTTGATCTGACGCCTGATTAAAGTCAGTTCTGGGGATTTTCTCTTCCCTCCCCACAAACAGGGAGGGGGAATGTTTGGAAGTCTTGGAGGGGGTTTGTGCTGAAGGGCTCGTCTGAGCCGTCAGCACCTTTTCCTCCTCCTGCCCCGCGGGGGCATCCCCGTTGCTCGGCGGCTCCTCGTCGTCTTCTCTCTTCTTCTTTGGTGGTTTTTCAGCTTCGATGTCGCCGTCGGTTTCGATCTGCATGCTGTCCGGCTCCTGGGAGCTGGTGGTGAAGCCGTCGGCGTTGGGATTGGTGTAGGGGCTGGGCGACTGATCCATGTCCTCCTCCTCCTCTAGGGACTCGTTCCCGTTCCCCAGCTCCTCATTGGTCCACTCCACCTCGGCGTTCCCGTTCCTGACGGGCTCCGCTTCGGTTTTCCGTTCCGGCGACGTCTCGGACGGTTTATTCTTTTCTTTACTCGCTTTATCAGCTCCTTTCTGAGCCTTCGGAGTTTTATCCGATCCGTCGTCTTTCTGTTGCGCCGCCACCTCCACGTCTTTGCTTTTGCCCCGTGAGTGAACGTCGTTGTTCCCGTCTCCGTTCCCGACGGCGTCCGTTCTCTTCTCCGCCTTCCTGAACTGTTTCTGAATCTTTCGGGGACACCACACGAACTTATCCTTCGGCTCAAAGTGACCGTAAGCGAAGCGAACCAGTTCCTGTCGCTTCTCCTTGTCCAGCACGGCGAACAGGAAGTAGTCGAGGACGCTCCGCTTCACGCTGCTGAGCGTCTTCTTCACCAGCGTCTCTTTGAGGAAGAAATGCACCAGCGGCGCCTGGTAGTGTTCGAAGCCCAGCTCCCCCAGGCTCTTCAGGATGCGGGTAATGCGCAGGTTGTTGTGCATGTTCCTGAAAGATGGAGCTGGGATTAAAATCTGGAAAAACACACACACACACACACACACCAACACACACACACTACTGCAAAACTGACCGCTCCAGGTTTCCAAATCTCTCCTTCCAGTTTTCAGCTCGCTTCACTTCGCCCGTCTCCTTGTTGACCAATCGGATGCCGTAGAAGCCCAACATGAGTTCGTAGGACTCGACCAGCCTCTTCTTGGCATCGTCGCTCTTCTTGAAGGCCTGCAGAACACACAAAGGAGATTTAACCCCCCCCCCCTCAACACACAAGGTGACTGGAAACTGCTAAATAAAGCTGAAAACCCAACTCCGCAGAATAATCTTGTGGGTGTTGGTTTAGAATCTTCGTGCTACATTTACCTCGATCTCCTTCTTGGTGAGTTCTGAAGCCATGTAATTAACCCCCGGCTCCCGCAGCGGAAACAGCCTGTCGATGGATCGGAGAGAGCAGCAACACAAAACTAATTAGGACTTAATGAAACTAGACTCCAATTCTAAAAAAGATGATGCCGGCCGTCCCCGAAGCAGCTCCTATACGCCCCAAAGCGGGGGGGGGGGCAGTGCAACATCGTAATGTTTAATATGCAAAGAAAAATGACAGCGTATCCCACACTGCTGACGTAAAGACAACGACACACACGGCTGAAGACGAAAGTCAGATGGCTACGAGTTCTGTGGTGGATGAATTTCTCTCACTCACGATCGATAAATATCCAAAAACAGTCGTGAGAGGAACACGCTCCACTTTACACACACACACACACACACACACACACACACACACACACACACACACACGACAACACGCGAGGGGAGGAAGTGACAGAGCCGTCGGACAGATGGGAGACAGGAATCTGACGGCACGGTGGAAACCAGATAGAAAAATAATGCCGCTCACGTTTAATGCCATTTATTATCTGTACTTGCAGTAAAATAATCATTGTAAACATTGACGCACATTTATATTATTATATTTAGATAAAAACCGTATTTCTGCTGGTGGTATCGTTTTAATTTGTTGTATTTATCCGACACACTTTAAAAGATGGTCCATGAAAATATTGTTTGATGCTAAATCGGTCGGTGGTGTATCTGTCTTACATACATGTAACAAGCGTATATTTAAGACATGCATAAGACCACAAAAGGGGGGCCAGCACAGCAAACTTTAACACCACCTCAAGCAGAAGCAGTTACCATAGAAACTGAAGGGGAAGTTTGACCGACACCAAAAAGGTTCCACAGTTTTCTGTGTGAAAGATGTCAAGTGTAAAAACAGATTTTCCCCATTTGAGGGCTCAGTAAAGGAACTTTCTCTTTGTGATATTACTCCAGCACCACCGAGCCTGAAAATGCTCCTGATGCCTCGTCCCACACCGACACGACACAAAACGCTGACGCCGTCTTATTTCACAAATGACATTCCTGTAATAAACGGCGTCGCGTCGCGTCGGCAGACGAAGCTCCGCAGGCTGTAAATAATCCATGAAACATACCACTGAATGTACGAGTGAACTCTCTCCAGTCTCTTGTAGTCATTCTTCCATTCCTTGAGGAACGACTCGATGTAGACGTCTGCGTCAAGACGATACAGAGAACACGTCAGCACACACACACACACACACACACACACTGAAACGGTGTGTGAACGCTTTACCATCAGGAGCCGAAGGGAATTTATTGAGATAAAACTGCAGATTGCTCATCTTGTCTTCTGCACACTCGTCGTCGGTCAGGTTCTGTTGAGGATCAGAGGAAACAGGGTGATGTGAGCAGTCAGGTAGGGGGGGGGGTGTTGGGGTGGGGGGGTTATGGTGATAGAGCCAGACCTGCTGGATGGAGCTCCAGCTGCGGACTCACCGGGTAGCCCCTCCGGTAGTTCTGCATGTCCTTAGCTGCTCTCATGTTCCTGGAGGTGTGATGCCACTGCAGAGAATCAACACAACCAATAATGTCAATAATTCAACTGATCAATGCTAGCTGGAGCCAACGTGTGCATTTATCTGTTAGCATGAGGCTCCACAGGTGGACCTCCAGCACCGCAGGCCAAGCTAGCCCGCTAGCAGCTTCCACGCTAGTAATTACCGGATAGTAAACATTTTTCTTCCAAACGTTGATTACATATTTATGCACCATAATTATGTTATAATTATATAATTACAATTTTATAAATACAGAAACGTCGGTGAATTACAGGCTAGCCGGCTAGCGTTAGCAGCTAGCTAGCTGCTAACAAACATTAGGCTAGCATTAGCAGTCCTGGTAGTAAAAAGCAAACGCCGAATGGGTTTAAACGCGTTAAAACGGTCCACGACCCGACATTGTTCGGGTAACGTGAGGTTTAGTGGAGGTAGAAGCGACGGCTCGTACCGTCAGCGTCCAGCCGGACTTGTTTTTGTCCGGACACGACCGCCGGCTCTGGCTCTCTCCGGCCGGCTCGTCTCCGTCGCTCTCCGTGTCCCAGGTCGAGTCGTACTCACACGCACAGTCGTCCTCCATCGTGAATTAAAGCTGAATAAACGTACAAAACCCGCTTTAGCAGAAAAAAACAAATTTTAAAAAAAAAAAAGCAAAACAAAACTGGAAATGAATCCAGTTACGCTCGCATTTCCAGGTGACACAGGGCCGGCGCTGACCAGCCGTCTCCCCAGCGTTCCATCGCCAGCCAGCGGAACGTTGGCGGTTGCAGCACCGGTGCTGCGTTCAGGGACGGCTCGTACGTTAGATAATCCTTCCTCACATTAAGTTGACACAGATTGGACAACTACAGCTAATGTGATCAGGGAGACAGGTAGGAGAGTATTTGGTGTGTCATCTGGAAGGAAAGTAGATAAGGAGACTTGGTGGTGGAATGAGGAGGTACAGGAGTGTATTCAGAGAAAGAGGTTAGCTAAGAAGAAGTGGGACACTGAGAGGACTGAGGAGAGTAGACAGGAGTACAGGGAGATGCAGCGTAAGGTGAAGGTAGAGGTAGCAAAGGCCAAACAAGAAGCTTATGATGACTTGTATGCTAGGTTGGACAGTAAGGAGGGAGAGACTGATCTATACAGGCTGGCAAGACAGAGAGATACAGATGGGAAGGACGTGCAGCAGGTTAGGGTGATTAAGGATAGGGATGGAAGTCTATTGACAGGTGCCAGCAGTGTGATGGGAAGATGGAAAGAGTACTTTGAAGAGTTGATGAACGTGGAAAATGAGAGAGAACAAAGACTAGAAGAGGTGACTGTTGTGGACCAGGAAGTAGCAAAGATTAGCCAGGATGAAGTGAGGAGAGCACTGAAGAGGATGAAGAGTGGAAAGGCAGTCGGTCCTGATGATATACCTGTAGAGGTTTGGAAGTGTCTAGGAGAGGTGGCAGTAGAGTTTCTGACTGGGTTGTTCAACAGGATGTTAGATAGTGAGAAGATGCCTGAGGAGTGGAGGAGAAGTGTGCTGGTGCCCATTTTTAAGAACAAGGGAGATGTGCAGAGTTGTGGCAACTACAGAGGAATAAAGCTGATGAGCCATACAATGAAGTTATGGGAAAGAGTAGTGGAAGCTAGACTAAGGGCAGAAGTGAACATTTGTGAGCAGCAGTATGGTTTCATGCCAAAAAAAGAGTACTACAGATGCAGTATTTGCTTTGAGGATGTTGATAGAGAAGTACAGAGAAGGCCAGAAGGAGCTGCATTGTGTTTTTGTAGATCTGGAGAAAGCTTATGACAGGGTGCCCAGAGAGGAACTGTGGTATTGTATGAGGAAGTCTGGAGTGGCAGAGAAGTATGTTAGAGCGGTGCAGGACATGTATGAGGACTGTAAGACAGTGGTGAGGTGTGCTGTAGGTGTGACAGAGGAGTTCAAGGTGGAGGTGGGACTGCATCAGGGATCAGCTCTGAGCCCCTTCTTGTTCGCTATGGTGATGGACAGGCTGACAGACGAGGTTAGACAGGAATCTCCATGGACTATGATGTTTGCAGATGACATTGTGATCTGCAGTGAGAGTAGGGACGAGGTGGAGGAGAAGCTAGAGAGGTGGAGGTTTGTCCTGGAAAGGAGAGGAATGAAGGTTAGCCGCAGTAAGACAGAGTACATGTGTGTGAATGAGAGGGACCCAAGTGGAAGAGTGAGGTTACAGGGAGAAGAGATCAAGAAGGTGGAGGATTTTAAGTACTTGGGGTCAACAGTCCAGAGCAATGGAGAGTGGGGAAAAGAGGTGAAGAAGCGTGTCCAGGCAGGATGGAACGGGTGGAGAAAAGTGTCAGGTGTGATGTGTGATAGAAGAGTTTCAGCTAAAATGAAAGGAAAGGTGTACAAAACTGTGGTGAGACCAGCGATGTTGTTTGGTCTAGAGACAGTGTCACTGAGGAAAAGACAGGAGGCAGAGCTGGAGGTAGCAGAGATGAAGATGCTGAGGTTCTCTCTGGGAGTGACCAGGAAGGATAGGATCAGGAATGAGTACATCAGAGGGACAGCACATGTTAGAGGTTTTGGAGATAAAGTCAGAGAGGCCAGACTGAGATGGTTTGGACATGTCCAGAGGAGAGATAGTGAATATATCGGTAGAAGGATGCTGAGTTTTGAACTGCCAGGCAGGAGGCCTAGAGGAAGACCAAAGAGGAGGTTTATGGATGTAGTGAAAGAGGACATGAAGGTAGTTGGTGTGAGAGAAGAGGATGCAGAAGACAGGGTTAGATGGAGGCAATTGATTGGCTGTGGCGACCCCTGAAGGGAAAAGCCCAAAGGAAAAGAAGAAGATTAAATTGACACAGATCGCCCTTTCCATGATAAGTGCTTTAATTAATCGGAAAATAAGTACTTCTTCAGAATAAGTATGAAAATAAATAAATAAATAAATTTTCGTCTAAACACTCTTTTCCTGGTATTTCAGAAAGTGTAATAACCTACTGGTTATTCAGAAACATCGGTTTTACGTTTGCTGAGCTTCTTAAAGCGTTTTTTGGATGAATTGCTGTATTTTCCGCTGACAAGTGAAGGCAGCAAAGTCTGCCCACTGACGGCCAGACGAGAATCCACCGTAAGTAATACCATGACAGATGGACCGATAACTAATTTACTGAAGTATCAATGATGAGATATTGATTTTATTTGTTTATTATATCATTATAAGTAATGTATAATATAATTTGAAATATAGCAGTAATCCGATGAAAAGTGTGATGGATACTACAATAACTACAATCATGTCCACCACACGGATGTTTGATGTACTCATAAAATATATATATGAAAATTATTTTATATATACAGTATATACAGTATCTGTCTGTCTGCCAAAACATAACCAGTCGTATGTGGCTCACGAAAACAATCAGTATTAGAATGTATAACAATTCTAAATATCACCAAAAATCTAGGAGTCCTGATTCGTGTCGATAACAATGATCAAGTTCTGTTAGACAGTAAACAAAACAAAGATAGCAAAAAACGCAAAATATTGACTTAAAAACTCATATTGCAATTTTATAAAGGTCCAAAAGTAGAAAATATGTTATTCAGCCCTATCCTCTCATAAAAAACTCCTCATTATTTAGATTCTAACTAACCGGGGATCAAAATGAATAGCAATAATGTCGTAGTTAATTTGTAAATATGAGTTAACTAAAACAAAGTAATGCATTGATGAAGAAATCATTTTTATTAGATATTCTGTGAACAGACCGGACTATAAATCATTAATCAAAGACTGACAGGGATTATTGCCACTGGGATTGTCACGAAATGTCTTCACTTCTCCTTACTTAAAAGAAAATCACGTCTATTTTTGCTGCCAATCTCCATGAACAAAGAGCCACAATTACAAACAGATCACAGTCAGTCCTGCTTAATTTGAATGTGGTCGCTAAAGTGGGAACTGTGGGATGAGAATGTTCTGGTATTCTCTGAGCAGACGGACTGTCTGACCTCTTATCATTGACACATAAGGCGGCGGTGCTGGGGGGCCAGCTTTAGGACGACTGCAGACACACCAAGAAGCCTGGACACAAAGTCACGGTTCAAACTGTTTTCTCTCTCTCTCTCTCTCTTTTTTTTTTTAAATTTAAATATAAATCCAGGATGAGCTCTTATTAGAAGTGTCTGACACATGCAGCATCTCCATTACGCTGTTTCATCCTAAGGTGCAGCAAAGAGTCAAGGATATACTGTAGGTATAGACGTCAGTTTTTCATTAATTTGTCAGATCCTTTTCTCTACGTGAGACTTGCATTATTAATGGGTATAAATAGAATTGTGTATTATCACAGGGAATTCGGTGTTGAATGGCCACTTGTGTAGGATTCTATTTTTGGTTTTAGTTACTGTGGAAACCAGAGATCTCTGCAGCCACCCAGTATTTGCAGACGTTATTTTGTGTCTCGCTTTTATAAACTGATATCTTGTCGCGTCTTGAGCTCAACACAGACAAAAAGATGATGATAAGAAATATATAAATCTTCCCTGCTTGGGTTTGTTGGGGATGGACTCAGAATTCCCAGTTAAATAAATTCATGGCGAGCTGTTCAGCTGAACTCTATCTCATCTAAACTGTTTAAAATGTCATAAAACTGCAGTTTCAAAGTTTCAAAATCTGATTTCAGTTCATTTCCCATCATTTAGAATATTCCCTTTTAATTCTCCTCCAACACGACACTTTCCAATTTACTTTTTAAAGACACGTTTGACCAAAGATCATCAACTGCTTTCCTTTACTGTGACCTGACTGTAACCATGGCGATCAGGAGAACGTGTTGGCAGGTTTAACAGTAAAATGATGTTCTGACTTTATGCGTTTCATAAGGATTGATGGAGTTAAGCTGAGAAAGCGAGCGGAGGTCGCTTGAGGCCTCCTCTACATGAGACTCCGAGTCAAACACACGCATGACTCCCGTGTTCTCTGAGGGATGATGTCATGGCTATTTTTCTCTGTTCTTAATCTATGTGACAGAAATAAGTCAGTTAGACAGTTTATGATTAAAAAAACTCCTCTTTTGCTTTTATAATAGTTCATAAATAGATTAATTTACACTCAGCTTTCATCACATTTCCGTTTCTTCTGCTGAACTGAGGACGTATTAGACGGGAAATAAACGTCTTTTATGATCAATATAGTCCAGGAACGAGAAATAAGAAGTCAAATCAAACAAAGCCAACAGCAGTTTTTGGATTTAGATTATATTTCGCAAAAACTCATTAACATATTGTGGTTACTACAGCTTTTATTATTTTTTTTTTTTTTTTTTACCCAATCTGAGGCTTTATTTGCCCGTGTTGGCCTGAGATTTCGCACCGTTGCAACCTAAGTTGCCGGTGACTCATTTTTCCTGTTTTACATTAATATTGTGAAACAGAAACCTCCATAAATAAAACCTACAACAGATTTAAGATGGTTTAATTTAACTTTAACTTGTCTGATTTGTGAATAAACCCAGACCCCCTTCCATTCTAGAAGTTTGGCTGTAACAGTGGAGATTAATTTTTATAAACCTTCCTGCAGGATTTTGCCTGATTTGCATTTATCATGCAGACGTAGCAGATGGATTTTATGTAGAAAAAGAAATTTGCTTGCAGGCACAGGGTCCTTTTTTTTTTTTTTTTTTTTTTTTTTCTTGCTTGATGCCGTGTTCATTTTTAAAAATGATTTTAGATCTGCATATTCCCAGCATCACCACAGACACGGAGGAGGTCAGTTTGATTTGGAGAGATTAAAAAAATAAACTTTTTTCTGTTTTTTTTTTTTGGGGGGGGGGGGGTGGCGAATGCTTCATTTGATAAAATAAATGTTAAAAAAACAAAAACAAAACAGAACTGACAGGATGAATGAGAACTAAACAAACACATTCCCATTTAGAAAATCAGTGCAATCAGTTCTAAAGTAGTCGTATTGAGAAAAAGTAAAAGCAATGGAATCAATAAATGAAACAAACCACTTCTTTATCTTCTCTTTCTTCCATCCTTGATGTAAATGACCTGCTAATAAGTGTTTAAGCCGCCGAGAAGCCAATCGATGGAGAGTCTCATTGATCTCCGATACTTATCTTCCAGGCCAGGCCCGATGGGGATTGATAGGCCGCTTCATTTGGGCCCCGGGGCCCCCGGGGTGCTTTGACACAGAAGTGGAATATAAAGCTGTGTGGACTGATGGGTGTCTGTGAGCACTTCAGTCTCCTCTCTTATCAGCTGAGATGTAATTGATTTACGGAGAGCTGGTTTGAATCACAGCGGGGATGCGAGTGCGCCGATTTAGCCACTTAGCGCCAAACCAGGGCCACGCGGGCACGTCGGCCCGTTTGAGAGGAACAAAAGAACATCCAGTGATCCACCAGGGACCTGTCTGACACCTCCTGCGTGAACGTCTGTTTGTGGTCGTCTGGTCGGAGCAGCATCAGCACCAAAGCAGACGTTCCTCTCTTCTCTCTCCACTTTGAATTTTTAAATTATGATACTTGATGTGCACATAATTCACCGTTTGAGGGCCTGGACCATTACGCTTAACATATGAGCTCAGACGTCACTGCAGTGCAAGTCTGTGCTTCTGGTCAAAGTAACCATGACAACCAGCATCACCTACATATTAGGTCTGCAGAAGCATCTAGGAAGCCGGTGGTTCTCATGGAGCTGCAACCCCTCCAGTGTGCAGGCGTGACACACACACACACACACACACACACACACACACACACACACACACACACACACACACACACACACACACGTCGACAAGACCAACATGAAATGTAAACGTTAAAAGAAATGGGAATCATTAACCAGATTAGACTGGATTAGACTCACACAGGTCTGATTTAATCAATCAGAATGGCTTTGACTGATCAGAATTTTTCTTTTTTAATTCTGAAGGAAAATTCCAGGTGATCAGATTGTGAGATGAAGCTCAGAGAGAACTGGTGTCATTAGAATAAATTCCTGCATTTCTAACCTCTTTTGCTTCATGGTCGTATGTGATAAAACACTGTTAAATAATCAGAGACACAGAAACCGAAGAAGACAGTTTTTCCTGTACATATAGAACATGTATGTGCCTTTATTTGTGTGTTAACATGTATTTTTGTAGGATTCATTATTATTTCATCTCGTTTTTATTTTTCCATCCTTGTCTTTTATCTGGTTTTCCATCCTGTGGAGGTTTAGTTTCTCTCCGTGGTGCTGAACGCTCCTCCCCGTGACGCGCTGGCGTTATAACGGGTCGGGTCAGGACCTCACCCGTTATAACGGGTCGGGTCAGGACCTCACCCGTTATAACGGGTCGGGTCAGGACCTCACCCGTTATAACGGGTCGGGTCAGGACCTCACCCGTTATAACGGGTCGGGTCAGGACCTCACCCGTTATAAACAGCTGATCTGGAGTGGAAAGCCTCCTCTCCGTGTGAAACAAATGTCTCACACACACAGACACACACAGACACAGACACACACACACACACACACACACACACACACACACACACACACACACACACACACACACACACACACACACACACACACACACACTGGAGAGCGGTGTGCGCATGCGCAGAGGCGAGCTGAGGCCACGCTGGTGGAGATCATCGATCTCTCTTCAATGCGCGCAGCGGGATTTTCCCCCAGGGTGTTTTCCTACTTATTTACCCCACAACAATTATAAATCTGAAGCCGGTGGGGCTGTTTTTCTCACCTAAATGCCCCTGCGCGTCACCGCCGCCACTAGGTTTGACGCAACAGGCTGCGGCTCCGATGTGGAGACCCCGCTGAAGTCCAGAACCCCCCGACTTCCAGACCGACACCGAGGATGAAGAAGCAGAACGTCCGGACCCTGTCGCTCATCCTCTGCATGTTCTCCTACCTGCTGGTCGGCGCCGCGGTGTTTGACGCGCTGGAGTCGGAGACGGAGAGCTCCCGCCGGCGCGTCCTGGAGCAGAAGCGCACGGAGATGAAGAAGAAGTACCGCTTCTCGGAGGAAGACTACCGCGAAATCGAGCGGGTGGTGCTGCAAGCCGACCCCCACCGCGCCGGGAGGCAGTGGAAATTCGCTGGTTCTTTCTACTTTGCCATAACAGTCATCACCACCATCGGTAAGTTGAGGCTGGAGAGTCTCCTCTTCTTCTGAGGAACATTTTGATGCTCATCATCATCATCATCATCATCATCATCATCATCATCATCATCATCATCATCAGGTTTGGTTTCATCTCCACCCGTGTCGTCCAGGTTACGGACACGCCGCACCTGGAACCGACGCCGGGAAGGTGTTCTGCATGTTCTACGCCGTTCTGGGCATCCCTCTCACCCTGGTCATGTTCCAGAGCCTCGGAGAACGGATGAACACCTTCGTCCGCTACCTCCTCCACCTGATGAAGAAGGTCCTGGGCTTCCGACGCACCGGGGTGTCCATGGAGAACATGGTCCTGGTGGGCTTCCTGTCCTGCATCGGGACGCTGTGCGTCGGCGCCGCGGCCTTCTCCCACTTTGAGGGCTGGAGCTTCTTCCACGCGTACTACTACTGCTTCATCACGCTCACCACCATCGGCTTCGGGGACTTCGTGGCGCTGCAGAAGAAGGAGGACCTCCAAGAGAAGACGCCCTACGTGGCCTTCAGCTTCATGTACATCCTGGTGGGGCTGACGGTCATCGGGGCCTTCCTCAACCTGGTGGTGCTCCGATTCCTCACCATGAACACCGAAGACGAGAGGAGGGACGCTCAGGAGAGGGCGTCGCTGAAGAGGGACCGGGGCCTCCTGGACGGGGGAGGGGAGCGCGGCCGAGACCGTCGCCGGGGGGGCAACGGGAGCGGCGTGGAGCGCAGCCGCAGCCACAGCACGCTGTTCCTCCCCATGGAGGAAGGAACCAGCCGCATCAACCTCATCGCCTCTCCGGCGGAGGAGCAGGAGGCGCGGGGGAGCCCCTGCAGACACAGGCTACACCTCAACATCAGCGCCGGGAGACGCCGACCCGAGTCCAACCTCAGCTCGCTGTGGTCCTGCGTCTGCCACCGCCTGGGGTTCTGCGGGGGTCCGGTTCTGCCCCACGGCGAGCGCCACCTCAACTCCGTCTACTACAACTCTGTGTCCTACAGGATCCAGGCTGGATCGCCGGCCTCCAGGGGCCACACCGGGCCCTCGTCCCCAGGAAGCACGCTCTCGCCCGGACACAGCCTCCAGGAGTTCCCCCGCTCCAGGAGGAAGTCGGTGTGAAGGGACCCGTTCCCTCGTGACTAGTTTTATATCGACATTCTTCCTGCATGTCAGAAGACAAAGTTACATCAGAGCGAATAAACTCTGTGGTAATGATTAGAAATTATTTTATTTGTCAAAAAAAATTTAGATTCTTCCTTTTTTAAAAAAAAAACCTATGATGTCACTTGTGGTTCTGCTGCAGGTTAGCAGCGCATGCTAACCGGAATGTATCACACAGAACATGAATGTACCAGTCTGATAAAGTTCTACCTGCAGTTCTTGTCTAACTCACATGTGTCAAACTCAAGGCCCCGGGGGGGCTACATCATTTAATGTGGCTCGCGAGAGCATAAAAGGTCAGACTATCTAAAAATAAATAGGTTAAAAGTGTACTTTAAGCAAAAACTACATTTCCCACAATGCAATTATTCACAGAATCCATCAATCAAGGATCAAACTACCCAAGGGGATAAAGAAAATTAACTTTGTTCACAACATTTTTGTCAGAGTTATTGTCCTAACTTGTGTTTGATGTTATTTTTCTTTATTGATTGATAGTTTGATCCTTGATTGATGGAGTTCTGTGGGTTTAATAACCTGACAAATGAAAAGGATTTATGTTAGAACAGAGAAACAAACAAACATGTTTTTTCTGTCTAACTGTAATGTTTGGAACTAGAATAAGTCAGAAATTCACTGATTTAACATTAAGGAGTAGTTACATTTAGTTACATTACATTGAGTTACATTTAGTTACATTTATTAGTTACATTAAGGAGTAGTTACATTTAGTTACATTACATTGAGTTACATTTAGTTACATTTATTAGTTACATTAAGGAGTAGTTACATTTAGTTACATTACATTGAGTTACATTTAGTTACATTTATTAGTTACATTAAGGAGTAGTTACATTTAGTTACATTACATTGAGTTACATTTAGTTACATTTATTAGTTACATTAAGGAGTAGTTACATTTAGTTACATTACATTGAGTTACATTTAGTTACATTTATTAGTTACATTAAGGAGTAGTTACATTTAATTACATTACATTGAGTTACATTTAGTTACATTTATTAGTTACATTAAGAAGTAGTTACATTTAGTTACATTACATTGAGTTACATTTAGTTACATTACATTAAGTTACATTAAGGAGTAGTTACATTTAGTTACATTACATTGAGTTACATTTAGTTACATTTATTAGTTACATTAAGGAGTAGTTACATTTAGTTACATTACATTGAGTTACATTTAGTTACATTACATTAAGTTACATTAAGGAGTAGTTACATTTAGTTACATTACATTGAGTTACATTTAGTTACATTACATTGAGTTACATTAAGGAGTAGTTACATTTAGTTACATTACATTGAGTTACATTTAGTTACATTACATTAAGTTACATTAAGGAGTAGTTACATTTAGTTACATTACATTGAGTTACATTTAGTTACATTTATTAGTTACATTAAGGAGTAGTTACATTTAGTTACATTACATTGAGTTACATTTAGTTACATTTATTAGTTACATTAAGGAGTAGTTACATTTAGTTACATTACATTGAGTTACATTTAGTTACATTTATTAGTTACATTAAGGAGTAGTTACATTTAGTTACATTACATTGAGTTACATTTAGTTACATTTATTAGTTACATTAATGAGTAGTTACATTTAGTTACATTACATTGAGTTACATTTAGTTACATTACATTGAGTTACATTTAGTTACATTTATTAGTTACATTAAGGAGTAGTTACATTTAGTTACATTACATTGAGTTACATTTAGTTACATTACATTAAGTTACATTAAGGAGAAGTTACATTTAGTTACATTACATTGAGTTACATTTAGTTACATTTATTAGTTACATTAAGGAGTAGTTACATTTAGTTACATTACATTGAGTTACATTAAGGAGTAGTTACATTTAGTTACATTACATTGAGTTACATTTAGTTACATTTATTAGTTACATTAAGGAGTAGTTACATTTAGTTACATTACATTGAGTTACATTTAGTTACATTTATTAGTTACATTAAGGAGTAGTTACATTTAGTTACATTACATTGAGTTACATTAAGGAGTAGTTACATTTAGTTACATTACATTGAGTTACATTTAGTTACATTACATTAAGTTACATTAAGGAGTAGTTACATTTAGTTACGTTACATTGAGTTACATTTAGTTACATTTATTAGTTACATTAAGGAGTAGTTACATTTAGTTACATTACATTGAGTTACATTAAGGAGTAGTTACATTTAGTTACATTACATTGAGTTACATTTAGTTACATTACATTAAGTTACATTAAGGAGTAGTTACATTTAGTTACATTACATTGAGTTACATTTAGTTACATTACATTAAGTTACATTAAGGAGTAGTTACATTTAGTTACATTACATTGAGTTACATTTAGTTACATTTATTAGTTACATTAAGGAGTAGTTACATTTAGTTACATTACATTGAGTTACATTTAGTTACATTTATTAGTTACATTAAGGAGTAGTTACATTTAGTTACATTACATTGAGTTACATTTAGTTACATTTATTAGTTACATTAAGGAGTAGTTACATTTAGTTACATTACATTGAGTTACATTTAGTTACATTACATTAAGTTACATTAAGGAGAAGTTACATTTAGTTACATTACATTGAGTTACATTTAGTAACATTTATTAGTTACATTAAGGAGTAGTTACATTTAGTTACATTACATTGAGTTACATTTAGTTACATTACATTGAGTTACATTTATTAGTTACATTAAGGAGTAGTTACATTTAGTTACATTACATTGAGTTACATTTAGTTACATTACATTGAGTTACATTAAGGAGTAGTTACATTTAGTTACATTACATTGAGTTACATTTAGTTACATTACATTGAGTTACATTTAGTTACATTACATTGAGTTACATTAAGGAGTAGTTACATTTAGTTACATTACATTGAGTTACATTTAGTTACATTTATTAGTTACATTAAGGAGTAGTTACATTTAGTTACATTACATTGAGTTACATTTAGTTACATTTATTAGTTACATTAAGGAGTAGTTACATTTAGTTACATTACATTGAGTTACATTTAGTTACATTACATTAAGTTACATTAAGGAGTAGTTACATTTAGTTACATTACATTGAGTTACATTTAGTTACATTTATTAGTTACATTAAGGAGTAGTTACATTTAATTACATTACATTGAGTTACATTTAGTTACATTACATTGAGTTACATTAAGGAGTAGTTACATCAATGTAACATTACATTGAGTTACATTTAGTTACATTACATTAAGTTACATTAAGGAGTAGTTACATTTAGTTACATTACATTGAGTTACATTTAGTTACATTTATTAGTTACATTAAGGAGTAGTTACATTTAGTTACATTACATTGAGTTACATTTAGTTACATTTATTAGTTACATTAAGGAGTAGTTACATTTAGTTACATTACATTGAGTTACATTTAGTTACATTTATTAGTTACATTAAGGAGTAGTTACATTTAGTTACATTACATTGAGTTACATTTAGTTACATTTATTAGTTACATTAAGGAGTAGTTACATTTAGTTACATTACATTGAGTTACATTTAGTTACATTTATTAGTTACATTAAGGAGTAGTTACATTTAGTTACATTACATTGAGTTACATTTAGTTACATTTATTAGTTACATTAAGGAGTAGTTACATTTAGTTACATTACATTGAGTTACATTTAGTTACATTTATTAGTTACATTAAGGAGTAGTTACATTTAGTTACATTACATTGAGTTACATTTAGTTACATTTATTAGTTACATTAAGGAGTAGTTACATTTAGTTACATTACATTGAGTTACATTTAGTTACATTACATTAAGTTACATTAAGGAGTAGTTACATTTAGTTACATTACATTGAGTTACATTTAATTACATTTATTAGTTACATCTGGCCCTTTTTGAGGACAGCCGTTATACTGATGTGGGGTACACCCCAGATAAGACGCCAGCTCATTGTGGGGTGGCATGAAAGACAAAGACCTACAGATTATTTGAGTGACTGATTCACCTGCTGAATGTGTTTGGAGGTGGGAAGAAGTTGGAGAACCCGGAGGGAACCCACGCAGACATAGAAAGGAATTGAACCCAGAACCTTCTTGCTGTGAGGCAACAGCGCCCTCTACTGCACCTCCGTGTCACCCTCTAGAGGAACCAGTCGTCTTTAATTCATTTTCTGTTATTTTTGGATTCTTTGTTCTGCTGACTAATATTATTTCTGTCTTTTTACAAGGATTATCTGATCATTTCTGTATTTGTTCAATCTGATATGTACTTAAATATTTTATATTAAAAAATAAAAGAGGAGAAAACTCAAAAATTCAAGGCATATATCTGCACTGGATTTTTGAGTTTTGAGTCTCAACTCAAAGTTTTTAAGTTTTGATGAAAAACCCTGAAAGTTGCATAAATAATCTTTCTTCAGATTATTTATGCTTAGTGTGCATTAAACGTTTTACTAATTCATCATCTTTTGTTCAGGTAACTTTGAATTATTAGTTTGACATACAAAGAATTTCAAACAAACAAACAATAGTTGTCCTTATTTATCTCAGATTTTTAGTTTTACATATCAGGAACAACAAATTCGTTGTATCAATTTATCTTTTGGTCAGATAATCTGAGTTTAACAACCACAGATTACAGTAAACAACATAATCCACCAATATTTAATCGTGAGTTTCAACTGTAAAAGCTGCAAACAGTAATAAATCTGTAAAAACTCAGCAGTGTTTTTGTAGCAGTCATCTCAGAATCTTCTCTATGAGGGATTAAAAAATGTTCATGTTCTCCACAACAAAACTTTAGTGTCCAACCAACAAATAAAATGTCTTGGAAAAAGTTTGTGAATGTCCTTGAACAACTTTTTTTAAACTTAAACCAGCAACAAAAGCAGACTTATTACTGTACATGTTGAATGTGGATGATGTCAAATATCAAATCGGTGCAGAGACATGAAAACAGTTCAATAGTGTGAAGTTCGTTGAGTTTCTCCAAACGAACTGAATCGGTTCAGTTTTCTGGTGTCAAAGGAAAAGATGTTACCTAAAAAAATCCAGTATTGTTTGGACAGGATACGGATCAGTGAGACATTTGTGTTGCGACGAGACGCATCCACAGATGTTAGTGGACATTCTCAACTCTCCATGGAAACGCCGTAAGAGAAAAGTTCCTGTTTTTAAAGACATTAACAGAAAAAAAAACAGGTCAGGAAGTTTTTTGGGTCACTTTGGAATGGCTGGAACAAGGAGGATTTATGTGGGATAAAGTACACGAGTGTCTCCGCTGATGGAGCCACAGCCATGGTCGGTCTGATTGTTGGATTATAGGTTCTAAACCTAATAGTCCAAATAGTCCAAACGTCCACTAGAGATCTAAAAGATCCACTAATTAATAATAGAATAGTTAATTAATCTAATAGAATCTAATTAAATAATAATTAATAATAATAATAATTAATAATAATTATTATATAATTATAATATGTATATATATAATATTATAATAATATAATAATTATATAATATATAATATAATATATAATAATAGTAATAATAATAATAATAATAATAATAATAATAATAATAATAATAATAATAAATTAATAGAATCTAATTAGATTCTATTAGATCTAATAGAGATCTAATAGTCCAAATGTCCACTAGAGATCCAAAGAAGCACATTAGATGTACATCAGGACTAAAAAAATGATGTTTGGGTTAGTAAAAGCTGAAAATGAGCTTCAGGAGTTTATTTATCACCAGTTTCTTCAAATATAGTTTGTGAAATGTTTTTTGTGAACATAAAAAAAGATAAAATATAAAATAATTTGAGAAATTAACAGGTCGAATTCTTCGTGGACCAAAATTCTTGAATCCACTCAATCCACTCATTCCTGTCACCTGTGCTGCTGCAGCACCTGCTTCCCATCTCTAATCAGACTCCGCCTACTTAAACTCAGCTCAGACCTCAGTTCAGGTTCAGCCTGTAGAGACTCGTTCTGGTCTTTCCCGTGTGTCCGTTCCTAATCTGATGTAGTCCTGACTACCTGTCAGGATTGGGTTTAATGTGGATCTCTTCTCCCTCCGGTTCTGCGTTTGGGTCTGAAACAAACCTGTGACAGAACTGAATTGAACTCTGAGGTTAAACTACTTTGTCAGTTTAACCGATTCAGACTGAACATTTCTGTGCACCAACTGCCATCCTAAATACTGAATGTTAGCGGGGGACACTCCAGACACGTCGCCAGGGCATCCTGGATGTTTATATGGACCCAAATCTAAAGATAACCCACTTTTAATCACTGCGCATTTCTCTCTACAGTTTTTAATTCTTATTGCTTCACATAATTAGAATTTTACCACAAACATGTTTGTGTAATAAAAGAAGCTAATTGCTATGATTCAACTAACTATAAATAAATAAATCAGAAATAAAACTGTAAGTAGCAGCATAACCTTTCTTCACCATTCACACTTGGATAATAATACGGATTATTTATTAAGGGACATTTTCACAGCGGTTCCTTAACTTATGTGGGATAATTAGTTACTTCTATGCCAGACACCACTGGAAAATTATGTTATAATTACTCTGAGAGTTTCTCTCCGCAGTGTTCTCTCTGTTTGCATCATGGAATACAGGAGATAATAAAACATACCTAAATTTAAAGCAGTTTTTTAAGCACAACTTCTTTACCAACACAAAATCAAAGTCACACATCAAATGTCCTGCTTGTTTTCCTGTGACATTCTTTAAAGCTTCTCTCTCTGGACGCTTTTCTTTGCGCACCAGCGCTTCCAATCGTACATTTCAAACCATCTGTTGATCTGTTCAAATGGTCGACCACTTTACATACAAATGTAAAAGTGATTGGGCAATAGAGTGTGAAATGGTGATTGGTTATGAAATGCCATCTGCTCTGTCTGGGCTGGAATTCAGTCTGGTTACACTCGTCTCTTCTTTACACTGAGAAAACACGCGTGGATTCTCCTTCACTGGTGGAATAATGGTGTTTGTCCACTTTCAAATAGGCTGTTTGTTCAAATCTCTATCATAACTCATGATAGGAGATCCAAAAGGAGCGTGGAGATGCAATAAGTTTGACAAGCGCGCCCTCTATCGGTGGTGGATGTCAGTACACTGAGGCGCTGTGTTCCATTTCCCCTGAACTTGATCTAATTCTGATGGGAACGGAGCAACATGCATGGAAAAAAATCTAAATAATTACCCTCACTGTGATGATATTATAATATTATAATATACTATATATATATATATATATATATATATATATATATATATATATATATATATACAATGTAGCCGCAAGAGGGCACAAGCCAGTGTCTTATTGTGCCGGTCCCAAGCCCGGATAAATACAGAGGGTTGCGTCAGGAAGGGCATCCGGCGTAAAACTTTTGCCAAATCAAAGATGCGAATCAAACATATGACTTCCATACCGGATCGGTCGAGGCCCGGGTTAACAACGACCGCCATCGGCGCTGTTGACCTACAGGGCGCCGGTGGAAATTGGATTACTGTTGGTCGAAGAAGGAGAGGAGGAAAGTGCGTTCGCACGAAGAAAGAGAAGAGGAGCGCCAAGAGTATAGGACTAAGAGTAGGGACGTTGAATGTTGGAACTATGACAGGAAAAGGTAGAGAGTTGGTCGACATGATGCAGAGGAGGAAGGTAGACATACTGTGTGTCCAGGAGACCAGGTGGAAAGGTAGCAAGGCTAGAAGTTTAGGAGCAGGGTTCAAGTTGTTCTATCATGGTGTAGATGGGAAGAGAAATGGAGTAGGAGTTATCTTGAAGGAGGAGTTTGTTAGGAATGTCCTGGAGGTAAAAAGAGTGTCGGATAGAGTGATGAGTCTGAAGCTAGAAATAGAAGGTGTGATGTTCAATGTTGTTAGTGGGTATGCTCCACAGGTAGGATGTGAGCTGGAGGAGAAGGAGAAATTCTGGTTGGACTTTGATGAAGTGATGCAGAGCATACCTAGAAGTGAGAGAGTTGTCATCGGTGCAGACTTCAATGGACATGTTGGTGCAGGTAACAGAGGTGATGAGGAAGTGATGGGCAGGTTTGGTATCCAGGAGAGGAACGCAGAAGGACAGATGGTAGTTGACTTTGCAAAAAGGATGGAAATGGCTGTAGTGAATACTTTCTTCCAGAAGAGGCAGGAACATAGGGTGACCTATAAGAGTGGTGGTAGGAGCACACAGGTAGACTACATCTTGTGTAGACGATGTAACCTGAAGGAGATCAGTGACTGCAAAGTAGTGGTAGGCGAGAGTGTAGCCAAACAGCATAGAATGATGGTGTGTAGGATGACTCTGGTGGTGAGGAAGATGAAGAGGACAAAGACAGAGCAGAAGACGAAATGGTGGAAGCTAAAAAAGGAAGAGTGTTGCATGACCTTTAGGAAGGAGTTAAGACAGGCTCTGGGTGGTCAGGAGGTGCTTCCAGATGACTGGACAACTACAGCTAATGTGATCAGGGAGACAGGTAGGAGAGTATTTGGTGTGTCATCTGGAAAGAAAGTAGATAAGGAGACTTGGTGGTGGAATGAGGAGGTACAGGAGTGTATACAAAGAAAGAGGTTAGCTAAGAAGAAGTGGGACACTGAGAGGACTGAGGAGAGTAGACAGGAGTACAGGGAGATACAGCGTAAGGTGAAGGTAGAGGTAGCAAAGGCCAAACAAGAAGCTTATGATGACTTGTATGCTAGGTTGGACAGTAAGGAGGGAGAGACTGATCTATACAGGCTGGCAAGACAGAGAGATAGAGATGGGAAGGACGTGCAGCAGGTTAGGGTGATTAAGGATAGGGATGGAAGTCTATTGACAGGTGCCAGCAGTGTGATGGGAAGATGGAAAGAGTACTTTGAGGAGTTGATGAACGTGGAAAATGAGAGAGAACAAAGACTAGAAGAGGTGACTGTTGTGGACCAGGATGTAGCAAAGATTAGCCAGGATGAAGTGAGGAGAGCACTGAAGAGGATGAAGAGTGGAAAGGCAGTCGGTCCTGATGATATACCTGTAGAGGTTTGGAAGTGTCTAGGAGAGGTGGCAGTAGAGTTTCTGACTGGGTTGTTCAACAGGATCTTAGATAGTGAGAAGATGCCTGAGGAGTGGAGGAGAAGTGTGCTGGTGCCCATTTTTAAGAACAAGGGAGATGTGCAGAGTTGTGGCAACTACAGAGGAATAAAGCTGATGAGCCATACAATGAAGTTATGGGAAAGAGTAGTGGAAGCTAGACTAAGGGCAGAAGTGAACATTTGTGAGCAGCAGTATGGTTTCATGCCAAAAAAGAGTACTACAGATGCAGTATTTGCTTTGAGGATGTTGATAGAGAAGTACAGAGAAGGCCAGAGGGAGCTGCATTGTGTTTTTGTAGATCTGGAGAAAGCTTATGACAGGGTGCCCAGAGAGGAACTGTGGTATTGTGTGAGGAAGTCTGGAGTGTCAGAGAAGTATGTTAGAACGGTGCAGGACATGTATGAGGACTGTAAGACAGTGGTGAGGTGTGCTGTAGGTGTGACAGAGGAGTTCAAGGTGGAGGTGGGACTGCATCAGGGATCAGCTCTGAGCCCCTTCTTGTTCGCTATGGTGATGGACAGGCTGACAGACGAGGTTAGACAGGAATCTCCATGGACTATGATGTTTGCAGATGACATTGTGATCTGCAGTGAGAGTAGGGACGAGGTGGAGGAGAAGCTAGAGAGGTGGAGGTTTGTCCTGGAAAGGAGAGGAATGAAGGTTAGCCGCAGTAAGACAGAGTACATGTGTGTGAATGAGAGGGACCCAAGTGGAAGAGTGAGGTTACAGGGAGAAGAGATCAAGAAGGTGGAGGATTTTAAGTACTTGGGGTCAACAGTCCAGAGCAATGGAGAGTGGGGAAAAGAGGTGAAGAAGCGTGTCCAGGCAGGATGGAATGGGTGGAGAAAAGTGTCAGGTGTGATGTGTGATAGAAGAGTTTCAGCTAAAATGAAAGGAAAGGTGTACAAAACTGTGGTGAGACCAGCGATGTTGTTTGGTCTAGAGACAGTGTCACTGAGGAAAAGACAGGAGGCAGAGCTGGAGGTAGCAGAGATGAAGATGCTGAGGTTCTCTCTGGGAGTGACCAGGAAGGATAGGATCAGGAATGAGTACATCAGAGGGACAGCACATGTTAGAGGTTTTGGAGATAAAGTCAGAGAGGCCAGACTGAGATGGTTTGGACATGTCCAGAGGAGAGATAGTGAATATATTGGTAGAAGGATGCTGAGTTTTGAACTGCCAGGCAGGAGGCCTAGAGGAAGACCAAAGAGGAGGTTTATGGATGTAGTGAAAGAGGACATGAAGGTAGTTGGTGTGAGAGAAGAGGATGCAAAGGACAGGGTTAGATGGAGGCGGTTGATTCGCTGTGGTGACCCCTGAAGGGAAAAGCCAAAAGGAAAAGAAGAAGAAGATAATATTATAATATACAAGAATAATTCCACATAATATAGTTCTAATCCAATCCAAGACCAGAATCACTATAATAATTCTGTTTCTGATGCTTTTAATTATTATAAAAATATTTTCACACCTTAATATTGCCATTTTTTTGAAGGCTTTTATTTTGACAGAGGAATTTGCCAATCAATAAGCAATTCTGTTAATTACCACCATAGGACACACATTCATTTTAAGGAAAAGCAGTTTATTGCCAATATTTTAGTGCAATTTTGACACAGTAATCAATCCCCATAATAAGTCTCAGTATCTGCAGTATCAATAGTTTCTAATCATGTGAAATCAGGTCATTATTGTTCCAATAATTTCATCTCCTTGGCTCAGCAACCAATCAGGAAGCTCGTCTTCGTTCAAACATCAAATTCAAGGAGAATCCAGACGAGTGTGTGTGTAATCCATTCCACCATCATTTACTGACTTTGTCAAAATAATTCCATTAGACAATCAATATTTCTCCAATCAACATTGACAGCAATTATTTCATCTACATATTAGGCTGCATTGTTTATTCCCCCGTAAATCAATTCATATATTAATTTTCTGGGAACAAACTGGATGGGTGATACAAGGGAAAAATACTGGCACATAAATAGCTCATATTTATTGATTAGAGCAGCGAGTCTCAAACTTATTTTTTCAGCACAAATACACAGATTTGCATGAGAAAAGGAGGAATTCATCCTGGTTTAAAGGTAATCAATGAGAGGCTTTCCTCGTGAATTATTGTTACATACAGGAAAGGTAAGATAATTTAACAAAGCCATTTAGTATTCACCCAAATATTTCTTTTTGTCAGGGTTTTTCAGCTCACAGGTTCAAAAACCAAAGGAATGATGTCATCCTCGTTGTTAGTGATCGAGACACAAACAAGAATAGATGCTATTTATATAAAGAGAGCCGTAAAGAAACAGACGAGCCCCTGGAGGAACTAAATAAGATATAAGAAGTGATCAATAACGTGAGAAGCTGCATCACTGAGAAAATGTTCTATTTATCAGGGATGTGAACAACAGAAATAGAGCAAACAGTCGTTCTGTTGGATCAGCATCTATTTTTGTGCTTGTTGTCATTTCATCCTGTTTTTCTGTCACGTGATCAGACTTTATTTTTCTATGTTCAAAATCCTGTTTCCAAAAAAAAAAAAAAAAAAAAGTTCAGACACAGTGCGAAATGTGAACACAAACAGAATCTGATGATGATGATGATGATGATGATGCTTCTTTGTGAGGGCGCCATTAAATCTGATGTAGACATCATTTCCAGAAACGGCTTTTTAAAATGTTCTTTTCAGGAAGTCAGTGCCAGACCACCAACTGGCCTGTCTTCATTCTCATGTTGGAAATATAGAACAAATATCCTGACAGAGACCCTGAGCTGTGGATCCGACGCGAGCCAAGAGTGGAAAACTGTTCCACACTGAAGCTGTTTAGTGTGTAAAGAAGAGGTGACGCAACTCCCTGATAAACGTGAGCTGTCCCGGCTGTTGTGACATCATATTTAAATGCACTTTCAGTTTTAGCATTAAAAGTGTCGTCTATGTGCTCTTTTCAACCACATGTGGAGTTTCAGTCAATTAGAAATCACTGCATTATGTTTTTATTTATATTTTACACGACAGCAACTCGATCTGGGTCTGCCCTCTAGAGTCTCGGCCCCCCCTCCAAAATTTGGACCCGCCCTCGAGAGTCTTGACCTGCCCTCAAGAGTCTTGACCCGCCCTCTAGAGTCTGGATCGCTCTCTAGGGTTTTGGTCCGCCCTCTAGAGTTTAGGTCCGCCCTCTACAGTCTGGGTCTGCCCTCTAGAATATAGGTCCGCCCTCTACAGTTTAGGTCCGCCCTCTACAGTCTGGGTCCACCCTCTAGAATTTAGGTCCGCCTTCTAGAGACTGGGTCCGCCCTCAAGAATTTGGACCCGCCCTCAAGAATCTTGACCTGCCTCTAGAGTCTGGATCGCCCTCTAGGGTTTTGTTACGCCCTCTAGAGTTTAGGTATGCCCTCTAGAGACTGGGTCTATCCTCCAGAATTTGGACCCACCCTCAAGAGTCTTGACCCATCCTATAGAGTCTGGGTCCACCCTCTAGAGTTTAGGTCCGCCCTCAAGAGTCTTGACCCGCCCTCAGGAGTCTGGGCCCGCACTCCAGAGTCTGGACAAGACCCCTAGAGTCTGGACACGCCCTCTAGAGTCTGGACACACCCTCTAGAGTCTGGACACACCCTCTAGAGTCTGGACACGCTTTCTAGAGTAAGGGTCCGCCCTCTAGAGTCTGGACCCGCCCTCTAGTCTGGACCCGCCTCCAGAGTCTGGGCCCGCCCTCTAGGGTCCTGGTCCCCCCCCCGAGAAACTGGGCCTGCCCTCCAGACTTTTGTTTATTTGCGTAATTCATTGATTGACTGGTTAATTAATTGATTGATTGATTGATAAAACAGGCATGGATTTGAAATGTTTTAGTGTTCTGGGAATATTTGGGTCTGAATGAGCTGGAAAGTGTTCAGGAAGTCCCCTGAATAAATGAAGCTGACGAATAATCCAATACTGTAGGACATGACCATTTGAAAACTACCCTCAGAATGTCCTTTTGCCCTTAATAGCCCCTGTTGTTGACCCGGCGCTGCCATTATGACTCAGCAGAGGAAGACGATGGGGGCCCTCGTGACCCTTCGTCTCTTAAATGGTGTGTCTGGTGAACATTATCTGCTCTGTGATGAACACCGGTCAGGTCTCAGGCTAACGCTCCTCCACTCACGTAGAAACCCCCCCACCCCCGTCCCTCCCGCTTTTGAATCGTGTCTTGACTCACTGACGATGAGTCAGAGCGACGAAGAGCGACTCCGGGGTTAAAGGAGGCAAATCGTGCAGCGTTCCCTTCCGCCAGTAGGAGGCAGCGACACACCAGACGGCCCCCCGAAAGGCCTCCTGTTTGCCCAGCTGTAGCTTGTTTGCCACCATTACCACCCCCCCCAATCCCCACTTCTCATCCCTCTCCTCTTCTGCCACTATTGATCGGAGGTACGCCGACGACGAACAACAATTTGCATCTTTTCTGAACACAAACCAAAGACGGGGCCAATATCAATACGAGATTTTTCTCTAAGTCTTCCATCATTCGTCTCAGAGCAAATGTTGACAGAGCAGCTCTGCAGACAACACAATTAAACACTTACTTCAAACGGATATGCGAGCAAATAAATTGGACGCTGACTCACACACATGCACACACACACACACCCACACACACGCACACACACACACACATAAAGAGGACCAAATAATCACATCCATTCTGCTGAATTCTCTGCAGTAAAGTCATTAACGCTTTGGGTGAGGCTGATACAACTGATCTGTGTGTGAAATGGAATTAGGTGGCTGAGGATGACAAGTGGAATCTTTTACATCTAACACTCATTGCTCATTGTGCCAGCGTAAATGATGCTGTTTTGTCGACTGTTGACACCGACCGCTCATATTTTCTGCTGCTCCAATTGACGCACGAGCAATTTAGCTGCTATAATCATCTATATAATCACTGGCACGGAACCTGCACTTTGCAACCGCTATCTGACAGGTGTCCCTATAGTGAATACCCACAATTCAACTGGTAAATAACTGTATTTACTCAAAGTGCTGAGTATTTATGTCCTGCTCCTTTATAACTCAGCCAGGTTAAAATGACAAAGTATTTTAACGTTTACGGTTGTGGACTACAAATATGTGATTTTTTAAGGTTAAACTATCATACAAAAATTAATATTTAACAATAACACAGCTACAAGAGCAGCAGGCTAGTTTGCTACATGCGATGCTACATTAACACAAAATACAGTAAATAATTACAGCAACGATTTTGCGATGCCTCTGGTGTTTTGCCTTGAACGTCATTTACAAACGGTTTCGACTACCGTAACGAACCATATATCTGCACACACCCATACTTGCCAGATTATAGTGTGGGTGCTAACGTGGTAGGTAAAGGGTTAAACATAGGCTGGGTTAACTAAAAATATTTATGCAAACTCATTGCCCTAAAACAGGGGGGTCAAACCGATATTCACCAAAGGCCACATCAACATAATGGCTGTCCTCAAAGGGCCAGATGTAACTGATGTAACTAAATGTAACTCAGTCTAATGTAACTAAATGTAACTACTCCTTAATGTAACTAATAAATGTAACTAAATGTAACTCAATGTAATGTAACTAAATGTAACTACTCCTTAATGTAACTAATAAATGTAACTAAATGTAACTCAATGTAATGTAACTAAATGTAACTACTCCTTAATGTAACTAATAAATGTAACTAAATGTAACTCAATGTAATGTAACTAAATGTAACTACTCCTTAATGTAACTAATAAATGTAACTAAATGTAACTCAATGTAATGTAACTAAATGTAACTACTCCTTAATGTAACTAATATTGTAACTAAATGTAACTCTGTGTAATGTAACTAAATGTAACTACTCCTTAATGTAACTAATAAATGTAACTAAATGTAACTCAATGTAATGTAACTAAATGTAACTACTCCTTAATGTTAAATCAGTGAATTTATGACTTATTCTAGTTCCAAACATTACAGTTAGGCAGAAAAAACATGTTTGTTTGTTTCTCTGTTCTTGCATGAATCCTTTTCATTTGTCAGGTTATTAAACCCACAGAACTCCATCAATCAAGGATCAAACTATCAATGAATAAAGAAAAATAACATTAGACACAAGTTAGGACATTAACTTTGTTCACAATATTTTTGTCAGAGTTAAAATGGGCTGAACTACTGCATTGTGGGAAATGCAGTTTTTGGTGAAAGCACACTTTTGACCTGTTCACTTTTACACACTCTGACCTTTAATGACCTTCGTGGGCCACATAAAATGATGTGGAGGGCCACATTTGGCCCCCAGGCCTTGAGTTTGACACATGTACCTTAAAAGAACTAAGCTAAGTCAATTTAAAATAAGTGAGTTACCTGAACTTGATAATATTAAGTTAACAGGGCTTAAAATATTCAATAATATTAAATATGTGTGCTTTCTGTCATTTTTGTTCATGCATGTACTTGTTTTGAACTTGACGGCAGCAGAAACACAGAATTTAACACGATGAACTTGTTAGCAAGCAAAGCTGCTACGCTAGCTGCTTTCTGGCATTGTGCTACATCCATCTGATATATTTCACATGACAAAAGCCCGATGCTCACTCTCCTTTTAGCACCTCTTTAAACTCCTGAGGGACATATCTGTCTATGAAGCTGGATAACGCTTCATTGCATCCTCTGTCTGGCATGTCTTAGCGGGCTTGAAGGGGAACCAAAACAAGGAGCTGAAAGACGCTCAAACAGGAGAGTTGCACGAATTATTCTTAAATTTGTCAACATGTTTGAACACATTATGCTCACATTTTTTACATTTAAGTAAGATTTCAAATGCAGGCTTTGTTTTTGCAGTTTTTCTTTCAAATGTTGCTATTATTAGCGCTGTGCTGTTTCCTAGCATGTTGATCTGCCGGTCACCTGATCGGCAGGATCACCCCAGCGGGCCACATGTGCACCGGCCCCCCTCCTGACACACACCACCACAACTTCTAACCTTCTAGAAATCGATGGCGCCGCTGACACGCTCCCATCCCAGTGCCTCATGTTGGTCTCTGAGCAATTAGCCGGCTCGCATCGGCGCGAGTACACAACAGATTCATGTCTAATCTCGCTCCGGTTTCGCTCGCTCTCCTCCCTCTATCGATTCTTTTATCTCCCATTAAACGTGCTCCCTCTCTTTTCCCTCAGTTTCGCCATCTGACACGTATAACGGTAGGTGTGACAGCCTTTATAGCTCTTACGCTAATTCCCTTTATGTGCCTGTGAAGGGCTATCGTTGGAAAATCAGTAATAGACGTGTGTCAGGTCCTCGTCTGTGTGTGTTCGTGGTGTGTGTGTGTGTGTGTGTGTGTGTGTGTGTGTGTATGTGTGTGTGTGTGTGTAAATACCGCCCAGCAGTCCTCTACATACGTGTTGTGAGGCTTTATTTTGTTTGACTGATTTTATACCAGTTTGTCTTTTCTAATTGCTCGAATTAGAGCGCTTGAATTAATGTCAGTAAAATAACCCCCAAACATAATTTGTTTAATCGAGGGAATGATGATAATAATGAGAGAGTCATGTGACTTTATAGGAGTGGGAGGGGTCGGGGTGAAAGGACGGGTCAAAATATATTATTTCTGCAAACATTACAGTTAGACAGAAAAACATGTGTGTTTGTTTCTCTGTTCTAACATAAATCCTTTTAATTTGTCAGGTTTTTAAACCCACAGAACTCCATCAATCAAGGATCATTCTAACCTTTTATTCTCTTGTGGGCCACATAAAATGATGTAATGGGCCACATTTGGCCCCTGGGGCTTGAGTTTTGACACATGTACCTTAAAAGAACTAAGCTAAGTCAATTTAAAATAAATGAGTTACCCGAACTTGATAATTTTAAGTTAACAGAACTTAAAATATTCAATAATATTACATATGCGCGCCTTGGCTCCCGGGCTGGGTTTGACACACGCGTCATAAATGAATTGAAGTGATTCATCAATCAATCAGAAACTATTGATGACCAGTTCTGCTGATATTTACTTCACTGAGACAGAGATCCAGCCTGTGGTTAAATGTCTTTATGGGATATAAATGGGGTTCAGCAGGATTCAGTCACAATATAACTTAATGAATGGGGAGGAGGGACTACTTTGCACAAAGTAATCAGTGTTCCTTGTTTTATTTCTCCATCCACCGCCAAACGGCTAATGACACATTTGCATCCAGCCGTTGAGCGAACACGACTGAGGCTCCCTGCCGGCTGCTGCACGCCGTGACCCGGGAGCCGAGGAGCACCGGCGTGCTGACTCGCTGAATCAGGAACGCCACAGAGGCCGCTGTCACAGCGCCAGGCCTTCGATTTGGTCACAGACACAATATGGACATCTTGGCTGCGTGCTGGAAAAGACGCCGGGGGAAGCAGCGCCTGCCAGACAACTTCCTCTGGCTGCTCTTTCTCTACCATTTTTCCACTTAGAGACCAAAACTCTGCATGGAGGAGAAGAGGAAGGTGAAGAGGAAGGAAATGAAGGAAAGAAGAAGGAAAAAGAGAAGGAAAGATTTTTTTGATTTTTGCAATAACACTTTAATCACACTCAAACATTTTACAATTTTACATTAGATGAAAGTACTAAAGTGCTTCAAAAACACTAAAAACCTATAAATAAAAGCGGAAGGAGAAGATGGAAAGAGGAAGAAGAAGGAAAGAGGAAGAGGAAGGAGAAGAAGCTGGGCTTGCACTAGGAGGTAGTGTGACTAAGCCACTGTGGCTCAGTGTGAAAGAATTGAGTAAGCCACAAAAAGCCACATTCTGTGTCCAAGATTTCAAAATTTCAATTTAAAAAGGCATGAAAGATAGCAAGCGAGGTGAATACATATTCACATGCAACGCTGGTTATTCCTGCCGGTCATAGGGATCAAAAGTCCAAGACTACAAAAAAGTATTGATAATATCTTTCATTTACCTTCTGATCGGTCTGTCACCACTCCTCCCCCCTCTCAGCATTCACCATTTGTTGTTCAATTAGAATTTTAACGTAAACTCTACTATATAACACTGGATTCTTAAATTCTTTCGATCAATCGTCCTTGCTCTGTCGTACACCAATTCGCAGGTTTAGTTTGTAATAAAAGAATCTCTTTTTTTTTTTATTGGACCAGAGGCGGTCATGACCCCAGTGCATATTTAATGATCGGGAGCGTTCGGGTCACTTCGGCTATTTCCGTCGGCATGCGGAAATCGCCACGTGCTATTGTTTTCTTATGTTATCGCTCAGGGATTTTCGCAAGTCCAAAAAAGTTGTAAGTTTTAGCCTTTTTTTCCTAAAAATAAGAACGCCACTGTGGCTACACAGTCTAAAAACCTTGTAGCCATATGGAATTTACTTCGCCTATGGCGAAGTGGCGAATGGCTAGCGCAAGCCCAGAGAAGGAAAGAGGAAGAAGAGGGAGAAGGAAAGAGGAAGAAGAGGGAGAAGGAAAGAGGAAGAAGAAGGAAAGAGGAAGAGGAAGAAGAAGGAAAGAGGAAGGAGATTTTTTTTTTTGATTTTTGCAAAAACACTTTAATCACAGTCAAAACATTTTACAATTTTACATTAGATGAAGGAAAGAAGGAGAAGGAGGAGAAGGAAACACATTTTTCTAGATGACTCCACTTTCATTGTCTTCTGTTTGATCTCATGACTTTTGACCTGGTGATATATTTATCCTTCTTTTTTTGTTTCTTTCTCTTAAAGTCTTTGATGCAAAACATTTTTAATTTTTTTTTTTTTTTTTTTTTGTTACAAAATAAATTCAGATTTATTTATATAGTTTCTTCTGCGCCGTGACAAACAGCCGTAGGAACAATAGAGATCTGACGCACAGAAACACTAAAGCAGACCTGATCAATCAGTGATCAATCAGCAGCCGATCGTTTGATTCTGATGAGCAGCTTCATCTCAACAAAACACCACAATCAATGTCTGCGGCATCAAAATCGAACTTCATTCGTTCCTCAGACCCGTTGTTGTCTGAGGTGATTTTAGGGTGGGGGGGTGGGGGGGGGTCTGCTCCTTCCATTCAATAAGGATGGAGTGGGGGGGTGGGCATTCCCTCTGGTGAGATCAGGTTTATTCTCCTCAACTTCTCATGATTGGCCTTAAATACAGGAATGAGGTCACCATCCATCCATCCATCATCCATCCATCCATCCATCCATCCATCATCCATCCAACTGGACAAACTTGATTTTTCAGATTTGTTCCCAAACTGTAATCACAAGTATAAATGAATCCTCTTAACCCTTTAGCCACTGGACGTGAACGCTGCTGTTCTTTATCACTCAGAATCAGAAGTGATTACAGGTTATTTACAGGTACAAGCCACAGTTTCTGTCACTCTTTCTTTTTAATCCATTTAATCTCATCTGCCAAGCAGTGAATGGGTCCATTCTGGCTGGAGTCGGAGCCTTTGTGTCGGTTTATATGATGGAACAGGATAATAACAACATCCGACGGACGATAAATCATCTGAATCTCCAGGTCGGCCCCAGAACGGGGCCTTTGAAACGCGATGCATTTGTATATTCATTATGTCGTCAGCGACGGAGCGGCAGCGGAGAAGGAGCAAAAGGCCACTGCGCTTTATTTTGAAAAGATGGAATTTTATTTTTCACTGTATCCCTCTTATTATATCAACTTCTACAAAGTTTTTCTTTGTACATTCACTTTCTTTATCCTCTTTTGTATCAATTTTCACAAAGTTTTTCTTTAATGTTGGGAATATGTGCGTTAGTAGATGATTTTAATCTCTGTGTTCTGTTTAGAAGTTGAAAATTGGTGGGATTTTCTCATAAATTTAGGCTAATCTGAGTTCTTTTGTAAACATGAACGTCTAACATCTGGATTAAACTTTCCTTTCACCTCATCAGAATTAACCTGATGAAAACCTAAAGCATCTTTCTGAAGGAATAAATCCGAAAATCATGTCACGTGTGCTGGAATAAAGACGGGAAAAGGCGTGTCAAGCGTGTTCGAATTTGCATTTGCAAAGACTTGAACCATTTTGAGGCTTTCAGGTGAATTCAGTTGAACATCAACAGGAAAAAAAAACAAGAATCAGTGCAGAAAAACACGCAGCTTCCATTTTTTTTTTTTTTTTTTTGCAGTGTTAAACAAACAAACAAACAAACAAACAAAAAAAGCATTAACAAGGGTTGTAATATTATTATGGATGACATGACGTAAAATAAAATTGATGTCACGACTTGCTCGTTGCCGATTTGATCCCATTCTGCTTCAGCTCGTCTCGATCGACTCATATTTATTTGCGTGTCCTCTTTCCTGCTGGTTTTTATCGGTATGATTAAAATGTCACACTTGTTTGCTTGTTGTCTTGGCAGCCAGGCTGAAACTTTTCCCCTGCAACGGGCTTCACCATTGAACATTCACCGGTAATTGAACAGTAATGAACTGTTCTGTGACCTGTGGTGTATGAGTAATTGATTCTGAAAGTGCTGTTTGAAGTGTGTGGATGTGTGAGCAGGAATGATGCACAAGGCATAGTTGTTCCGGATCCGCAGGGCGTCATTCCTGCGCCGGCCTACAGATGGCGCTGCTGCGCTTCTTGGTCGTCTAGAGGACTTCCTCCCAAAAATAAGGAGTCATTTGAGGTCCAGCTCCAGAAAACTGCTGTTTGGGGATTTAATTTCCCAAATTCAGACGTTCCCCGCAAATTTCTTGTCGCGTTTCACGTCTCGTCTTTTCCCAACACCTTTATTTTTCACGTAACGGTAGAATTTGATTTCTTTTGAAAATTTTTTTTAACCAATTAATTGGACATCTTGAACAGCAGTTGTCCCAATTATAGTAACGTATATACAAAAGCTGCTCCAAATGTCTTCTTCTTCAAACCGTCCGATGTTTATGTTCGAACTGAATAAAAGATTTAATTAGAATCGTGTCACCTCAGCAGAGCGGGAGTTTTTTTTGTTGTTGTTGTTTTCTGTTTTCCTGGTGTTGGTTTGTCAGGATTACTCAAAAAAAAAAAAAAAACAACCCAGTGGAATGGATTATTGTGACGCCGTCAGATGGAGATGAAGGCGTGGATCCAGAAATGTTTCTTCGTTTTGTTTCGGTCAATATTTAAATTAATTCCACACAATAAATCTGACAGATTTAGATGAATCCTGAGCGCTTTGGTCATTTCTATTACAAACTACCTGATGGATTTTCATGACACTTTGGAGGTGCCAAAAGTGAAAACATTACATTTTTGGATTAGATGAGGTGAAATACTTTTGTTAGAATTAACAATGGGGTTCAGTTTAAGCTAAAAGGATTGTAATGCGTGTCAGTCTGACAACATATGACGTTAATCGATGATACTCTGACACTTCTCAAATCATTCTGCATTACTTTTGCCTCTTTTTTAACAATATTCCATCCTCTGTCGGTCTTTCTGGATGCAGATGCTTCCAAGCCTTCATCGGCCCTTCGTGAGGAAGACTGTTGAGAGTCTTGTTTTCTTTTGTTTTACCTCATCTGGAAAAGAAAGTGACAAAACCAACCCCCCCCCCCAAAAAAAAAACCCTTCATGAGTTCATCTGAAGCCGATCGAGCGTTTCATCCTGCCTTTGTGTTGGGGCCAGGTGTGTGAAAAAGCAGATGAAATGGATTTGATTGCTGGTGCTTTTAAGGAGTGATCAAATGGTTCAACCTCACATTCTGACACGTTGAAATCACGGACACCTTCATCATTTCCTTTGTTTCCCTCCCCCCCTCTCATCTCTTGTTGGGATTGCTGTTTTGATTGCGGTTCCACCGACGGTCAGCGAACGCATCTTCAATCCCCGGTCGGAGCTGCGAACCCAGAGGACGTTAAAAACGGGGGAAATTTAGTGTCGGGGTAATATACCACAGAGGGTAAAATGACGACCTGAAAACAAGTGAAAGTTGTTCCAGGAGAAAATCCGTTGTGCTTCATGAATAAAAAGTACAGTCAACAGAACAGCCAACCTCTTTAGCACTTAATGAATGCTTGACTGAGTGGTGTAATTACAGGGGATAGCTCCATTAAGCCATTTGCATTTGCTCAAACTTAGATTGCCTTTAATTTGCTCAATTTGGGAACCTTCAGAAAAATAAAGGCAGATATTACTGGAATAAACCGGCTGCATGCAGATGTTTGTTTGTCCCGTCGCACGTCCGCGGCTGCTGGACGCCTCAAACGGCGTGAAAGGTTCAATAACTCGTGAAGTAAAGTTAGATTTTATACTGGTGGGAACAAGTGGAGCGTGTTTGCATTATTCTCTCACCGATTTTAATACGGGATGCTGTTCACTCCGGAAATAGCAAGGGAAAGTTTCTGGAGCGTTTTCCCCACCAAAACAAAATTCAATTGCCCTCCAACATATTGGGGTCACCGGAGAAGTTCCAGCATCACAAAGTTGAAACTAACCTGTAAACATCAGCAAACAAACAAACAAACAAACAAACAAATAAACAAAAAACCACCTGCACACATTTTTATTTCTAAGTGGAAAAAAAAAAAAGTCAAATTTACATCGGTAGCGGTGATGTCAGATGCTGTTAATATCGAGTGTGTGTGTGTGTGTGTGTGTGTGTGTGTGTGTTTGTGTGTGAGTCGCAGAGTGTGTGACATGAAGCTCAGAACATGAAACACACTTCCTGGTCTATTCTGACTTTTAATTTAATCATCAATTTATTTTTGAATAATTTTTTTTACCTTGTTGGCATTGAAGAAGACATCCCATTCCATGCAGAGTACATCACTGTTACCATGGCTACCAGAAATAATGACATCATCAGTCTGACACTGGGTTGAGGTCATGTGACCAGAATGGGCGGCTACCTGATGAGCAGGTACCTGTAGGGGAGGGGGGGTTAGTGAGACTCAGCAGTACCCCCTGCTGGTGGTGACCTTTGACCTCATCCAGAAGTCGCAGCGGTCCACGAGGATTAGGATTACAGTTTAATCCGTGAATAACGCTGCATCCTCCAGACATGTCACACGGGAAAACATCAAATATGAATTTAACGTTTGTGTTACGTCTTTGTTTTTGTGCCTGTTTAAATTATTTGAATCATTAAAAGTTAATTAGGAAGAAAACACAAGCTGTTATTTTTATATGGCTCCAATTGTCCAAGCAAATTAAGATTGGTGAATTTTTAAATCCCTCGACTTTGGATTATGTTTGTGGCGTAAACACTTCAGCCACAGAGAGTATCTTCATTTTAATTTGAATTCTCCTGTGAACTGAGTTATGATTTCTGGACAAATCAGGAGCGCCAAAAAAATATTTTCCCTTAAAGGTTCCCCCAAAAAATGGCACAAATGAGTGTGATTACATCTACAAATGTCCTGTTTTACTGCACGCAGTCAAGTCCTCCAGATTCATTAGTTCTCTTCTGCGCTTCAAGGTTTTTGCGTGACGGTAACTGAAGTTAGAGAAGCAAATACTTGTCGAAAGATAAAACGTAACGCGCTGACAGGGGTCAGAGGGGTTGATCTGACTTCCTGCGATTTAAATACTGCGTGTAGGAAGTGTCAAGCGCTAACTAAACGGTTCTGTGGCAGATAGCAGATGGGGAAAAAAAAAAGCATCATGATGAAAGTTATAGAAATGCAGAAACTATAAGGGGAGCGACTCATTATACGTCTGAAAGCGACGCTCGTGAGTCCTTCAGGATTCACACATGATAACCTCTCTGAGACGATCCCATCCAGGACGACTACAAAGTGTTGTCACATGAAAACGCAGGAGGAAAATTGACTTTTAAATGATTTGATGAGAAAATATTTGCAGACATCAGACGTCACAACCCTGAGTGTAATCTGATTACAGTGAAGCTCCTGCATTTATTGTTAAACTTCAATCCCTGCAGCCTAAAGGAACACATTGTACTAAATGATGCTTTAGTGAAAACTGCAAGACGACTATACAGCGGTACCTCTACTTACGAGATGAATGGGTTCTGGAAGAAATCTCGTAAGTAGAACATTTCGTAAGTAGTGTCGCGTTTTCCATGCAAATGCCCTAATCCCTTCCGAACCCCCCCAAGTTCAGACATAAATGTTTTATGAAGCATAAAAATGCATCAAAACATGTAACAAATACATGTTACAATTAGATTATTACACAATAAATGAGAGTTGTGCATAACGTAAAAAACAAAGAATAGAGTAAAGAATAAAAATGATGGTCATTAACCTTTTAACTGCTGTCCTCATTGTTTTTTGCCCTCTTTGGTTCATGCGCTCCTGCCTCACCATGAACAACAGAGTGAATTCCAGTCCTCCTTCTGAACTTCTCCAACCACCCACGCCATGCCTTAAACTCCTTAAACTTCCTTTAGTTTTAATAACGTGGTGATTGTAGATGCATTACGGCCATATTCTTTGGAGAGATCAACCAAACGCATCCCTTTTTCATGCTTTTCTATCATCTCTTGGTTTGTTTGTACGGACAAAAAAACTCTTTTCTTCATCTTTTCTTTTCCTCTTTTCTCCGTCACTTTCTTGGGGTCCATAGTGAATACTCTAAAAGTTAATATCTTCTTCTTTTCCTTTCAGCTTTTCTCTTCAGGGGTCTCCACAGTGAATCACTTGCCTCCTGTCTTCTGCATCCTCTTCTCTCACACCAACTACCTTCATGTCCTCTTTCACTACATCCATAAACCTCCTCTTTGGTCTTCCTCTAGGCCTCCTGCCTGGCAGTTCAAAACTCAGCATCCTTCTACCAATATATTCACTATCTCTCCTCTGGACATGTCCAAACCATCTCAGTCTGGCCTCTCTGACTTTATCTCCAAAACCTCTAACATGTGCTGTCCCTCTGATGTACTCATTCCTGATCCTATCCTTCCTGGTCACTCCCAGAGAGAACCTCAGCATCTTCATCTCTGCTACCTCCAGCTCTGCCTCCTGTCTTTTCCTCAGTGACACTGTCTCTAGACCAAACAACATCGCTGGTCTCACCACAGTTTTGTACACCTTTCCTTTCATTTTAGCTGAAACTCTTCTATCACACATCACACCTGACACTTTTCTCCACCCATTCCATCCTGCCTGGACACGCTTCTTCACCTCTTCTCCACACTCTCCATTGCTCTGGACTGTTGACCCTAAGTACTTCAAATCCTCCACCTTCTTGATCTCTTCTCCCTGTAACCTCACTCTTCCACTTTGGTCCCTCTCATTCACACACATGTACTCTGTCTTACTGCGGCTAACCTTCATCCCTCTCCTTTCCAGGACAAACCTCCACCTCTCTAGCTTCTCCTCCACCTCGTCCCTACTCTCACTGCAGATCACAATGTCATCTGCAAACATCATAGTCCATGGAGATTCCTGTCTAACCTCGTCTGTCAGCCTGTCCATCACCATAGCGAACAAGAAGGGGCTCAGAGCTGATCCCTGATGCAGTCCCACCTCCACCTTGAACTCCTCTGTCACACCTACAGCACACCTCACCACTGTCTTACAGTCCTCATACATGTCCTGCACCGCTCTAACATACTTCTCTGACACTCCAGACTTCCTCATACAATACCACAGTTCCTCTCTGGGCACCCTGTCATAAGCTTTCTCCAGATCTACAAAAACACAATGCAGCTCCGTCTGGCCTTCTCTGTACTTCTCTATCAACATCCTCAAAGCAAATACTGCATCTGTAGTATCTGCATCTCTTTTTTGGCATGAAACCATACTGCTGCTCACAAATGTTCACTTCTGTCCTTAGTCTAGCTTCCACTACTCTTTCCCATAACTTCATTGTATGGCTCATCAGCTTTATTCCTCTGTAGTTGCCACAACTCTGCACGTCTCCCTTGTTCTTAAAAATGGGCACCAGCACACTTCTCCTCCACTCCTCAGGCATCTTCTCACTATCTAAGATCCTGTTGAACAACCCAGTCAGAAACTCTACTGCCACCTCTCCTAGACACTTCCAAACCTCTACAGGTATATCATCAGGACCGACTGCCTTCCCACTCTTCATCCTCTTCAGTGCTCTCCTCACTTCATCCTGACTGATCTTTGCTACATCCTGGTCCACAACAGTCACCTCTTCTAGTCTTTGTTCTCTCTCATTTTCCACGTTCATCAACTCTTCAAAGTACTCTTTCCATCTTCCCATCACACTACTGGCACCTGTCAATAGACTTCCATCCCTATCCTTAATCACCCTAACCTGCTGCACGTCCTTCCCATCTCTATCTCTGTCTTGCCAGCCTGTATAGATCAGTCTCTCCCTCCTTACTGTCCAACCTAGCATACAAGTCATCATAAGCTTCTTGTTTGGCCTTTGCTACCTCTACCTTCACCTTACGCTGTATCTCCCTGTACTCCTGTCTACTCTCCTCAGTCCTCTCAGTGTCCCACTTCTTCTTAGCTAACCTCTTTCTTTGTATACACTCCTGTACCTCCTCATTCCACCACCAAGTCTCCTTATCTACTTTCCTTCCAGATGACACACCAAGTACTCTCCTACCTGTCTCCCTGATCACATTAGCTGTAGTTGTCCAGTCATCTGGAAGCACCTCCTGACCACCCAGAGCCTGTCTTAACTCCTTCCTAAAGGTCATGCAATACCCTTCCTTTGTTAGCTTCCACCATTTCATCTTCTGCTCTGCCTTTGCCCTCTTCATCTTCCTCACCACCAGAGTCATCCTACACACCACCATCCTATGCTGTTTGGCTACACTCTCACCTACCACTACTTTTCAGTCACTGATCGCCTTCAGGTTACATCGTCTACACAAGATGTAGTCTACCTGTGTGCTCCTACCACCACTCTTATAGGTTACCCTATACTCTAAAAGTTAATATATTTATGTAAAACTATCAGAACACCTCATGGGTCGAGAGCCGAATGACGAAGACGCTGCACAGACACCTATCTAGCTCCACACAGAGGTCCTTCTTAGCCAATGGGATGCTAGGATGCTAGGTAATAGCCAATGGCTGAGCAGCTATAAGAATGTTGTGTTCAAGGACCTCTGGGAGCTGCGACTAGCAGCCAATACTGTAGTTTTACCTATCGTAAGTCAAAATTTCTTTCGTAACTGGAGGTAATATTTTCCTGTTGAGGCGTTTCGTAAGTAGAAAATTTCGTATGTAGAGACATTCGTAGACGTACCGCTGTATTCATAAATGCTTCCTTTACTGAATCTTACATTTACTGCGAACAAACAAAAAAGTCTTCATTTCTCTCACACGGCAGAGACGAGTGAATTTATTCGAGCAAAAATGTGGATGTTGGTGCAGGAAGATGATGCTCATTACTGATATGGGCTGGTGGACTGCATTCTGCACAGCAGAGGTGATTAAAAGCACTTTAGAGCCGTGAGAGTTATTGCTTATGCCTCTTCGCCTAATGCACAGCCACAAAAAAAAAAGATGTTTTTTTTTGTTTCTTTCCCTCTTTTCTTGACTTATTCTGCTCGGTTTGTTTCTCTGTAATCTCTGAGGTCCTCTCTTGTCAAATTCTTCCCCCCAAATTTATCATCGATTGTTTTTCTGCTTTACCATCAGGGAGAGACGCTTCAGACGGTATTTTAAACCAGCGCTGGTGAAAAGAGGGAATAGAGACAGAAGGAGGGGGGAGCGTTAAAGACTTTTAGAAGTGCATGGGATAAATAATCATATTTCTATGCAGCCACGATGCTGGAAAAGCACCATCTGGGACGGGCCGTGGATTTGCATTACAATATAAATGGGAAGTTGCTGGAGCTGAAAGGGTGATGTGAAGTCACTCAGCCAGCCCCTCACTCTCTGACAGGTCGCTTCCACCGCCCCCCACCCTTACACCAGGAAGGCGCAGGGCACTTTGTTGGCGCACGCTACGCTTCACTACCCCACCACACCTTTTTTTTTTTTCTCTCGCTTTTTTTTTTTTTTTTAAATGCCACATTTCCAAGCCGGCAGTGAACGCACCGCCGGTGTCCCTCTCAGATGTGATCTTCACTGAACCTTCAGCGCTCCATTTACATCCAAGGCAGATATAAAAAAAAAAAAAAAAAAAAAAGGCGGTTTAATTTCCTGTGACGCGTAACCTGGTGCGTTTAAAATGTGCTGACTCAGCTCAAAACACCACAGGCCTTGTTTGTTCACTGGAAAAAGAGTAATTGCCTCATAATTTAAGTCGTGCCGCGGTATCGCCGCAAAAAGACGTAGAAGCATATTTCCTCAAATTAAAATTTGAAAGCTAAAGGGCATAGGTGATTTATGCACTTTAAATGATTTTGCAGCCCCCTTTTTCTGCCTTTAGGCTCTCCTTTCATTCTCATTTTAAAAAGTCTGACCCCCCCCCCCTCCTTTAGAGCATTTACAGGCTGAGCTTGTTGATTTTAACGCGTTGCGATTGCTCAGTGTTTCCCACAGCGGTTGTTTCGTTTGCTTGTCTGATCCAATAATCAGGCAGTATGATTTAAATCCTCCTCATGAAATTTTAAATATCACAGTTGCTGACAATGTAAAAAAAAAACAAACCCACAATGTAATTATGCGCAGCAAAAACACAAAGCAGGAAGACGTGTTTTCTTCTGTCTCTACATGAGTCACGTAGACGAGGCTGCGGTTTTTTTGAAAAGAACAAATTAAAGCGAATGAAGGGAATGAAAACGGGAGGTGTGTGTGTGGAGATATCTGTGTGTTTGTGGTCGTGTAGCTCAAAAACAAAAGCAGGTACACACAAATGAAAACGTTTTTACAGGAGTCATGCGAATACATTAGAAAGAGACGAAACGGATGTGAGCAGACGCGATGGCAACGAACCAATCAGATTGCTGGATGACAGGTGGAGACAGTCTGAGTGGCCGATTCCCAGCGGACGCTGGTGATTCGCTCAAAATCGGAAAACGAACACAGAGAAAAATTTATGAAAAGAAAAACAATTGCATGGAACATTTTGTGTTTTGGTGCCATTTGATTGGATGAGTCCTGATTCCCGGTGATTATGATTGATAATCAATAATCTGTTATTGTTTTTTTTCCGCTTTTGAAAGGGGATATAAGAATTAAGTTTTCTTACCTGTTGACACAAACGCATCTCATTTGTTCTTTTCGTCTCTCTTTTGGATCCGCCTCTTAAGCGGAATCAACCAATCAGATTGCTGAATGAATGAATGCCAGGCCAGGTTTATTTTTACACTTTTTTTTTTACATTTTCTTTTTCATATGTCAGTTTATTTAATCTGATGCTCATTATTACAATAATTTGCACTGCTGCAAATAAATAATTAATGGTTATACGATGAATCTACAGTCCTTATGAAAACATGTGCAGACAGAATCAATAAGACTTCATAGCATCTGTTTTCACACGCAGAAGAGATAATAATAGAATATGAAACAAATCTTTGCATTTAATATTAGATCAAACAAATGTTCTACCTAAATTTAGGATCCACTTGTTTTAAACTCTAATTTAAAAGGATCAGAAATATAACATGACAGAAATAAGAGCCACCGTCTGCTGTGATCCTGTTTACCGTCGGTGAGACGCTCGGGATTGGCTGTGGTGGCGGATGAGTCTGACAAACCCAGGATTATCAATGTCAGGCTTCCAATAAACCCTAATCTGTCTATAAACGTCTTTTAACGCAATCGTAAACTAGTTTTAATCTCTCCAGTCTAACCAAAAAGACTCGATGACTAAAACCGAACCAACGCGACCATATAGTAACAGAAGTCAGGTGATGAGTCACATGACTAAGACAAACACGCCCTTTCGGGTTAACTCTCACCGTTCCATGAGAACTTATAACGTTTTATTCCCGTCTGTAATAAAACATCATGACACAGATGACTCCGCTGCGTCTGAGGCTTCGACTGCATCTGCGACTGCGTCTGCGTCTGCATCTGCGTCTGCGGCGTCCTCCCAGTCGTCCCCTCCTTTGTTTTCTATGTGAAACCCATAAAGTCCCCCCCCCCCCATTTAAAAAGATAACAGCAGCTTTGGTTTGACATGACTTTGAAATATCAAATATTCATGGGTGGCATTTTGGAAGAGCGGTCGCTGTTCCATGAATAAGACATGATAAACTTTACACGGAGAGGTAACATTCATTAAAACACACACTCTTTACACCCGAGATGGTAATTCTTGCTTTCAACCTTCCAACAAATAAAAAAACAAAAAAAAACAAAAACCCAACGTGCTAGAAATAAAGAAATGAAAGTAGAATAAATTGTTCCAGCTCTCAGAACATAAAAAGAATAAATCCACCTTGTTTGTTCCTGTTTTAGCTCTCTGTGCTAATTTTCCATAATGTCTGCACTGATTGTGGAATCGCTGACAACTCAAACGCTTTGTTTTTCTACCCCCCATCTATCTAAGGTACATTTTTCTTTCTGTTCTTTCTTCCGACATCAAGCATGGACAGAAAACAAAGACGGCGCACGCAGAGGAGGTAACACAAGCTGTCGTTTGAGATGTGTGTGTGTGTGTGTGTGTGTGAACAGACGCTACGAAACAAGACAACACATTTAAACAATACTTAAAATGACGTTATTATTCAAATGAGCTGCAAACACTTTCCTGCCTATTGTTTTCGGCGCTAAAACGGACGACTGCGCTTTACCGTGCGTCAGATTTTGTGTCGACTCAGCGCCTGCTATTCTCAGAGCCGTATTAATTGTTAGCTTGCTCTTTGATTTGCCTCATTTGAAAGGTCCTTGGTTTAATTTAATGGATCGTAGAGTGAGCTTCTCAAAGTCCTGCTGGCCATAAAAAGTATTCATACATCATTAATCTAAAAACAGGAAGTACTTTTTTTTTTTTGGCTGTTTCTGCTCCGGGGTGATTGATGCCTTAAAGCAAACTGAAGGTCAACGTGAGATTTCTGTCATGGATTAATTCCCTGCATCACTTTTTAATTCTTGAATCCTCATCTTTCAAAAAAACCCCAAAACACTCTTTATCTGCCAGATTATCATTTGTTTTATTCATGGATTAAAGATGCTACCGTTAAATTCAGAAAATCAGCAGAAAAACGCAAGATTTTCTGCAGCAAAGAACTTCTTTATTTAGAATGGGAAGAACAGGAAGGTCTGATAAATTAAATTGAGTGTTTAAATTCCAAGATATTCCAAAAAAAAAAAAAAAAAAAAAAATGAAAGGGAAAAAAAACATACACCTTTTAGCTTCCATAATGGAATCGCCGCAGAAATGCTTTCCAGCTCATTAATTTCCACCTCATGGTTTCATGGCAGGTATGGGTTTGAATGCGTTGGTGAGGTCCAGATAGCATAAGCTAACATTTATTCTAAAAGACGTGATGCTCGTCTTCATCTTCTCATCTGAGCTGCAGAAAAAGGAAATAAGCATATTTATAAAATGATGAAGTACCGCTATAGTGGAATTGGTTCAAATGTAATTGCTTATGATCGGAGCTTTGCAGGCGTTTTGTCAGCAGTTCGCCGACATTTCTGTTGCTCTTTTCAGCAGACATCACAGGTCTGATGGATTTCATATCGCACTCTCTGCATTAGAACTTTTCCCCACTCTAATGGTTGTAATTATGTTTTGAGTGATAGGAAATGGGCTGCGTGTTAGTTCCCTCTATTTTCTCTCATTTCATGAGGTTTTCTTTCATTCAAAATCTGTTTAAACTAGAAAGGCAGTCAGTGGAGCTCATATCAGTTCCAAAGGCCTGAGGTCCTGTTTAATTCAAGTAAACCTTGTCCAAAATCAAACTCACAGCCTTGTAACCAAAATGACAGTTTTTAACATCCAAATATTAGTGAGCGGATTTAGACGTTTCTTTGGATCTGCTCCAAATTGCACATCTAGATGCCAACGCTTTAAATGTGTGATATTTTTCATGAAGGAACATTTTTAATGGGGTCTTTGTTTTCGGAGTCGTCTGGTTTCACATTGATCTGATTGGTAGTTGTCGTCTTATCGTGGCATTTATTTGTGACTGTTGTTTAGACGGGGACCTCTAGTGGCTGAAGTACCTCTGGTGGAGTAAGGGAGGCTATTGGGTGACGCCGGGGTGGATGGATAGCACAAACATGCCCAGTCTTTAATTCAGGAGGTGTGTGTTATGATGTCACACCAAGAGCCAGGGTTAATTTAAAGTAGGTTATCTCATTTAAGAAGAGTCAGATATGTGGTGTCCATGACGACCGTATCCTACTGTAGTCCACTAACATCCTACTGTAGTCCACTAACATCCTACTGTAGTCCACCTGCATCCTACTGCAGTCCACTAACATCCTAGTGTAGTCCACCTGCATCCTACTGTAGTCCACCTGCATCCTACTGTAGTCCACTAACATCCTACTGTAGTCCACCTGCATCCTACTGTAGTCCACTAACATCCTACTGTAGTCCACCTGCATCCTACACTAGTCCACTAACATCCTACTGTAGTCCACTTTCATCCTACTGTAGTCCACTAACATCCTACTGTAGTCCACTAACATCCTACTGTAGTCCACCTGCATCCTACTGTAGTCCACTAACATCCTACTGTAGTCCACCTGCATCCTACTGTAGTCCACTAACATCCTACAGTAGTCCACTAACATCCTACTGTAGTCCACTAACATCCTACTGTAGTCCACCTGCATCCTACTGTAGTCCGCTAACATCCTACAGTAGTCCACTAACTTCCTACTGTAGTCCACTAACATCCTACAGTAGTCCACTAACATCCTACTGTAGTCCGCTAACATCCTACAGTAGTCCACTAACATCCTACTGTAGTCCACTAACTTCCTACTGTAGTCCACTAACATCCTACAGTAGTCCACTAACATCCTACAGTAGTCCACTAACTTCCTACTGTAGTCCACTAACATCCTACAGTAGTCCACTAACATCCTACAGTAGTCCACTAACATCCTACTGTAGTCCACTAACTTCCTACTGTAGTCCACTAACATCCTACAGTAGTCCACTAACATCCTACAGTAGTCCACTAACATCCTACTGTAGTCCACCTGCATCCTACTGTAGTCCACTAACATCCTACTGTAGTCCACTAACATCCTACTGTAGTCCACGAACATCCTACTGTAGTCCACCTGCATCCTACTGTAGTCCGCTAACATCCTACAGTAGTCCACTAACTTCCTACTGTAGTCCACTAACATCCTACTGTAGTCCACTAACATCCTACAGTAGTCCACTAACATCCTACTGTAGTCCACTAACATCCTACTGTAGTCCACCTGCATCCTACTGTAGTCCACTAACATCCTACTGTAGTCCACTAACATCCTACAGTAGTCCACTAACATCCTACTGTAGTCCACTAACATCCTACAGTAGTCCACTAACATCCTACTGTAGTCCACTAACATCCTACAGTAGTCCACTTACATCCTACAGTAGTCCACTAACATCCTACTGTAGTCCACTTACATCCTACTGTAGTCCACTAACATCCTACTGTAGTCCACCTGCATCCTACTGTAGTCCACTAACATCCTACTGTAGTCCACCTGCATCCTACTGTAGTCCACCTGCATCCTACAGTAGTCCACTAACATCCTACTGTAGTCCACCTGCATCCTACTGTAGTCCACTAACATCCTACTGTAGTCCACCTACATCCTACTGTAGTCCACTAACATCCTACTGTAGTCCACTAACATCCTACTGTAGTCCACCTTCATCCTACTGTAGTCCACTAACATCCTACTGTAGTCCACTAACATCCTACTGTAGTCCACCTGCATCCTACTGTAGTCCACTAACATCCTACTGTAGTCCACTAACATCCTACTGTAGTCCACCTGCATCCTACTGTAGTCCACTAACATCCTACTGTAGTCCACTAACATCCTACAGTAGTCCACTAACATCCTACTGTAGTCCACCTGCATCCTACTGTAGTCCACTAACATCCTACTGTAGTCCACTAACATCCTACTGTAGTCCACCTGCATCCTACTGCAGTCCACTAACATCCTAGTGTAGTCCACCTGCATCCTACTGTAGTCCACCTGCATCCTACTGTAGTCCACTAACATCCTACTGTAGTCCACCTGCATCCTACTGTAGTCCACTAACATCCTACTGTAGTCCACCTGCATCCTACACTAGTCCACTAACATCCTACTGTAGTCCACATGCATCCTACTGTAGTCCACTAACATCCTACTGTAGTCCACTAACATCCTACTGTAGTCCACCTGCATCCTACTGTAGTCCACTAACATCCTACTGTAGTCCACCTGCATCCTACTGTAGTCCACTAACATCCTACTGTAGTCAACTAACATCCTACAGTAGTCCACTAACATCCTACTGTAGTCCACTTACATCCTACTGTAGTCCACTAACTTCCTACTGTAGTCCACTAACATCCTACAGTAGTCCACTTACATCCTACAGTAGTCCACTAACTTCCTACTGTAGTCCACTAACATCCTACAGTAGTCCACTTACATCCTACTGTAGTCCTCTAACATCCTACAGTAGTCCACTAACATCCTACAGTAGTCCACTTACATCCTACAGTAGTCCACTAACATCCTACTGTAGTCCACTAACATCCTACAGTAGTCCACTAACATCCTACTGTAGTCCACTAACATCCTACAGTAGTCCACTAACATCCTACTGTACTCCACCTACATCCTACTGTAGTCCACTAACATCCTACTGTACTCCACCTACATCCTACTGTAGTCCACTTACATCCTACAGTAGGTGTTTTGTTAACTCTTTGCTGTCTGTTTTTCCCAGGGATTAGAGTTATAGTAACTCAGTGGGACTTTTTCGTGGTTAAATTAAATAAAAACATCATTGGTACTAAACCTTGAACTGAAATTGGTCTGTTTCTGCCATCATCTGTGCTTTTGAAACTCTGGGTTGTTAATATTCACAACACACACAAAATCACTTCCAATTAAATGTAAAAAAAAAGAAAAAAAAAGAAATGTATTATTGCTTTGACTCCTCCCCCCATTTTTCTACAAAATGAAATTCTGGTTTTCATTAAAACAGCCCACAAATGAGAGAACGGCACGACGTGCAGCTGTAGAGCCTGATAACAGGAGTGGTTTTAATACACAGCCTACTTCAGGTAGAAGGGAACACATCCTTTGTGCGCCGCCGCCCATGTCCACACGCCGTAAAACACCACCGCTGTGGACAAGAGGTCCACGGCTTAAATCAATTTACACAGACTTTCATGTTCAACCTCTAATGTGATTGAATTTCATTAATAAAACACTTTCGCCTTGACGTTCATTGAGATCCGTCCCTGTTTCCAGAGGAAGGCCCACAGTGATTACTGATGTACAATGTAGGATTGTACTCAGTGGGTTTAAATGCAATGCTGCTATGTGTGTGTGTGTGTGTGTGTGTGTGTGTGTGTGTGTGTGTGTGTGTGTGTGTGTGTGTGTGTGTGTGTGAGCGAGTGATTGTGGGGACCTACTGCACTGGTAGTGGATTCCAGCTCATAAATCAATGTCATGTTTTATTTAGAGACGCAAGCGCTTCTCTCCCGCTAAACTCCCTCTATCTCCACACCCCACCACCCCTCCGGTAACGACGGCACATGTGAACGTCATCCGTCGCTCCCCGTTATCGACTCCGTCGCCCTATAATTTCCTTTTTTTTCTTCATTCTTCCACTCGTCTGGCTTTCATCCTGTTCTATTACCTTCAGCGGTGACATTTACTCACTCTTTTATGATGAATTCATAAAATCACGACAAAGATAGCACCCCGAGAGCGCTTTATGGAAACTCATTATGGGAGTATGTATCTCTGCCTGTCTGCATCTCATGCACACACACTTTTTCTGTCCGTCCGCCGAGCACAAAAACAACAGAAGCCATGTGAGAAGTTTGGCTGCAGCTCTTGGAGTGTTCTGATAAGACTATCAACGCTCGGCTGGCTGATACACTCGCTGAGTCTCCTCATTTTTCTCTCAAATCCTCGCCTCAGATCACTCAGCCTGTCTTCTTGCCACATTAGTCTGGATGGTATTGCTTAAGAAAAATAGTGTGCAATGATACAGAGTTTCACAGTAATATTGAAGATATATTACATAAAGAAAGAGACGAACAGAGAATTCTGGTCGTGCTGCTGCGACAGACCAAGGTGAAAGCTGGTGGAGTGTTTTTTAAAGCAGGAGTGTCAAACTCATTTTCACCGAGGGCCACATCAGCATCACGGCTGTCCTCAGAGGGCCAAATGTAACTAATAAATGTAACTAAATGTAACTCAATGTAATGTAACATAAATGTAACTACTCCTTAATGTAACTAATAAATGTAACTAAATGTAACTCAATGTAATGTAACTAAATGTAACTACTCCTTAATGTAACTAATAAATGTAACTAAATGTAACTCAATGTAATGTAACATAAATGTAACTACTCCTTAATGTATCTAATAAATGTAATTAAATGTAACTCAGTGTAATGTAACTAAATGTAACTACTCCTTCATGGTGAATGACTCTAAATTTATTACTTATTCAAGTTACAAATATTACAGTTTGCTTCTTCTTCTTTTCCTTTTTGGCTTTTCCCTTCAGGGGTCGCCACAGCGAATCAACCGCCTCCATCTAACCCTGTCCTTTGCATCCTCTTCTCTCACACCAACTACCTTCATGTCCTCTTTCACTACATCCATAAACCTCCTCTTTGGTCTTCCTCTAGGCCTCCTGCCTGGCAGTTCAAAACTCAGCATCCTTCTACCAATATATTCACTATCTCTCCTCTGGACATGTCCAAACCATCTCAGTCTGGCCTCTCTGACTTTATCTCCAAAACCTCTAACATGTGCTGTCCCTCTGATGTACTCATTCCTGATCCTATCCTTCCTGGTCACTCCCAGAGAGAACCTCAGCATCTTCATCTCTGCTACCTCCAGCTCTGCCTCCTGTCTTTTCCTCAGTGACACTGTCTCTAGACCAAACAACATCGCTGGTCTCACCACAGTTTTGTACACCTTTCCTTTCATTTTAGCTGAAAAAATATTACAGTTTGCTTATTGCTCTGTTATAACATAAATCTTCTCATAGTCCTTCTAATCCTTTTTTGTCAATATAAAATGGGCTGAATTACTGCATGGTGGGAAATGTAGTTTTTAATCAAAGCACACTTTTAACCTATTTTTAGACACTCTGACCATTTATGCCACATGCGTCAAACTCAAGGCCCGGGGGCCAAATGTGGCCCACCACATCATTTTATGTGGCCAGCCAGAGCATAAAAGGTCAGAGTGTCTAAAAATAAATAGGTCAAAAGTGTGCTTTGACCAAAAACTACATTTCCCACAATGCAGTACTTCAGCCCATTTGAACTCTGACTAAACGTAGTGAACAAAGTTAACGTCCTAACTTGTGTCTGATGTTATTTTTCTTTATTGATTGATAGTTTGATCCTTGATTGATGGAGTTCTGTGGGTTTAATAACCTGACAAATGAAAAGGATTTATGTTAGAACAGAGAAACAAACAAACATGTTTTTTCTGTCTAACTGTAATGTTTGGAACTAGAATAAGTCAGAAATTCACTGATTTAACATTAAGGAGTAGTTACATTAAGTTACATTACATTGAGTTACATTTAGTTACATTTATTAGTTACATTAAGGAGTAGTTACATTTAGTTACATTACATTGAGTTACATTTAGTTACATTTATTAGTTACATTAAGGAGTAGTTACATTACATTGAGTTACATTTAGTTACATTTATTAGTTACATTAAGGAGTAGTTACATTTAGTTACATTACATTGAGTTACATTTAGTTACATTTACTAGTTACATTAAGGAGTAGTTACATTTAGTTACATTACATTGAGTTACATTTAGTTACATTTATTAGTTACATTAAGGAGTAGTTACATTTAGTTACATTACAGAGTTACATTTAGTTACATTTATTAGTTACATTAAGGAGTAGTTACATTTAGTTACATTACATTGAGTTACATTTAGTTACATTTATTAGTTACATTAAGGAGTAGTTACATTTAGTTACATTACATTGAGTTACATTTAGTTACATTTATTAGTTACATGAAGGAGTAGTTACATTTAGTTGCATTACATTGAGTTACATTAAGTTACATTTATTAGTTACATTAAGGAGTAGTTACATTTAGTTACATTACATTGAGTTACATTTAGTTACATTTATTAGTTACATTAAGGAGTAGTTACATTTAGTTACATTACATTGAGTTACATTTAGTTACATTTATTAGTTACATTAAGGAGTAGTTACATTTAGTTACATTACATTGAGTTACATTTAGTTACATTTATTAGTTACATTAAGGAGTAGTTACATTTAGTTACATTACATTGAGTTACATTTAGTTACATTTATTCGTTACATTAAGGAGTAGTTACATTTAGTTACATTTATTAGTTACATTAAGGAGTAGTTACATTTAGTTACATAACATTGAGTTACATTTAGTTCCATGTATTAGTTACATTAAGGAGTAGTTACATTTAGTTACATTACATTCAGTTACATTTAGTTACATTTATTAGTTACATTAAGGAGTAGTTACATTTATGTTACATTACATTGAGTTACATTTAGTTACATGTATTAGTTACATTAAGGAGTAGTTACATTTAGTTACATTACATTGAGTTACATTTAGTTACATTTATTCGTTACATTAAGGAGTAGTTACATTTAGTTACATTTATTAGTTACATTAAGGAGTAGTTACATTTAGTTACATAACATTGAGTTACATTTAGTTCCATGTATTAGTTACATTAAGGAGTAGTTACATTTAGTTACATTACATTCAGTTACATTTAGTTACATTTATTAGTTACATTAAGGAGTAGTTACATTTATGTTACATTACATTGAGTTACATTTAGTTACATGTATTAGTTACATTAAGGAGTAGTTACATTTAGTTACATTACATTGAGTTACATTTAGTTACATGTATTAGTTACATTAAGGAGTAGTTACATTTAGTTACATTACATTGAGTTACATTTAGTTACATTTATTAGTTACATCTGGCCCTTTGAGGACAGCCGTGATGCTGATGAGGCCCTTGGTGACACCCCTGATTTTTGCTCTCGCGGGCCACATAAAATGATGTGGAGGGCCACATTTGGCCCCCCGGGCCTTGCGTTTGACACATGCTTAAGAATAATCTTGACATTGCGAGTGTATTTCAACAGGATAATAGCATTCTCTCATTCTTAACATTAAACACATGCAATATGAGGAATCTAAATTTATTTATTTTTTTTTATCAAGAAGCATAAACTTCTTGCGTCATCATCTCAGACCCCAGATGACGTTAGCGACCCTCACCTCGAATCCCAACAACCCTGAACTAAATATATCACCGCGCTCCCCAGTTTGATGAGAAAACTCCAGCATCCAGGACCACCCGAAGGCTGAGTTTCCATTACCGATCTTACCGTAACTCAAAACTGCGTGCTTTGCTGAGGCACTTCTGAGCAGCTCTCTCATTTTTTTGTGGGTTTAAATCAGAGCGGAGTGAGATTAGACCCTGTAGCTCCAGGTGAGCTCACTAACAGCAAGATCTACATCATCACAGGGTGGCAGGACTTCAGTTAAAAATAGCAGCGCTGCCCAAACATGTGACACACTTCTGCTTATGTAACTCGGCGTTGGGTTTACGATCTCTTTTGCACGACCCCCCCCCCCCGTCTCCTTGAAAATGTTTCCATGTGCATCTGATTTGTTTTGCCATTCGTGCTCGGAGGGGAAACGTAATTACAGCTCGGATTATGTTCACTGTCAATGTTTGTTCTAAAGCTGCGAGTGCAGCGCGAGTCGCAGGGAGGGGGTTCTGGGTGGAGGACGAGCGCAGGAAGCGGAGGGTTTCTGGGTGCATTATGGGGATGTACAGTAGTGGAATTATGGGAAAGGTCATGGAAACAGTTGGATTCATCCAATGGGGACCATGAATGTTTCGTGACCGCCTAACATCCTTAAAATATTCTGCTTCTACGTCTAAAACATTTTTATATCTTGCTTTAGCTCAGTGGTTCTTAACCTCGTCGGAGGTACCGAACCCTGCCGGTTTCATATGCTCACTCACCGAACCCTGCTTTAGCAAAAGAAATGTTTGTTTTTTCAAATTGAAGACACAAATGTATGTTTTACTGGTGTATTTAATGAATTGTGCATTAATGTCACCTTTTTCAAAGAACCAAACCAAGACAGTGCATGAACTCACATGAAATGACCTACCTGTGAATCAGTGTGACTTCTGCTGTTGTTATAGAGACCAGTTCAGGTATGAGTGGCTTCACCTTGACAAGTGTTACTCTGATGTCATTTTACAGCAAACTCTGTTTCTGTTGTTTTCCATGCAGCTTAAGGAAGTGTTCCTTTATTTTTGCCAGTCCCAGACCAGAGTTGCTCAACTTGACATTGAAATCCTGCAGAACGCTGACTCCCATCACGTTCCGTTATACAGTACATGTAAATTCACGTTGCACATATTCGTCCGACCACTTTCTTCTGTTGGCTCAGCATAGTTACTATGAATTAAAATATTAAGAAAGCAATCAGATGACGTACCATCATGACAGGCAGAAATCCACTACTGAGTGCACAAAATCCCCTGTAGCACAGGTAGGCTAATGATGTAGCGTCACGTGATCACCTGCAGCCAGTGATGGCTAAGGGGGCGTGTCATCGTAATTGGCACGTTGTGTCAAACGTAACACAGTGACTCGTGGATGTTCGGCAAAAACACCCGACACGATGTCTTGACCTCCGTCTCCGCAAAACCCCTGAGACCGACTCACCGAACCCCTAGGGTTCCATTGAACCCAGGTTAAGAGCCACTGCTTTAGCTCAAGGCACAATCTGGCGCAGGTGTAGGTGTGAACCCCATGCATGAAGCCTCGACGTGGTTGTGCGTTCGATTCCCACTCACCTTCTCGTGCTACACATCCCACTCTTTCTCCCTACATCCTGTTGCAACCTCTCGAGCTGTCTTCCCCAAATAAAGAAAAGTTGACATGACCTCCATCTCTGTTTCCTGAATATCTTTTTCCTTTTTTTTTTTTTTTGAAATACGAACTGAAAAAAGGTAATAAAATCAAAATAAATTAATCAAATCTGCAGGGAAAAATGCATCATTTAAATGAGACAAAAAAAAAAAGTGTTGTTCTATACAGGTTTGTAGGATTAATGGAGCCAACCATCTGTATTGCCTGCAGGCCTCAAGTCATTTGTTCCACAGTGGGGGCTGCAGCTACACAGGAGGTAATGTCCCTAATGATGTAGATCTATGGTTCGGGGGTGTCGCGGCAGCAGGACGTCGTTTGACCCGAGGGTCTGCGTGTGGATTCTGTGGCGTTAGAGGCGTCTCCAGGCCAGAAAGGCTTTTTCTGATGTACTTCGGATACTCGGAATGTTCAAATTGTGTCCTGGAGGAGAGACGGCGGCGGCGTGTTGTTTACACGTCCTTGTCAACACGGATCTTGATGCGCCGGCGCTTCTGCAGACTCGCGCCAGACATGACAACCTCTTCGTGAGGAGGGGATAAAAGGCAAGCGGCTCTGCTTCGCTGATGTCAGAGTGGGACGCACCCCTGAAATACCGTGACGCTGATGGATGACAGAGGTTTCCCCGAGTTACATGATGTGGCGATCAAAAGTCAGGTGAGGCGATGGGAGAGTTTGACAATTAGATCAATGGCTTTGCAGTGAAGTCGTTGGATTGAGAAAATTTAATGATACGTGCCGCAAAAAGAAGTTTCTGGACCCGTCAGCTGGAAACTCTCTGAACGGCGTCGCACGTTGTGTTCTGTGGCAGAAGTTATTTTCAATCCCGTTGGAGAAAAAAACTTCCAGGGAAAGTTAAAACAAGCGCTGCAGAAAGAGAATGAGAGATGGTGGAGGTTGGAAGATATAGATCCTCCCTTTTGTTTTACCCAATCATCAATTTGTTTCTTTATAAACATTTAAGCTACAAATTAAATCCATAATATATAATATGATACGTACGTCTTTTTAGTTATGGATACTTCTTATACAGTAGAACCTCGAGATACGAGTTGTTTGAGATACGAGTCATGCTTCAAGACCCCACTGCCAGTTGGTGGATGGATACGACATCAGCGAGACCGGATCTCGTTCTTTACCATGTGTTGGCGGATGGATACGACATCAGCGAGACCGCATCTCGTTCTTTACCACGTGTTGGCGGATGGATACGACATCAGCGAGACCGCATCTCGTCCTTTACCACGTGTTGGCGGATGGATACGACATCAGCGAGACCGCATCTCGTTCTTTACCACGTGTTGGCGGATGGATACGACATCAGCGAGACCGGATCTCGTTCTTTACCACGTGTTGGCGGATGGATACGACATCAGTGAGACTGGATCTCGTTCTCGTTGGTGAAGTAAAGACGTAGCTCGTGTGTTCTCCTCACGTTTGCGTTTCTTTTCATTTTTTATCATTATTTACGTAACTCATATATAATTAATTATACACAGGTAAAGTCTGCATGTCTATTGGTTGATAAAAATATTTTTTTTCAAGGTTTGGCGCTTTTTTTTTCTTTTTTTACAGAAACTTAATTTTGACTTATGAGTTCAGTCCCAGAATGGATTAAACTTCTATCTCGAGGTTCTACTTTATTTATATTAGGTTCTCAGACTTCCCATTCTCTACCATATAGTTGCAATATGTGTGAATTAAAGTGGAAATGCTTTGCAAAAGTGTTAGAAATGATAGAAACAACATGAACACAAATTACATGTAAATTTAAGTGGAAGTGTTTAAACTCAGACTACAGTCAGACTCCGCTTTAAAAGCAGATGTTTTGTAAAATATGTCAGTTTTGAATATTCTGCTTGTGGATATGATTACACAAAACATTTTTTAAATTCCATTAAACGTTGCACACATGCGTTTGAGCTCATATCCATTTGCTGGGTGGTGTTATGGTGGAGTGTCACACCGCTGCTGTGTGTGTTGGGATCTGAGCTCAGCTGGATCAGTTCACATCAAGCATAAAAGACATCCTGTCATTGCAGGTGTTGGTTTTTCCAACGTTCTCCGTTAAACCGTCCAAACAGTCCACATCTCCCCCCTCAGAGTCGTGGAATCTCATTTCAGTCGTCAGTCAGCGGGTGTTGAAACAATTCCTGCTGATTCCAGGGTGTGTTTGAACGATTGCGTCAGAACGGACCCCTGGTGGTCCTGGGTTCGTCAGACTGGAAACGGTTCAGACCTGAGTTTTTGACACAATGAAGAAAGGTGAAGGGGATTTAAGTCATTTACATTAAAACACAGCTGAAAACCTCTTCAGTCTCTTCTAAAATGTCCAATAAAGTAAAACTCCTGGGGAGGAACCCACCGTTTACTTTTTGTCACAGCAGCTCCTATATAGACACACAGAACTGCTGTGCAAATAGATGTGTGCACACACACACACACCTATATGCACACGTATTCAGCCAGAAAGCAGAGAAATAGTCCCACTTGTATGACAGAAAAAGCTGGAACAATATTTCTAAAGGTGGTTTCTGGTGTCGGTATGATGGGATGTTGACGCTATGCCTGAAGGAAATAGGATAAGAGAGATTTTAAAGAAATAAAGGGAGCGATTCCCATTTCCTGTATTTCCTTTGAATCATTTTGATTTGAAGAATAAACACAACTTGGGAAAAAAAGAAAAATCAATTTTTAAATCAAGAAATGATTGCCTTTCAATTTCTTTTGAACGAAACAGACGATCAACTCCAACCTTGCAGTGGTTGAATGAAACACAGGCGGAGAGTGAAATTTGTATTTATTTTTTTCCTGGTGGAACAGAAAAATCCTGCCGTGGTTCCCGTCTCGTCTTTCTTCTAGCGACACCAGAGCCCGAGTGCAAAGTGTCAGATTGAAATGACACCAGCGCCGAAACGCGCCGGGGCTGCAGCTGGTGCGTAATGGAGGAAGACCAAGCAGATGTGAAGGAGGAGGAATTGGGAAATGAATGACTTGTAAGCAGATACTTTCCTCTGAGCGCTCCTCATCATCAGTCCTCATTCACGCTTTGATTTCTCCGCCTGTCTTTTTTCTTTTGTCTGTCTGGTTTCTCATCCCCCACGTCCACTCGCTCCCATTCATTTACTCACATTTCCTGTTCTCCTCTGCGTGGGGGAAGAGACAAAGATGAAGGACACGTCTTGATGTTCCAGAGGAGTTACAGAGATAGGAGCCCCCCACTGGTGCGTCATGCAATGAAAGGGTTAATATTGATCCATGACTGAACACACAAAAACCTGTGGAATCACAAAACCATCATTAAATCACTGCTGAACCATTAAAAACACATATTATCCGTTACTGTACAATAAATCAGTTTAAAACATGTAACATCCTATTATTATCCCGTAGCAACCCCCGTGACCCACAATGAGGAAGAAGCAGCTGAAGACGAGTCAGGGGTGTTTGTTTTTTTTTTTATGTTCTTCAAATAGATTCATATTAATTAAATATAATTAAAATGCATTCATTAATAAAGTTCAGTACAGAACTGGTAATGGTTATCTACAGTTTAACCTGGAGATGAGTTCATTTACATGAAAACATTTACATTAAAACACAGCTAAGAAAATAAATGTTAAGTGTTTTTGATGTACGGCGTTTAACATTTAAGGATAAATAAGCATCTCTGTTGTCTATTTAGAAGAAAACCGCATCACTGTTTATTCAGTTTTGATGAATTAAATCCCAATGTCCGGAATCCTGAATCCACTCAATCCACTCATTCCTGTCACCTGTGTGGCAGCAGACACCTGCATCCCATCTCCAATCAGGCTCCGCCTACTTAAGCTCAACTCAGACCTCAGTTCAGGTTCAGATTTCTCCTCTGGTTTACTGAGTTTGGCTCCAAAACACACCTAAAACCATCCACATCATTTATTTAATGAGAGATCAGCTGATGTTAAGTCAAAAAAAAAAAAAAAAAAAAAGATTCCCAGCGCACTTCTAAAACTTTAAAGAATAATTATCAGCAAATGTTTTTAGTCTTTTTTGAGTTTCTGTGCAAATAAATATATCAAGGTATTTTCTTTTACACTGCATTTACATTTTTTAATCTTTGAAATTCCAAATAATCAGAGAGGAAGATGGAGTTTGACAGAATTTATCATTATTTCTCTTTAAAAATGCAGGAAATGATGACTTTCACATTCGTATACACACACACACACACATTGATCTGTAAATACTTAAAACAGACGAGTTGTTGATCTGGATTTGTGATTTGAGTTCATTTAACTTTTAAACTGAACCTGTTTTTGTGACCGAACGAAGCCGATCAGACGTGTTTTTGAACGTTCGCCAGGCGTCTGCGTGTCTTTAACTTCATCGTTTATCTGAAACGACCTCTGCTCTGTATTTGAGAGTAAAATGCATGCTTGTATCTCATATAAATGTGAATTTGTTCATGCCTGTTAAACACGGGTCGCATTCACGTTTAACATGCATGCATTCTAAAAGCAGGCAGTGAGTGTTTATTTAAATCCACCCCTATCCCGTGTTTGGTTCTGACCTTATTGTCTGTAATTGATTTAAGGCAGAAAACGGAGACTAGTTTCTATGGAGATGATAAATCTGCCATGTAATGAATAACATATATTTGTACAGCAATTTTGTGCTCCACTGACCCCAAAAGTCTATGCTAGCAAATAAATAGATAAATAAATAAATAAGGAGGAAATACAAGCCCGACTAGTGGACCATGACTACACCTACATGTATTAAAGTGAGTTTACAATCATAATGAACTCTGGAATGGAGATAATGGAGATAGAATAACGCTGACTGCGTTGCTCCTGCAGCAGGAATCAAATGATCATTTAAAATAGATTTTTTTTTTTTTTTCAAATTAAAAACAATTAATTTTCCTTAAAACATCAAATTTGCTTACATTAGTATAAAGAGAAACCTGTAGGAATGCATAACCGATGACACCGAATGCCAAATGAAACCAGTTTGTGGACAGATTGGATCTAAGGATGGAGTCGATCGATTTTTTTTTTTTTTTTAATTCTGTGTCTGAACTGGTCCAGAGTTATTCCACTATATGGACTATGATTGTTCCCCATCCTGCAGCCATTCTTCTTCCCACTGATAGAAACATTTTCATCCCGTCAGTAACGGAGGCAAACACCAAACTGCAGCTACTTTGGTGCAAATCTGGCCTCCAGAATCTCACCCTGAACCCACGCATGAAGCGTCGCCTCCGTTAAACTCAGGATCAGGACCAGGTTATCAGACGGTTTCCCTCCAATCAACGCTTCCTCCATCCTTACGATGTTTGTTCATCGTCTTTTCTCTTTGTTTTGCTGATAAACTCTTAAACGGAGTGATTTCATCTCTGTCAGTGAAATGCTTTGTTTACACTTCGAAAGGTTTGACTTCCTGCTTTAATTTATTCCTTTTCTTTTTCCTTCCACCTCCTGATTAAACACTACAGGGCAGGTAGCCTAGAGCGGAGGTGAATAGTCCTTGATGGCTCACTTGTGTTTTCTATTGCTTCATATGGATGAACGGCTTCTTTTGCACAAAAACAATGAAATACTTAAAGCATTAAAGAAGATCAAAATTCTTTTTCAATGAGGGTTTAAGAGAAACAAGCGTGTTTTGAAATACCTCTTCTGAGTCATATCTTTAATGTTTTTAAAACCCACATATATATATAAAACCCATATATATATATATATATATATATATATATATATATATATATATATATATATATATATATATATATATATATATATATATTTTAGATGCCAATTAGTGGAGGACAGATTTATTTATTATTATTTATGTGTCATTTATTTACTTTCATTTATACTTCTGTCACTGAGAATGATGAATTTATGCTTTGCGTTGTTTTGAACTCAATGCTTTCACGTGTATGAATGGCTCTGCTGGTGGTGGGTGGTGATTTATCACTTTATTACACTATTCTGAGGGGAAAATGACTTGAGTGGAGAAAGCTGCACTTATCACAGGTGACCATAACAACCCGTGTGGGTGCGTGTTTAGGTGTGTAGGCTGCGTGAGCCTACACAACAGCAGCGCTGAAAGGCTCTAATTTAACCTTCATAATGGTGATAATGAAATGAAACAAGGGTCTGTGTATGTACGTATGTGTGTGTGTGTGTGTGTGTGTGAGTGTGAGTGTGTGAATGTGAGTAATCTGTGCAGGATATATTGGGTTTTAGAAAGCGATCCATCAGGTTCACGATGGATGGAGACGCTGCAGTGGAGACGAGAAACACCCCCAATGAAATAAATTTAAAGTACCTCTGATCCCCCTGATGTTGGGTTCTAAAAGACGTTAAATTAGCCAACAATGAACTATTAACTGCAGGCACTTGGAGTGTTTCCGCGGGGGGAACATAAATATATTTTCTTGATTGCTCAAAGCAATAAATCACGCTAAGTAATTGGCCTCCGGAGCACAGAGGTGTACGGATCTGAAGCTGTGGGTGTTCGGTTCAAACCACGTTGATCTGGAGGGACGTGGAACTGCTTCTGGAGGCCGTGTACAGATTCCGTTACGCCATTTTTTGAGAGAAGTTGTAAAATTCGGCGCCCCATGTGGTCGTTTTTAGTATTGCAACCAAAGGGGAATTAGAATAAGAATTATATCGTATTGGCTCGAATATAAGACCACCTTGATTATAAGACGACCCCCATTATAAGACGACCCCCTCTTTTTCAAGACTCAAGTTTGAAAAAAGACTTTTTGAACACCAAATTTAATTTTTATACAGAAAATAATTACAGTACATCTGAAACAAATGATTATGACAATATATTCAAGAGAAAAAGCATGTTATTTTGCCTCATTCAAATCATGCAAAAACTGTCTATCACGTCTTAATATCTGAACATTTAAATATGTAAACTAAAGTGCAATCACATTTGTAAATGAATGGCGAGTGGCACCAACCTTGCTACCATCCGAGAACCGATCCACTTTTCTCCAGATTGTCGCTACGTTTCTCCATTTTCTGTTATCTCTTCTCTTAGTTTCTTCTATTTTTTATTTTCTCACTGCTATTTTTTATTTTTCTTCTTCGTGCTACCGCTATTTTGGGTAATTGAAAGCATATAAAGCAGCAAAAATGCACACTGACAGAAATGTACATTGCAGTAATCCCATGTTACTTGCGGTTAATGCGTTCTAGGAACCACCCCTGAAGAAAACAAAGTTCCGTGATAGAGCGACAAACTATTTTATTATTTACGGTAATTTAAATGTTTATGAACCCTCCCCATATTGATATTAAACCATTTTATATCTGTATTACCTTTTCCCATGCTTTTATCGACAGTTTAAAGTACTTTTGTGTTTCACGGAAGCGTGCTGCGTTCCGTGAGTCTCGGAACGCAGCGCGCTTCCGGACGCTGTCAGCCAATAGCATTGCGCGTACGGTATCACGTGAGGCGAAGCATCTAGAAGCGTAAACAAGCGAGGGATTACTGTATAAAAAGGAACGTGCAATGAGCTGACAATTATATAAAAAAAAAATGTAAAAATTGTAAAACTACACAACTGCAAAGATATCCGTCAGAAAGGCTTCATATTGTGAAAACATGTGTGGAAAAGTAGTAAAGAATTTCACTTATTACTATTGTCATTCTATTTAAATTGTATATTTGACAAATTGTATATTACATATTGTCTGATAATAATAAAACGTAACATTTCTGTTTGCCTGACTTTAAATTCTACATATCATTTCATTTTTTTTTTTTAATGATTGTTGTTATAGATAGTAGTTCCATCATGCAATGTTAATACTTTCTACTGCAAACAATCAGCAACCATCTGAACCAGATCACTATGAGAATCATTCAAGATAAGCAGCGGTCTCTACTTCCCATACTTTAAAAATAAATTTTCTATTTCTATATTTAGAGGAAGATAATGCAGCGTTCTGAACAATGAAAATGAGTTTTACGGTCGTTTCCTTATCAGATGGAGGGACACTCTGACTCTTCTTGTTGTTGAGCCACTCTCGCTCTGCAATGAGAAATCTAGCCATAATAAGAACCCATTAACCTCTCCTTAAATTGGCCAATCTGAGCTTCGTCAAGCCTGAAATTGTCGTGATTAAAAGCAAAAACTCAATCATGCTGCTGCATAATTAATTTTCCCCTGCAAGTTAATTCTATTACGGACAGACAAGAATAATCTGAATTAATTCTTTTCAGAAAATGTGAATTTAAGAAGGGTGACTCAGATGCTTCTCAGCAGGCATGTAAATTAATTTTCTTAGAATTATATAGCTCATTGTACAACTAGCTATTTGAGCCCAGGTAAAATATTCCATCATGAGAATCCTGGCTGCATTCCATTCTGAAGTGGAACGCCACCTCATCCACTTCACGCTGCCTCGTTATTTTCTGTTTTTACATTTTAGATTCATCATAGGTTCAGGATTAGGGATGAGCGAGTACACCACTATCTGTATCTGTATCTGTTCAACCAACTAGATTATCTGTATCCGTATCTGTACTCAGAATGGGCGGGGCTTAAACCAGAAGTGGGTGTGGTTTGACCGGAAATAGGTGGGGCTTAGATCACTGCATTATTTTAAGTCTAAAATTGATATGGATTGATCACAAGTTGCTATATTTATTGTTTATTTTAAAATTATTTACAGAAAAGCCTCGAAATTGAGATTCAAATCAATGTTTTTGATCACAAAAGTAAGAGAACTATTTACAGAACAAGTGTTTTATGGAACTGAGTCAGAACATGAATATTCTTAAGTCTATGAATGAATATTTACCAAAGAGCCTCAGAATTGAGATTCAACGCTTTTTGATCACAATAGTAAAGGAACTATATATAGAACGAGTAAACAAAAAGTGCATTAATGAAGTGAATGCAATAGGAAATTATCAACTACGACGTATGCATGAACAAGAATTGTCATACTTAACAAAACTTTTAATTTTTTTCTTCTTTTTCAATGTATTTTTTTTTTATAATCAAACTGGGTTTTTTTTTCAATTATTTATTTTTAGCACCTAATGTTCTTGTCATTTTTTTTTCATATAAAGTTAAACAATGTTGATTGCGGTGAGTATGTGTGTGTGTGTGTGTGTATGCGTCAGTCAGGATGATTTTCCTTCATTCCGATCACAAGTATTAACGGGTTTTATTCGTATCGTACTCGTCAAAATGCATTATCCGTAGCAGATACTCATATGAAACGAGTATCCGGCTTAACCCTACTCAGGATTATTACCCCACATACATCCTACTATGATGATGCCGTGACATTACCATAGTAGAAGTCATAAATTCACCTAGCAAAGTTCATCCACACTGAACACAGTTTTTACGTGGGGCAGATTATTTTAGTTTTATTTCAATTCCTCCGTCTTTGTACCGACTTTCCTTCCTTCTGTCTTCCTTCATGCATAATTGAGACAAACCTCTGGTGTGCCGTAATGTTCATATTTCTAAAATCTGAAACACATTTATAAAAGAATAGCTTTTTGTGACCTTCTGGTGAAATAATTTGAAGTGTGTATTTACAACTTGTTGAAAAGTTTCTTCCCTGTTAAAGGTCATCGGTTCCTCTGCTGCCCACTTATTTGCACACTTTTCTCTCGTATGAATGAAGAAAATGTTGTATTTTCTCTGTACAGAAGAAGAGAATACGCAGATAAGGTCCACCTCTCACCGACCCCATGTGATCTACATCAAGGAGACTCAACATCTTCCCTTTGTGCATCATCATCATCATCATCATCATCATCATCATCATCATCGTCGTCGTCATCATCATTTCTCTGTCCAGCTCTCCCTTCAGCTCATCCACATGTGTCAAACTCGAGGCCCTGGGGGCCAAATGTGGCCCTCCACATCATTTAATGTGGCCCAAGAGAGTATAAAAGGTCAGAATGTCTGAAAGTAAATATGTCAAAAGTGTTCTTTGAGCAAAAACTACATTTCCCACAATGCAGTAGTTCAGCCCATTTTAACACTTACAGAAAGGTTTTGAACAAAGTTAATGTTCTAACTTGTGTCTGATGTTATTTTTCTTTATTGATTGATAGTTTGATCCTTGATTGATGGAGTTCTGTGGGTTTAATAACCTGACAAATGAAAAGGATTCATGTTAGAACAGAGAAACAAACAAACATGTTTTTTCTGTCTAACTGTAATGTTTGGAACTAGAATAAGTCAGAAATTCACTGATTTAACATTAAGGAGTAGTTACATTTAGTTACATTACATTGAGTTACATTTAGTTACATTTATTAGTTACATTAAGGAGTAGTTACATTTAGTTACATTACATTGAGTTACATTTAGTTACATTTATTAGTTACATTAAGGAGTAGTTACATTTAGTTCCATTACATTGAGTTACATTTAGTTACATTTATTAGTTACATTAAGGAGTAGTTACGTTTAGTTACATTACATTGAGTTACATTTAGTTACATTTATTAGTTACATTAAGGAGTAGTTACATTTAGTTACATTACATTGAGTTACATTTAGTTACATTTATTAGTTACATGAAGGAGTAGTTACAATTAGTTACATTACATTGAGTTACATTTAGTTACATTTATTAGTTACATGAAGGAGTAGTTACATTTAGTTACATTACATTGAGTTACATTTAGTTACATTTATTAGTTACATTAAGGAGTAGTTACATTTAGTTACATTACATTGAGTTACATTTAGTTACATTTATTAGTTACATCTGGCCCTCTGAGGACAGCCGTGATGCTGATGTGGCCCTCGGTGAAAATGACCCCCCTGATAAATGTCAATCTGTGTGACATCATCAGTTTTACACACCTGAGTGTTTCTCTTGTTATTGATCGATTATTTTTATCACAGGAAGGAAAAGTCCAAACATGTAATTGCAGAACTGACCCGGGATCTGTTTGTTCCTGCTATGTTGTCTTTATCTAGCCCCCACCCCCCCAGCCCCCCACAGACCAAACCCTCCATCATGGGCTGTAGTTGCTATGTAACTTAATTGTTCTTGTAATTCCATCACGTTGAGCTGGTATTGAAGTGAATTGCTGCTTTGACCTTCGCTGGCTGCCTCCGCCTGAGGCTCCCCGGCCCCCATCCCCCGAGCCCCCCCCCCCCCAGACGGATGCTTGTGTAACTTCCAGCTATAATTGAGCCGGTTTCCTGCTGGCGGTCCACGTCCAAGCTTGAGCCTGTTGTTTTATTAACCATCACGGGGACCTGGGGGGGGGGGGGGGCGCTTGATGTCCACCTGCTGCTAACTGATAGCGCCTCACACCTGCACGGCTGTCTGCAGTGATGCCTGTTTTTACATCGATGGATCTACTTTGAAGTTAGCCGCTGCTAACTAGCGCATTGAGGGTCTCTGACATGACAGGTTTTGTGTTAATTCAATGTTAACTGAGTTTCCAGAGCAGAGATCTGAAGGTGGTGGTGGTGGGGGCCCCTCTGGTGGAGGTATGAACAGTATAAAATTAAAATAGCATCAGTAAAAATAAAAAGTGAAAGTGAAGGTAGCAGGAGGCCCACATGGAGGGTAAGGTACCCCCCTCTTACAATGTAAGGCATGTCGCTATCTAATATCACAACACCCTGGCCCCACTACATCCCATCTCCTCCCCTCCATTCAACCGCATGCTGACCTCCCCACCTGTTTTTTTTTTTTTTTTGCACAATAGTTTATGGATGATTTGTATAATTGTGCAATTCCTGAACAAAACCTGATAAATAAAGTAAAAAAACCAAAAAGAATTCCTTCAGGGCCATTGGTTAGTAAAATAAATTATATTCTTGGCTGGACTGCTACGACTGCTCAGCTCAGCTTCCCCTAAAATAAAAAATAAAAAAATAAATTTTTTTTAATAAATAATTTTTTATTTATAAATAAAAATTATCTATAAAATGTTTTTTTCTAAATATTTTATAATATTTATAAAATATTATAAATATTATAAACAGTAATGTTAATGACATTAACATTACTGTTAATTACTGTAATGTTAATTAACATTACATTAATGTAATGTTAATGAAATATTACAGTAATGTAATATTTCATTAACAGTAATGAAATATTACTGTTAGTATTTCATTGACTACAAATGTGTTAGAAACGAGAAAGTGATTAAAAATAAACCGAACTCTCCATCCTGGTCTTGACCTCTGACCCTCACCCCCCCTCCCCCACGGCTCTCCTCTCCTCCGTTTTATTTTTACTACGTTTCCCTCCACTACATGAAGATTGAGCATAATTGGTCTTAACAGAGCTTTTATTTTACCCAGCAGAGGGGTCACAACCCGACAGGAGGAAGACTGGCTGAAGGGCTGGACTGAACAGAAAAGAGAACACACACACACACACACACACACACACACACACACACACACACACACACACACACACACACACACACACACACACATGCATTCACACGACTTGAAGGACTCCAACACTACAGATGCAGATGATGACAATTTTCCAGTTTTGGAGGAGCGCTCCAAAAGTTGCTAAAAGAAGCCCGTGATCTCCCTCTGTGTCTGTCACACAGACGTGCACACACACTTGTGAAATTCTAAAGGTTTTATGAGTTGACACACACACACACACACACACACACACACACACACACACACACACCTCCACATCGATTCCCAGAGGCCTCATTAACGGCGTTGGGCGATAGGAGGGCTCAGATACTAGAACACTGCTCGCTGTACAAACACAGGCTTCAAAGTGGGCATTCCAAAGACACGCAGCGTGCGCACACACACACACACACACACACACACACACACACACACACACACACACACACACACACACACACACACACACACAGACACATGCGCTAAAACTAAGTAACCTAGTGCAAAATTCAAGCATGCACACTGGAAATGCAGCTTGTTAGTTTTACATTAAAGCCATTAATGGCGTCTTTTATGTTCTTTTTTTGTGTGTGTGCAGACAATGCTGCACGGCTCTCAGTCCGAGTCTGTCTGCTTCTTTTATTTATTTATTTATTATTTCAATTTTTTAATTTTTTTACATTTTTTTTGTCTGTTTCTTTTAAATCCTTGAATATGCATCATCAGACCTGAACAGGTGACTTTATTCAACACAGACCTACCATGACTGGATGATGCATTCAAACGTGACCCAATCGCACTGCAGTCAACTATAATTAGGTATTAATATGTTGTAAAAATATCACATGAGTGTACACTATTTTCCGCACTATAAGGCGCACCTAAAAGCCTTTAATTTTCTCAAAAACCGACAGTGAGCTTTATAATCCAGTGCGCCTTATAATCCAGTGCGCCTTATAATCCAGTGCGCCCTATATATGGGAAGTTTTAAAAGATACCATTTATGGCATCTTTTAAAACTTTATAAATGAAAAATTTTAAAAATATGCCATTTATGGAAGATGCGCCTTATAGTCCAGTGCGCTTTATAATCCAACGCACTTTATAATCCAATGTTTTTAGATAGGTAATTCGTGGAAGATGCGTCTTATAGTCCAGTGCGCCTTATAGTGCGAAAAATACTGCAGCTGAAAATCATCTGTCCGTTAGTCGTGCACCCCGGAGGGGTTTTTGATCCACTTCCTGTGGTGATCGCTGCAGCCGCTGCATCATCATTAATGCGGAGCAACAATTCACTGAAACAATCTGCAAAACCATTTTCACCACAGCATTAAAACTGACTAATGAAAAGCCACTAAGATAATTATTACTTAGCCTCACAGTGTACAATAGAGATTTGGGTGAATGAGGAGGCAAAGAGGGGCGACGGAGAAAGAGAGCATTATACTTACAGGAAAAGAAGAATTAAAAAAAAAAAACAGTCCAATAATTGCACAAAGAGCGTATCCGCTGCACATCATCATTCCATTTGGAGCATTAGATATGTATCTGGATGCTGCTTGCTGATTCTCTTAAGGCCATCCAGATAAAATAATGACGATTCCGCCTGCGGGACTGCTTGCTAACCAAATGTATTTTCTAATTAGATAAAGCCACTTTCCTCAATTTGCTGGCTTCTTAACCAGAAACCATTGCAGTGAGAGAAAGCCTCAAAGTCATTCTGAGATGCTGCCAATCCGCATCCCAACATAGTTTATCGCCCGTCGCTGAGAAATCGCATCACCGGGGAGACAATAGGTTTTGTTTTTTTGCGTTTCTCTGCGTGCGCCGATACAAAGTGTGTGTGTGTGTGTGTGTGTGTGTGTGTGTGTGTGTGTGTGTTCCAGAAACAATCGACGGTGAAGCTTTTGTCATCTGCAGCCAAAGCCAAATCAGATTGGCATGGCTTTAGTACGCGTGCTTTTGTTAATCACAGATAAGCGTGCAGATTGATGACAACAACTGATCTTTGCACGTTTTTTTTTTTTTAATTACATGCAGTCAAGCATATGCTGAAAAATATAAACCTACATAATCCAGGATCCAGAACTTCACCCCGTTTGACTTTATTCAAAATATACATGAAGTGAACGAATGCATTTTGCTTTTGCTGACTTTTTTGGACCCTGAATGAGGAGCCTGCTGCTTCAGGGAAACTCCGGTTTGTGGGTCTTTTGGCCTCTAAGCCAGAAACGAAATGGAGTCAGGATCCTCGTGGACACACGGAACGTATCGCACAATTAAAAACCAAACTCTCTGCGCCTGCAAGAAAAATGACTTGAATTGCAAATTGGGACAGTTTTTGGTTTTTATGTGCAATAAAATACAATTTGTTCCATTTTCGAATTTGACTGTGTGTCTATTTTGGCCCCAAAAAACTCCTTTGTAGAGTTGCACAAGTGACACAAACTGTATATAATTATGTTAGAAGCCTATGGGAATGTTTTTGGAGCTCAAAATCAATTAGACGAGCATGTTTTTGGTTTTTATGTGCAATAAAATACAATTTTTTCCATTTCCAAATTTGACTGTTTGTGTCTATCTTGCCCCAATATGTCAATATAATAAGTTATAGAGAAATAAAAACTATCTCTTCATATAGCTGGAGTTGTGCTGAAGATAAACATACCAAGCATGGGTATGTTAAATCATTTTAATGTGGTATATAGAGACAAATATCAAAAATACCAAAAAACGGTCAAGGCTGTAAGGGTTAATTATCAGCGAGGTAAAGTTCACCTGCTGCAGATTTAAATTTTAAAACACAAGGAAAAGAAAAGGAAAGAACACGGCGCCGTTCTTCACTCCTTGCACACAATTTAGGCACCGTCCTCTTTTGTCCCGCAGAATGAAACGGTACTTGAATGAAAAGCGACCTTTACTTTCTTTTATTTTGAAGAGGCGTGATCGAAACCTTCAGCGCTTCACTCAGGAGTGGAGAGGTTCCTCTGTGAGGAGGAGGTTTAAGAGATTTAGCTTTTTCAAGGACCTCATATCTGCTTGCTATTTCTAATCTCCATCATCACGAGCCCTTGGTTTGATGATACACAGAGACTTGATGAAGCACTCGTTCAATCATGAGGTGCGTGGGGGTGAATCGCACATTTAAAGACGCTCCAGACGACATGTCAGCCTGACATTGCAAACCTTTGTGTCGTTATTGTGTGGGAAGCCTCGTGTCCGGATGCGGAACACAACAGCGGTGAAATAATTGCTTGTCGTTGTCTCGTCACCTCTGGGAAAACTAACCTCACACTGACAAAAATGAGACTTTTTGTCTGCGAAAAAGATTGAATCTATTCTGCGAATGGCGGCGGTGTTACGTACGAGGTTGTTCCTTCTTGCGCTCACAGCATCCTTTAAATATATCAGCCCATCCTGCAGGAACCGGTTCTCCTCCGTTGGTTCTCCCTGAGGTTCCTAACATATTTTTCCCCCCGTTAAGTGTTTTTTTTTTGTTTTTTGGGGGGGGTTTATTCTTATCTGAAACGAGAGTCGAGGAAGGGAAGGCGTTCATCCAGATGATGAAACCTCTCCGAGCAGTTAACTTGATTTGTGTCGTGCTTAAAGAAATAACCAGGAACCCGACATTTAGAGGCTCCTATTGACCTTCTAGATCGGGGGGTCAAACTCATTTTCACTGAAGGCCACATCAGCATCACGGCTGTCCTCAAAGGGCCAGATGTAACTAATAAATGTAACTAAATGTAACTCAATGTAATGTAACTAAATGTAACTAGTCCTTAATGTAACTAATAAATGTAACTAAATGTAACTCAATGTAATGTAACTAAATGTAACTACTCCTTAATGTAACTAATAAATGTAACTAAATGTAACTCAATGTAATGTAACTAAATGTAACTACTCCTTAATGTAACTAATAAATGTAACTAAATGTAACTCAATGTAATGTAACTAAATGTAACTACTCCTTAATGTAACTAATAAATGTAACTAAATGTAACTCAATGTAATGTAACTAAATGTAACTACTCCTTAATGTAACTAATAAATGTAACTAAATGTAACTCAATGTAATGTAACTAAATGTAACTACTCCTTAATGTAACTAATAAATGTAACTAAATGTAACTCAATGTAATGTAACATAAATGTAACTACTCCTTAATGTAACTAATAAATGTAACTAAATGTAACTCAATGTAATGTAAAATACAATAAATGTAACTACATTAATCAATCGCGTGTTCGCGCTTCAAGATACACGACTTCACTTCATTGCGGATTTTTAGTAGGTAGTCACACGATACCATACTCGCATGCTATTGGCTGACAGCATCCGTGCATTAGAGAAACACTTAAATATGTTTTAAACAATCTGTAAGAGTGTGGGAAAAGGTCATACAGATAGAAGGTGGTTTAATATCAGTATGGGGAGGGTTCATAAACGTTTAAATTACTGTAAATAATGAAATATATGGTTCGTCACCGTTTCGCATAATTTTGTTATTTGCAGGTGGTTCCTGGAACGCATTAACCGCGAGTAACAAGGGATTACTGTACTCCTTAATGTTAAATAACTCTGAATTAATTACTTATTCAAGTTACAAACATTATAGTAGCAAAAAAAAAAATGTTTGTTCCTCTGTTCTAACATAAATCCTTTTCATTTGTCAGGTTATTAAACCCACAGAACTCCATCAATCAAGGATCAAACTATCAATCAATAAAGAAAAATAACATCAAACACAAGTTAGGACATTAACTTTGTTCACTACGTTTAGTCAGAGTTAAAATGGGCTTAACTACTGCATTGTGGGAAATGTAGTTTTTGGTGAAAGCACACTTTTGACCTATTTACTTTTAGACACCCTGACGTTTAATGTTCTCGTGGGCCACATTAAATGATGTGGAGGGCCACATTTGGCCCCCGGGCCTTGAGTTTGAGACATGTACCTTAAAAGAACTAAGCTAAGTCAATTTAAAATAAGTGAGTTACCTGAATTTGATAATATTAAGTTAACAGAGCTTTGTTCACGTTTTTGTCAGAGTTAAAATCAGCTTAAATAATGCATTGTGGGAAATGTAGTTTTGCTCAAAGCACATTTTTTACATTTATTTTATAGACATTCTGACTTATGCTCTCGTGGGCCACATAAACTGAAGTGGCAGGCCACATTCGGCCCCCGGGGCCTTGACTTTGACACGTGTTCTAGAAGATGTTGTTGCTCTTATGGATAATAAACGATTAGTGGTTATTATGGAGTCTGAGATAATAAAACCGTGTTGGTCATTAAGGTTACATAAAATATGAATTTTAGCAGACAGACAACGGCTTTTCTTATGCAAACTGATGATTTTCTCATTATTGGACGATGAAACTTTTTACGGTCCATCGGTTCCACAACTCTAATGATTCAAGCAATTAAAAGAGTTTTCATGTTGTGAAGTTAATTTAAACATAGAAAATATCTGCATTCTAGTTCAAGAAGCGTGACTGGAGCTCATTTAGTTAAAAATACGCTGAAGTTGTGAGTCTTCAGAGTCTTTGGCGACGCCTCAACTTTAACCCTTCGAGGGGTCCTGACTCCTAACTTGAGAGGATTTGCTCTGATGTGGTTTCAGCCGAGCTGTGAGTGTATTGTTGTGTTCCTCGTTTTGTGTTTTGATGCCGGAGCCAGCATGACAGATGACCGCGCTGACGAGGCTGGAGCACGCCACCATTCTGGGTCACCTCTGTGACCCCTGGCACGGCCAACCAGAATCCTCAATCTGCCTCTCCTGCACCGACTCAAATTATCAGTAGCGCTAACACATAATTATAAGTTATTACAGTGATATTTCTATTCTGTTGTAAAATAAATAGTGGCTGCTCACAAAAAAAAAAAAAAAAAAAAAAGATCATACGAAGCGTCATCACGGATTTTAATGACTTGGATCGCAGCCGAGGATATTTCTCCCCCCCATTTGATGCCATTTTGGCGTTTAATGAGTGTCATAATTATGCACCCCAAACATAATCTTGAAATGAAATACGAAAGCAGGGGAGGGGGGTGGGATGGAGTTTTTTTTTTTTTTTGGTGTGGGCCGACTCGTCGTCGGCAGCTGCTGCTGTACTGAGTATGAAATTCCAGATTGTGATGTGAGGAAAATGTATTTTCTTTTTGTGTGTGTGTGTGTGTGTGTGTGTGTGTGTGTGTGTGTGTGTGGGGGGGGGGGGGGGGGGACATTCATTCACGCCGTTGAGCGATGATTTAAAATGCAAGACTAATAGGTTTCATTCATTAATATGGTATTACGACACTGTGTGTGTGTGCGTTTGACTGGGTTAAATCTCTGATTCCTCCTGACTTCTGTTATATCAGCTGCATCACAGGACAAAGCAAGAACCTGAATGTTTGGGCCTCGAATGTCATGTGATTTGAATACCCTGCAGATTAGATAGCGCTGATTTAGCTAAAACTATTTACTTTTCAACAACCTTTATGCGGCTGAATCGCCTGTTCTCTCTCCGGAACAAAGAGCTAAGCTTTGTGCGACTGTCGCTGGCTTAAATTGGTTTTGGAAATGACTACAGTGGATCAGATTCATTCTGAGTCCAGCACAAAAACCAAATGTCAGACACCCGGTTCCAGCATTTAAAAAAATAAAGTCTCTGAATAAAACAGAAGGAAGTTTGTGGTCAGGATCCAGTCGTCAGAATAATGCTTATAATGACATAAATCAGTGGTCCCCAACCCCCCCCGGGGGGGGTGGGGTGGGGTGGTGGTGGTGGTTCTGAACGATGTTTTTCTTTTAAATGAGTGGATTCTCTCCTCCACGTCTTTCTCCGAGTCACTCTTGACGCTTGTAGAGATGCTTGCCTCGGTCACATGACTACCTTCTTAAAGGGGACCGCTCCGGCCGCTAACACAGAATGCATTAGCGCTAAACTGAAGCTAACAAGCTAACAGAACCAACAAGAAACAAATGTTGGTGTTGCCGCTAATAAAGTTGATACAAACTGAATTCAGCGTTATTATTATACAGCCGTACCTCTACTTACGAAATTAATTGGTTCTGGAAGAAATTTTGCAAGTAGAAAATTTCGTAAGTAGAGACGCGTTTTCCATGCAAATGCCCCAATCCGCTCCAAGCCCCCCCCACAATTCAGACATAAATGTTTTAAAAGTTTTTCGGCTGGTGTTATCAGTTTTATTTGATAAATCTGTTAATTTCCTATGAATATCTGTGTATCTTTAGCTCATTTTCTTCTACTCTAATTCAATCCCACTACTTTGCGTCACCTCAGCTATAACAGTCTCAGCAGAGTCATCAGCCACCACCACCACCACCAGCAGCACGACAGATGACTTTGGCGGCATTTTTACTTCCTCTCCTGTATCTGCGTTGCTTCAGATAAGATAATCTGTATATCCAGAGACATGTCTTCCTCCTCATCCTCCTCTTCCTCCTCCGGGCTCAACTCATTTGCTGATGCCTCCTCTGCCCCCCCTGCTTGACAGCAGCCATTAACATCTTCTCCTTCCTGTCGTCTTAATTCATTCTGCAGCAGGCAGTGAACACATTGATTTACTTATTACACACAAGGTCTTTCTTTGGTGTTTGTGCTCGTTTCACTTGTTACTGCAGTATTTGAATCTGATGACACCTGGCATTCGATCACATTTTGTAATTATCATTTAATGTCATACGGTAATTAAGTGGCTATAATGAATATTTGTATGATGTAAATGGATCAAATGAATATGACGAGTGTTGAAGACGTGCAGAGATGAATCCACAAAGAGCTCTGATGCCTGAATGTGTGCAGCCCCACCAAGCAGAAGACCGTCGCTCAGTCGGAGGGTTGAGGACACATGTGTCAAACTCAAGGCCTCAGTTATTTAACATTAAGGAGTAGTTATATTTAGTTACATTACATTGAGTTACATTTAGTTACATTTATTAGTTACATTAAGGAGTAGTTACATTTAGTTACATTTATTAGTTACATTAAGGAGTAGTTATATTTAGTTACATTTATTAGTTACATTAAGGAGTAGTTACATTTAGTTACATTTATTAGTTACATTAAGGAGTAGTTATATTTAGTTACATTACATTGAGTTACATTTAGTTACATTTATTAGTTACATTAAGGAGTAGTTACATTTAGTTACATTACATTGAGTTACATTTAGTTACATTTATTAGTTACATTAAGGAGTAGTTACATTTAGTTACATTACATTGAGTTACATTTAGTTACATTTAGTAGTTACATTAAGGAGTAGTTACATTTAGTTACATTACATTGAGTTACATTTAGTTACATTTATTAGTTACATTAAGGAGTAGTTACATTTAGTTACATTACATTGAGTTAAATTTAGTTACATTTATTAGTTACATTAAGGAGTAGTGACATTTAGTTACATTACATTGAGTTACATTTAGTTACATTTATTAGTTACATTAAGGAGAAGTTACATTTAGTTACATTACATTGAGTTACATTTAGTTACATTTATTAGTTACATTAAGGAGTAGTTACATTTAGTTACATTACATTGAGTTACATTTAGTTACATTTATTAGTTACATTAAGGAGTAGTTACATTTAGTTACATTACACTGAGTTACATTTAGTTACATTTATTAGTTACATTAAGGAGTAGTTACATTTAGTTACATTACATTGAGTTACATTTAGTTACATTTATTAGTTACATTAAGGAGTAGTGACATTTAGTTACATTACATTGAGTTACATTTAGTTACATTTATTAGTTACATTAAGGAGTAGTTACATTTAGTTACATTACACTGAGTTACATTTAGTTACATTTATTAGTTACATTAAGGAGTAGTTACATTTAGTTACATTTATTAGTTACATTAAGGAGTAGTTACATTTAGTTACATTACATTGAGTTACTTTTAGTTACATTTATTAGTTACATTAAGGAGTAGTTACATTTAGTTACATTACATTGAGTTACATTTAGTTACATTTATTAGTTACATTAAGGAGTAGTTACATTTAGTTACATTTATTAGTTACATTAAGGAGTAGTTACATTTAGTTACATTACATTGAGTTACTTTTAGTTACATTTATTAGTTACATTAAGGAGTAGTTACATTTAGTTACATTACATTGTGTTACATTTAGTTACATTTATTAGTTACATTAAGGAGTAGTTACATTTAGTTACATTACATTGAGTTACATTTAGTTACATTTATTAGTTACATCTGGCCCTTTGAGTACAGTCGTTATGCTGATGTGGCCCTCAGTGAAGATGAGTTTGACCCCCCCCCCCCCCGGTTTAAGGGGTCAAGACTCAGACCCGTCCCTCAGAGACTCAGAGACACAACAGACACAACTGACACTGGATTTGACATATAGATGGCTAAATGATCATCAATAATCAAAGTTAAAGTTACTAAAACAACTTATGACTAACAAACTCTCAAACAGAACTAAACTGTGATTCCCACTCGTCTCTTTTTGTGCCGACTGGGGGCTCAGACGGTAGAACCGCTTCTGCATTTATCCAAAGAATGTTTCCGTCCCCAAAGCGTCCTTGAACCTGATATAAACCCACAACTTCTGTTCCCCTGACGTCCCGGAGCAGATGGGGCCGTGCATGCTGGCCTTGGTGTGTGTGTGTGTGTGTGTGTGTGTGTGTGTGTGTGTGTGTGGGGTGTCAATTCATCTTTATAAACAGATATTTACATATTGGTGCAGATATCGGTGCAGATTCTGTCCACTTTGCCCCAGAGGTATTGAGCAAACATCTCATCGTGTTTTGATCAGATCTCATTCAAAGATTTTACCATCATCACGTTTTCTATTATATACTTGAATTATGCTTCATATTTTAGTGTTTATCTGGGTTAGGATAATGGAAATGCACTCAGGGCTGCTGAGGGGGGTGGGGGGGTTGGGGGTGGACTTACTACATATTTCACCAGAGAATGAAATGAACTCATGTGGATGTGAAAGGGTTAAATAGAGTCAACAGAAGGAGTCAGTGTTATTAGATATCATTATTTATTCATTGTTGAATTAAAAAGTCACATTTGACTGTATATTCTGCATCGTGCAGCGTGGATCTCCTGCTAACACTGTTAATATCCTCATGTCGGGTGAACAGGAACGATGCTCTCAATGTTTGGTGGTGAGCAAATTGGGGGAAATTGGAGCCGGGGCTGATGGGAATGGATTTTAGTTTCAATTCCGATTTTCCGCCTCAATTATGAAAAGCAGGATAATGGAAACGAAACAATTTGTCCCACATTCAGTTTGATGATGATCTTGTTGTTTCTCATCTTAGAAAGTAGAAAGCCCTCACCTTTTAACAAAGAATAACCCCCCCCCCCCTTGCCAAAAAAAAAAAAAAAAATTTTTTAAAATCTTAAACCGATTCTAAAAAAAAAAAAACTTTTTTAGGGTTCTTTCGTTATTTGATGGCAGTATGAAATGACAGCTCTGATGATAAATGTATGACTCCATCTGATATTTTTTTGCCATCTGATATTTTTTCCAGACCTATTTTATTTTTTTAATGCTTCACCATACCAAGTTTTTAGCTGTTATACTTTCTCAGCCAAAGATATTTTTAGGACTGCACACTTAAATTAGCTTCACATTTCAGTTTAAATTTCCATATTCAAATTAAAGCCGTAAACATCTTATCTATTCCTAGGAACGTGCACATGTAAATAAAACGAAACCCCCCCCCCCTGCAGCGACAGCGGTTCGACCTGAAAGCGACGCCGGTGTGACTGTCTGCGTGTTTATGTGCAGTCGGGGTTAAAGTGTCACGTCCAATCGTAGTAAATGATGTGTTTGGGAGAAACAGGCAGTTTCAACATGTTAATGTTTAATTCATGACCCAAACGCTTGTTGAGTGGTGAGTGATGGACGTGCACACGAGTGACACCATCGTCACTTCTGAACGTCTCAGGAGCCCCAGGAGTAAGAAGCATCAACATTACCAAAACGTTATCATAATGGATAACATATATGCAGCAAATACTTATAAATAGGGTGTGTGTGTGTGTGTGTGTGTGTGTGTGTGTGTGTGACTCATCTAGAACTTTGCCCACTGACATTTCTAATGTTTGAGTTTAAATGACTGATATGATGAAGACAAAGTGCCGACTCGTCACTCCTGGAGCTGATGGATCTGCTGCTGTTTGTGCAGAACGACGCTGTTTCACATCATAAACGCTGTTTGGTTTGTTTTTTTGGTTTTCCTTTAAATTAAATGGAATAAATGTCAAAACTTTGACTTCCTGGTGTCACTTCCTCTGGATTCTCTGCCACGAAATCAAGTTCAGCCACTTTAAACTCCTACAGCTACAGGCTGCTGATGGACCACAGGTGACATTCTCTAGTTTTACCTCTCTACATTTTAAAGGAACAGCCGTACCTCTACTTACGAAATTAACTGGTTCTGGAAGAAATTTTGTAAGTAGAAAATTTTTTAAGTAGAGACAAATGTCCTAATCCGTTCCAAGGCCCCAAAACTCAGACATAAATGTTTTATAAAGCATAAAAATGCATCAAAACATGTAACAAATACATGTTACAATTAGATTATTACACAATAAATGAGAGTTGTGCATAACGTAAAAACAAAGAATAGAGTAAAGAATAAAATGCTGGTCATTTACCTTTTAACTGCTGTCCTCATTGTTTTTTACCCTCTTTGGTTCATGCGCTCCTGCCTCACCATGAACAACAGAGTGAATTCCAGTCCTCCTTCTGAACTTCTCCAACCACCCACGACATGCCTTAAACTCCTTAAACTTCCTTTAGTTTTAATAACGTGGTGATTGTAGATGCATTACGGCCATATTCTTTGGAGAGATCAACCAAACGCATCCCTTTTTCATGCTTTTCTATCATCTCTTGTTTTGTTTGTACGGACAAAAAAACTCTTTTCTTCGTCTTTTCTTTTCCTCTTTTCTCCGTCACTTTCTTGGGGTCCATAGTGAATACTCTAAAAGTTAATATATTTACGTAAAACTATCAGAACACCTCAGGGGTCGAGGGCCGAATGACGAGGACGCTGCATAGACACCTATCTAGCTCCACACAGAGGTCCCTCTTAGCCAATGGGATGCCAGGATGCTAGGTAATAGCCAATGGCAGAGCAGCTATGAGAATGTTGCGTTCAGGAACCTGTGGGAGCTGTGAGCATCAGCCCATACTGTATTTTTACCTTTCGTAACTCGAAATTTCTTTCGTAACTAGAGGCGATATTTTCCTGTTGAGGCGTTTCGTAAGTAGAACATTTCGTTTGTAGAGACGTTCGTAAGTAAAGGATCTACTGGATAAACTTCTAACGCTGAGGTAGATGAGAGGATTAATGGAGCCAGTGTTAAATTCAGCTCTTAACTTTGAAAACTTAAGCAACGAAACCAGTCGCACCTCTGAATCGCCTCACTTGTTGCGCTACATCCTATTCATTTAATCCCTATGCAAACTTCAATATATACATTTCAAAAGTATGATGTGATTTTACTCTTGTTTTCAAACTTTAGATTAATTTCTTTCCAAATATTCATCTGCATATAACATAAAATAATTACAGCTCCTGGTATTGATCAACTCTCATCAACACTTAAACACCTTCTTGATGAAATGATGTCATATTTTTCAAATTTTTTTTTTTTTTTTTCCGAAAACGGAGTCTGATATAAAAGAATAAATAAGAAAATTTGACACAACATAATCTGTAATACCAACGTCTGTGTTTGCTTGCAAATCAGAGTTGCAGTAAAAGATGAGGGGAATGTCAGCACAGCATTTAAATACATTTTAATCAGCTATAAGACCTAAATTTCATTCTGCGAAGCCCCTTAAGCTACAATGCATATCTTTGTGTGCAGCAGAAAACAGCCGGATAAAGTTCTGCGTGTGACAGAAGATGTCTTTGAGGGAAATTTAATTACTTTTGCTTATTAGATGTGCAATTTTGTTCTGCATCATTTTTCTAAGAGCATCCCGTTTGGGGGAAGCTCTTCCTGCTTCTCTCTTTTTCACTCAGGACCGAATCATCTGGAGGCTGCCAGAATTTCTTCTTTTATTTTTTGTTCTCATTTTTTTTTTTTTTTGTCCTCGCCTCAGGCAGCAGCTCCATCATCGATTTGAAGTCACATCTTTCTCCCGGTGTTTTAATTGTTGGGACTCCTGCTTCTCGATGCCGTTCATCCATCAACGCGGCCCAGACTCCTTCTCAAGCCTCTGATCCGTATAACCGCGAATGACAGCCCCTGCAATACGAATGTCACCTCCAGACGAGAGTTGGAAAACTTTTCTGAGTCTAACACAGAGGAACGGAGGAGAGGAGGTTGAATCAGAGACGACAGAAACCTGGTTTCTTTTCTTTCTCCTGCGCCTCAAAACGTTCAGCTGGTGAGGAGATGAAGAACCGTTCCACGACGACCTTCGGGCAGGAAGCAGGGATGACAGGACGGAGGTGTTTGGGGCTGACCCCTGACCGGCGCTTGGCCCAGCGGGGGTCGGGTCATCGGTGCCAATTAAGTGTCCGACATGCAGTTCCACGCTGCAGACCAGAAGCTTCTGCTGCCTCTAATCTCTTAATCCCTCAGCTGCGTCTGCAAGGTGACACCAGACGATGAGGCGTCCTTCCTGTCCCCCCGCTGAAGGGAAGATGAAGGAGTTCTGCAGCCACAGTTGTTACACTCCGGAAAAACGGGGGATTAAAGTCACCACAAAACGGATGTTTCTTAATTTAGGTGTATATTTTATTAATTTTGCTTCACCCATCCAAACGATGCTCGCCAACTTCTCCGTCTCTCTTTTTTTTTTTTTTTTTTTTTTTTACTGAATCCTGTCAATCTTTCCCATCTGGTCGCAGACCGAACCAATCATTTTCATGTCAGACATTGTTAATCAATACAGAAATCATTGCATTTATAATGCATTTCATAATTTAATAAACAAAAATTTCTGAAATTCATTAACAATCAGTATAACATCGTCCTGTTTTCTGATAACTAATAAAAACAATGAAATAAACAACCGTGATAAATCCAATACCAATGAAATTAATAAAACATTTACATCACATTTGTCCAGTTATTTCTCATCTACAAACTACGGCAAACTATTAATGGTGATTTGTAAATTTAAATTATGTAATCCACTGAAACAACTCACCATATCACAAATTAAACAGTTTAGTATTCCTCAGGATGTACGTCACTAAACATAAATTCACAAATATGATTTAATATTTGCAAACCGTTCCTTTTTTCCACCAGCATTTCTAAACTTCAACTGTTACTGTTTCACTTTTTCTAAACCCAATTCCTACTACAGTATTTTCCACACTATAAGGGGCACCGGGTTATAAAGCGCGCCTTCAATGAATGGCCCATTTTAAAACTTTTTTACTATAGAAGGCGCACTGGATTATAAGACGCATTAGAGGCTTTTAGGTGCGCCTTAATATAATATCTTTTTGCTTTAACTAACCTATTTTTCCTGACTGTGTTGTGACATTTTCTTTGTCATTTCTTGCAGCATTCAGCTACTATTACTTTTAATTTAATTTTAAATTTAATTTTTTTTTTTTTTTTAAATTTAGTATACTTTATTAATCCTTGAATGTAAATTAAGGGCACACTCTGGTTTGAACTAACACATGCATATATATGTTAGTATGTACGGGCCCCTGTAACACACACAGACACACACACACACACACACACACACACACACACACACTGTTGCACACTACTACACAGTCGGTTCAGGACGTTTGGCGACTGTACGTTTGGGGTGGAACTCTTACATCAATGACAACGTATTTGAGAAATTATATTCAGGAAGTGACAGAACTGACACATCTCAGGTTGAAATGATCTCCAGTTATAAGACAAAGTGCCAGAAAACCTCTAGGAATGATTCATCTGGCTGAGCGAACCCCATCGTCAGAATCTCTCCACATTGACGCTTTGATGACTGTTGCTTTGCAGAAGAATAAATGTGACCCATAAACCACGACGGCTCGTATATTTGCAGGTTTCTGTCACAGACTGCTGATCGTTGACGGCAAACACACTCCAAAAAAAAACCCACCCAAAAAAAACCCCACCACCCGTCAGAATATCTCTCATTTCCCTCTAAATCATTCTGTTTTGTCGTGCATCTGCCTGGACCAGAGCTGCAGCAGATGTGATGATGGAAGGAGCTTCTCCACATCAGTGATGTGTGGAGATACCCCCCCCCCCCAGATGACGACCATCAAGAAACGCGTGACGCTCATTCCAGCCCGATTTGAGTGAAAGGCTTTGAAAAGCACCACCTGAGCTCCACTTGTACTTCCTGTTGTCACTCATTCAGAGGGGTCAACACGTCGCTGGTGGTCGGTGGAAGACTTTATGCTCTCAGAAGAACAAACTGGAAACGATGAACCAATCAAACTCAGACGTGAAACGATTTCCAGAATGGAAAACGTCCAGCGGCGCCTCGCCTCTCGAATGTCTTCGCTTTCATTCGGTGAATCGTCCTCAGGCGGTTCTTGTAAATTCCTGAAGTGATAAAGTCACATCGACACTTAAACTGTAGAGAAAACCAGCATTTAGATGCTTTTCAGGGGAGTTACATGCAGCTCCGACAGGATGCATTTAACGCAGCGGAGGTGAAAGGCTTCTAGGTTTACGACTGATTATCCAAAATCCTTCGATTTCCTTTTTTAACTACAGCAATTATAAGTCATTATACAGTAGTTCCTCTACTTACGAATGTCTCTACATGCAAAATTTTCCACTTACAACATTTCTTCCAGAACCCATTAACTTCATAAGTAGAGGAACTGCTGTACATATTTAGCCTGAATCTCCCGGCGCTTTCCTGATTTATTCTAAGCACACATTTGTTTCCTTGGATATAAAAGAAATTAAAAAAAAAAAAAAATGAAGATTTTGGAACACGTTTGGACATAAATTAGTACCTTTCCCCAAACTGTGGCTCTAAACTGATGTTAATTACATAATGGATTTTCAGAGACTTAACATGATGCTAATGTTTCAAGGGTGAAAAAACAAAACAAAACAAGAATATTCACGCTTATTATTTCATATTTTGTTCAGGAGGTTTTCTTTTCTTTGCAGGGCTGTGGAGGCTTTTCTCCTATCGGAATGCTTCAAATACGTTTCTTTTATTTCCACGTAGATTATGGATAATATATCATTCATTTCATTAGATGTTTCTGACGACACACAATAGAAGCTGTTTTAAAATCGTGGTAATTAATAATGAATACTTGACAGTATTGTAAGTCTTTCAGCTCCTACCGAATCATATTTGCCCATTGGATTTTTTTTTCCTGCATTCTGTTGTAAATTTAAGACCCAACTACCAAGAAAAGCACTTAGTTGTATGATTTAATGCACAGCTGTGAATAAAGAGACACTTGGGGACGAGAATGTCTGGCCTACATTACAGAGCAATGCAGAGTTTTACACTTGGGTTTTATTATAGTTCATTTACGACATTCTAACATGAAAAAAGAAAGTCGTATTTCTCCAATTTTCTTATAAATCGTTCGGAAAAAAAAATCACGTCTGAGAGCAAAATTTGTTACATAACACAAAAAGTAAGTCAGTAATGTTCCCTTCAGACGTTTCCGTTTTCACCTTCCAAAAACCAAAAAAAAAACCCAAACCCCAATCTAGGTTGTGAAGGTGTCCATGAATCATTGTTCTCCTCTGACCACCTGTCTCTCGCCCAATCACCTTACAGACGATCAGCGGTTATAGGGAATAGATTGATGGATGGGCTGTATCTAAATGAATAATTTAAAAGAAAATACGGTTATTTGCTTGGTTCACAAGTTTTTGGGAGAGAAAACGGTGTCTGGACGGTAACTATGAAGCGGAGCTCAGCAAAAAAAAAAAAAAAAAACGGATGAAAAGGGGGGAAGCTCAGACCAAACTTAACTCAACCACATCTCATTTCGACAAATAAACGTCTCATGTGTCTTTATTCTAAGCTCCAAAGCGTCTGGCGACTTATTGGCTATAAAATAAGAACTCGTGAGCTGATCGGTAACGACTTTGTTACCTTTGGAACAAGGATCTATCCTTTTATTTCCGTCTTCATGTAAACCAAATCAGCTGTAACTTGATCGGTACCACACACACATCATTTACATTATGTGTTTTAGATCTTTGTATGTAATGTCTGGCACAAAAGCCTCCATTCTCCCACTGTTTCCTGCTTCTTCATTTCCTTTCAGCCCAGCCAGATGGATCCCGCAACTTACACTAACAAAGCATGTATACTCTAACAAATGTTCACTTTTAGATATGCCAAGGGAGACATTCTGTAGAAACTAAATTATGAGCCAAACTCACTATTGAGTTGATTTGCATACAGATCCCACCACCCAAAAAAATACCCTGGTTCCATTTCATAGAAAAAAAAACAAAACAACAGAGCTCATCATTGCTCGCTTTAAGACAAAATACCTGCAGAGAATTACTGCTCCCTGATACGGAAAATTGAAAAGTGGCACTATTTTCCTCTGGGGGGGGGGGGGGGGGCACATCATGTCAGGAAAGAGTGAAATCCATATGGTGACAATTAAGGGTATGAATGCTAAAACAGGCGGCTGCAGAGGGATCCATGTTAGTATTGTTGTGCTGTAATTCTGGTTATTTCTCACTGGTTTTCCAGCCCCCCCCCCTGGTTTGACATGCTGACATTTTGGGTCAATAAGTGAAGCCTAGAAACTCTTGATTATCTGAGGGAGGGTTGATGTTTCTGAAAACACGAAGGTCTCGTGACGATTCGAGTTTTGTTAGCGGATGCTTATGTGAGGACAGTTAACAGGATGGAAAGATGGGTTTCATTTTCGTTCCAGGTCTCCGCGGGGCCAAAGTGCACGAGGATCAGTTTACAGGAAGTTCATAGCGAGACAGACAGACGGCGGTCGGATTGCACAAAGGAAAAGTGGAAACTCTCACACAACCTCTGGAAAAAAAAAACAAAAAAAAAGACCCTGGGGTAGGACCTTTTAGAATATGCTACATGGGCGGTTGCCATGGTTACGGTGATTGATGTGGACATGCTGAGGGCTACAGCTGCTTAGAGCGAGATAAGAATCTGCAGAGTCACAAGTAAAGTTTTACTTGTTTGCAAAATGAAAACACCCGCGAGGCTCCGTGAGGAAAGTTCGATGGAATACGGTTGAATTTATTTGGACAGGAGGAGAGGAACTACATGAAGGCCGAGCTAGTGTGTGTGTGTGTGTGTGTGTGTGTGTGTGTACCTACACAAACTGGTCAATGCATTACAGAAAAACCCTGAACTCCATCTCTAAATCACCTGGATTCGCCTGTCAGACGTAAGTTAGGGTAGCTTAGCATAAAAACCAGACACAGGGGGGAAACAGCAGCTCGGCTCCGTCTAAATACAGCAAAACGCAGCCTTAAAGGACTAATCGTGTACAAAACGTCCTGTTAGGATAGCCGTGTAGGAATAAAAGAAAACCTTCAATAGAGTCACGTGAAATCATAAAACTCATGATTGGCTCCTGTTTTGACTCAGGTTTCCTGGTAATCTTGAGGTAAAGATAAATTTGACCAACAAATAATTCTTTTTTTCCACTCTGCTCTTAGTTGAGTTAATAAACTCACTGATTAAAAGTTACCAATTCCATTTGATTTTCTGAAAAAAAAAAACCAAACAAACAAAAAAAACGGTTTTGGAAATAAGTCCCTCATCACATTTGCACCTAATTAAACATAAGCACAAAATATTTTACGCTTGTCAACTTGACTGTAAAGGCGTATTTCTTTACGGCTCTACCAGTCAGAAACAACAGGCGGTGCAGAGGAGATGCAGCCTGGGTTTAGGGAATACAGCTCTTTCAAATGAGAGTCAAACTGTAATGAAATGAGTGGCAATCGCCTGGGAGTCATTACTCCAGGGATCATTACACCCATCCAATAACAGGGAGAGATTATGAGGCTATTTTACACAACCAACCGTTGATAATAAAGTCATCCCACATCCTGTCAAATAACTTAATATTCTTTTTCTTTTTTAATCAATGACAATGTGACTTTAATTAATTGGCAAATTGTAATGTCATTGAGAATTCTTTTAGTTTCACCGTGTGAATTCTGTTCCATAAAAATTTGGAAAATATTGTCTCAGAAAAATGTCAAAGTTCAGGATTTGTTTGGTCGCAATGAAAGTAGTCGACGGAGCTTTGATTTTTTTTTCCATTTTGGGTTTGTGGTGAAGCGTGTTCCCGTGCTTTTGTGTGACAACATTGATATCTCTCCAGGGACACCACTTTTTCTGCGACATCTTACTTCTTGTCATTATCAAACGATAATCCCAGCAGTCTGTTGGGATCAAGGGCAAACAGCATGACTTCCTCCACAGGCGCAAACCTCACAGCGTGGTTCACACTGGAGGCCCGTGGAACCGGCCAGCATGTTCCTGTCCATCTATGGATGCACCCAGCTAAGAGGCCAGATGCCACCGCCAGACAAGGGATCAAATTCTACTTGTTGTTGCTTCTTTTTTTCCATCTGGACATTTTTCAGTTGATTTATGGTGTTGGAGACAAGAACTGACCTTATATATTCTATGAAGAAGGAGACAAAAGTCCATATAGATGTTGGGATGTGGGCTATATTTGAAAAAGATACAAGTTGAATCCAATCTGTCATTGAGCTCATAAATCAAGCAACATTTCCCCATTTAAAATCACTAAAATAATTTTAATCTCTTCTAGCCTTGTAAGAAAGAACTAAACCCCCTAAATTATTGAAAAAACCCATATTTGTATAAAACCAATAGACATGCAGACTTTACCTGTGTATAATTAATGAATCAACACGTGGTAAAGAACGAGATGCGGCCTCACTGATGTTGTATCCATCCGCCAACACGTGGTAAAGAACGAGATGCGGTCTCACTGATGTTGTATCCATCCACCAACATGTCGTAAAGAACGAGATCCGGTCTCAGCTGATGTTGTATCCATCTGCCAACACGTGGTAAAGAACGAGATGCGGTCTCACTGATGTTGTATCCATCCGCCAACACGTGGTAAAGAACGAGATGCGGTCTCACTGATGTTGTATCCATCCGCCAACACGTGGTAAAGAACGAGATGCGGTCTCACTGATGTTGCATCCATCCGCCAACACGTGGTAAAGAACGAGATGCGGTCTCACTGACGTACCCATCACATTTTCAGATTTTCCTCGTATATCAAACAAAAATATGGACAGAGTGACCGCTCGTATTTCAAACAACTCGTATGTTGAGGTTCTACTATATATCTTTACTATTAGAAAAATGAAAACCAAGTTATCCGTTCAAAAGATGTGGAAGTACCTGGTGGTGATGTTGTTCTGTTCTTCTCACCACCGTGAATCTGTGGATCAACAAGCTGCACAAACCAGACTGGTATTTCCATTCCATTCCATAGAATTATTTCACTAGTATGGTTACCAAAAGAAATTGAACCACCCACATTTCCATAATTTGGTAGTTCATAGAGGTGTGTGTCATGTCCACTTCAAATTAAGAGTTCCAAGGGCAGCTTAAGAATAATAAGAAAGTAAAAGTTACTATAGATCACTTTAATGAAGTACTTGCAGTCGGTAACAGAGGCAGACGTGACAACATGAGAAATAAAAGGTGACTGGAAGTGGAGCTACTGGAGATCAGTCCAACAGAGAATAATCCAAATGAGAATAGTCCAATAAAAAAAAAAAAAAAGACAATTAAATCCAGAAGGTGTAAAAAGTTGATGAACAGGGAACAAACAAAGGGCTGGGGAGCAGATGCAGGAAGCAGAGATGATGCGACAACTAAAGCAGAGAAAGCACATGGATTTAAATACACAGGAGGCTAATCATGGACTGGTGAAACTAATTAGGGCAACCACAAAAGTGGGGAAAGAACAAAGACAGGAAGTGTAAAGAAAAGCATCGCACATGAGGAAAGAAGAGCCAAACTAAACACGTAAAACCATGACATTGTGGGACGGGATGCTGTTTTTTTCTGCACAGAAAGTGTAGTTTCTGCGCAGCTAATGTGCACAAAAAGCATCAAACAGGGGGAAGGAAATAACTAATAGTACATTAAGTCCTAACATTTAATGTCAACTTGGGAATATATCATATCATTAATTTATTAATTAACAAATTAGCCATATAGCATATGTCATAGAAACTCAGACTTTTGTTTTGTAATGTTCGTTTGGATTGGAATCTTTATGTTAGTATTAATTTAAAGCCGTGCCCATCAACGCATTTCCATTATTTTATTCATATTTTTAAACTACGCCTTAACTAGACTGGTCGTATTTGTATGATTGAATGCATATTAGAATGGAGCTTTTGCAGAAATAATACTCTTTAGAATAAAAACTGTATTCTAAAAACAAAACAAAACACACAACCTCAAAGTCTGGTGCAGGTGGAAGCAGAGATCAGAGATGCATTGATATTTTTCAATATTTGTCAATCATATACTTTGTGTACACAAAGTATATGTTTGACAGTCTCTTTTTTCCCAGAGTATCCTGATGCTTAAACCTGATCAAACTGCGACTGAGCTGAAAAGTCTCCCAGCATTCTCCAGTTTGAATGCTTAGCCTGAAATTCCACATTCATCACAGGGAATGAGTACGTTTTAATCCTAGCGTGGGGCAAAATGAAGTGGCTCTTTCACACCTTTCATTAGGATGACAAAGGCTGGAGCTGGCCTCTATTACCTACTGTATATTTTTGAACTCCAGGAGGCAGACTTTAGTCTTTAATTTCCTGAATCTGTGAATATTACGATCCGACTGTCATTTTCTTTTACATGATGGGATGCAAATTAAATAATCAAATGCTGCTTGAAGAATGCTTCGTGTATGATTTTTGTCGTCATCACACCAAGAGCTGACATGCCCTGCCATTGTGAGAACAACGACTACAGAGAAATGTTGAAGGGTTGACAGCCAAAACAGACAATTATATTAACTGGCCCCTGGCCCTCTGTCAGTTTCCAAGAGTTACCCTCAGGCTAGACTGTTAGAGAATCTCTGGTATAATAAAGCAAAAATGGATGTCCTATTAAAGATGCCAGAGTAGGTGAGTGTGTGTTTGTATATAAGTCTCCTTAATTCCCCTACATCTACAGCAAACGAGCTGTCAAACATGTTGTCATTTAGGAGAAGCGAATACTTTAGCATAGTTCAGGGCTTATAATGAATAATCTGTCAGGTACTGGCACCCAGGAGATTCTTCTTCTGCCCTTCTATCTCATTTAAGTGTTGGCTTGGATCTCGTCTCCATGAACTCCCTGGATTCCAACCTTCAACAAGTAATTGGGGGACTAGTTAGCAGCTCGGGTGCTCAGATGGAGAGCGGTGTTGACTCTAGCATTAGTATGGGAGGCAACTAGTCCCAAAGACTCCCACTCTCATTCAATTAATTATGACCCGGAGACCTGAGTGGGCGAGCTGAGAACCTCCAGATTCACTCGTCCTTCTGTTTCCCTGTTACGGTACGACATATCCAGGTTAACTTTACTCGCACACATCGCAAACCATCCTGTCTTAGTTTGAGGACTAAGGGCACTTTAATGAAACTAAAGTAAATAATTTCCCCTCAGGATTATTAAAATATTCTTTATCTTCATCTTCATAAAGAGTGTAGGCTACAATCCCAGATGGCAGTTCGACTGGTGTGCTGACGATTAAACGACATGGAATCTGAACACAAATGGGTCATTTTTTATTTTTTTTTTCTTTTTGGTTGACCCTTTGCTCCTGCCCTCTGTTAATCATGTGATCCATGAATTTAAATCACATGACCCAAATTCACCTTCTTCAGTAAGGTGAATATATGTAGGTGCGCCTCGGCCGTCTGTGCCTTTTACGTAAAATGGACAGCATCTTAAGCTCATGTTTTTATTTAAATCTTGTGTTCTACTTCTAGTCCCCCAACCTGTCACACACATTCCTGAGTCACCGTGAAATTGTTTGGAGGGAAGAAGCTTCTTAAAAAATCCTCAGGCACCCATTGAGGTTTAGCATAATGTCCTTATGAATCAGAGAAAACAATTTGTTCAAGTGGGCGACGGGAGAAATGCGCCTGGCCATTTGTTTACTGTTTGTGCATCATGACCACACGCTAATGTCGGCTCACATAAATAGTATTAAAGACACCACAGCATGTTTTAGTCGGCCAGTGTCTCAAGTTTGCAATGAAGCAACAACACCTGAACACAACACTGTTTTTAATACTTGCATCCAAGGTCCGGTCTCACTGATGTTGTATCCATCTGCCAACATGTGGTAAAGAACGAGATACGGTGTCATTGATGTTGTATCCATCTGCCAACATGTGGTAAAGAACGAGATACGGTGTCATTGATGTTGTATCCATCTGCCAACACGTGGTAAAGAACGAGACACGGTGTCATTGATGTTGTATCCATCTGCCAACATGTGGTAAAGAACGAGATACGGTGTCATTGATGTTGTATCCATCCACCAACACGGGGTAAAGAACGAGATCCGGTCTCACTGATGTTATATCCATCCACCAACACGCGGTAAAGAACTAGATGCAGTCTCAGCTGATGTATCCATCTACCAACTAGTGGTGGGGGGCCTGAAACACGCCTTACATTTCAGATTTTGCTTGTATGTTGAACAAAAACATACAAGCGACAGCTCGTATCTCAAATAACTCGTATGTCAAGCAGCTCGTAACTTGAGGTACGACTCTTTTCATACTTTGACAATGTCCACAAGCTTTCAGTTTAGTTCTTAGAAACAAACGGGTCACGTTGCCTTGTAATTTATTACAACAAGCCATTTATTTATCAGAATAAATACCGTGTGCTGACAGAATCAATGAGGCGCAGCGAGACAAACACGCTGCTGTCATGTGTGGATTCTACAGTGATTTTCTTCTGAAATGTCAGGTACATGAAAAATGCAGTCCATTACGTTTCCTATATGAATTAATGACATGTTGAGGTATACATTGACATGCAGCACACTGATTCATATCTGATTTTTGAGAATGGAAATGGCAAAATGTTGAGCTTCGCCTGCGGGTTCATATTAATGCAGACAGACTTAAGTTGGTCGGTAAACGAGGAGTCTCATTTCATCAGGAGGAACACGTCCTCCCTCCACAATTTATGCCCACGTCCGTGGATTAAATCGCATCATTCACTTTGCGGAGTTAAGAATATCGATGCCACATGGGAAAGCGATTGAATGGAAATGCGTTCCGCGGCCCAGAGCGCATCAGCGTTTATCCTCGGCTCCGCCAGCCCGGTCCCAGCTGGTCCATAGACTTTACATTATTATGATGCCATAACACTAAAAACAGGTTTTAGGGTCCGAAGTTTGAGAAATATTAAATGTACATAGTTTAAAAATTCATAATAAAAAATACCCTTTTTTAAAAAAAATTACTTACAGTTTTAACAAGAGACCACCTGGATAAATTGGATCAGACTCTTCTGCTCTTTCCACTGAACTGAGAAAAAACCAACAGTTATGTAACGGCACCAGTTATATTGTCTCATGGACGTTCCATCTGCACACAAACCAAATGTTAAAACATCAATTAATGGTTCATACCAACACCTATCATTCCCCAAAAAGTCCTTTTATTTTACATTCCAGTCATAGGTTTGAATTATACACACACTTTTTCCCTCGTTATTATTCACGCTAAGCTAAGCTAACAATCTCCTGACTCGGTATCTCAGGTAAAATAGTTTAAAGAAGAGTTTAAAACCACTGATACCGACGTTCTACCTGTTTATTCAGACAGAAGATTTTTTATTATGGATCTTTTCATGAAAATATTTTGCATTCCTGCACTATAGATGAAAACGTATCACACAAGTAGTGACCTTATTTGACCTTAAAACGTCTTTTAAATACATCATGTGAAATCTCCCTTTTATGTGTCATTGAACACACAGTTTTGACTTTGATGAAAGCATCATTTTGGAAACTAAGCAACCGGATACGCCGAAGCTCTAATGCCTCTTTTATAATATTTATTTCATTTTTGTCTTCATTTGGACATTTTCTTCCATTTGAATTTTAATTAATCTTTTATAATACCATACAGAATAAAACCCTTTCTATTCCTCTAATAATCAGAAGCAGCAGTAAATCTATTCAGAGTTTTATTAGGCTGAGTCAGGCTGAACGATCATCGCTCTTTCTCTTTTTTTTTCGTTGCTTTTGTATTCTTCATCGCGTCCTCCTGCCGTATCTTCAGCAGTTTCATTATGTTTGCGCTACAATATGTCAGGTTATTTCATGAAACCGCTGTGGCTGTAATGGCTGGGGATTAGAACTAATCCGAACAGGAACTTTGCTGATAAGTTAAACATAAAAGGAGGTCCTGTTCATCTTCTCTGGAAATGTTTGGGCCAGTAGTTCATAACACAAAAAGGAAGACCTTCTTAGACACTTGGTTCTCTTTAATTATCAACAGAGGGAGGGAACATTTATTAATAGCCAACCGATGTGCAAAGCGTATTGTAATCCTCATTAACTGCTCCATACATGATGCAGCCTTTGTTTCCACATAATACCCACAAGTTTCCCCTCCACATTCTGTTGTCTGAACATCCGCGGACAGTTTAAAACAGCCCGGAGGGAGTTCGGCACCAGCGTTTCGTCTAATTTTTCTCTTTAAAGTGTGATCCTCCATGAAATAAAACAATAGAATATTTTGTATTTGAAATATACTTGAGTATTTGCTAGACTGAAACGAAGACACCTTCAAGAAACCTCATTAACGCTCTAAGCAACTGTTGTCGACGGCCATAATTGCTGCTGCTGGAATCTGCCTGCACCAAGTTGGCCTGCAGCGGTTTATTCCAATTACTTTTCATGCTGTAATGACAGGTTACAGTTCAAATGTGTGGAGAGAATTTAGAATAAGCGACCGAAGCATAAATTAAAGAGGAATATGTAAATTTTAAAACATGGGAATAATTTCAACAAGTGGCTCAATCCGACATGCAGATCACAATCCTGATTCACACACTCGCTTGTCTAAAAGCGATCCTCACGCCTTTCCAAGTGTACACAGCGATAGCCTCGGGTCACATGCTCCCATATAATCGCTTTAAGTCCAATATTATCCACAGTTTTGTTTTTAAGATTCGACTGAAATGCTGCAAAAAAACCCCTCCAGAACAAAAGTTTTATATCATCTATTTCAGGAAGGCATCAAGGACAACTCTCGACCCTGTACTCTTTATCCATAAAGCAGAATTGAATAGCAGTCTTGTGTGCAGAGAGAATTTTCTTCGCAGTAATCCGTTGGCATCAGCACACTTTGTGTGCATTTAAATGATGGCGTGAAGCAGAGAAAGAACAAAAGTATTTTTCAGCTTCTGCTCTTGTGACCAGATGGCAGAGATAAAAACGACGGGGCCCTAAAGACAAAACAAAGCAGCGCCAGCACTTAAACTTTATAATGTACTGGACTGTTCTGTAGCTGCAAAACACACAAAGAAATCTTGTTAGGTCTTAAAAATTTATTTTAGGTTTAAAGAATAATTACAGAATCAACGTCTATCTCTGTTTCTATAGGTGAAGTATCAAACTAAACTGGAATAACTGACTACAGGTACCAACAATAGCCGTTGCCTGTACATTTAATCGTAAGTACATGCTGAGAAGCAAAGTGCAATAGATCACATTCATGGAGCAGCGCCGCGGCGGTCGCATGACAACCTCACGCTGACAACAGCACTCCAGCCTGTCGTCGCATCCCGCCAAGACATCGTCTGGCGCGTAACCTTCCTCCGGATGACGCTCCTGCACGTTGATGTTTGTGCAGATTAAACAGGAGATTTATACAACGTAAATTAGTGAGCGTTAGATATGTTAGTAGGTGGAATCGTACAGTTAAACGTCTGTCTGCTTGATGTCGCTGCAGACGGCAGGATTAATCCTCTCATTTACCTCCTGGAACAAGTAAAGTAGAACCTCAAAGTATGAGTTGTTTGAGATACAAGTTACGACCGGATCTCGTTCTTTATCGCGTGTTGGCGGATGGATATGTCAGTGAGACCGAATCTCGTTCTTTACAACGTGTTGGCGGATGGATACAACATCAGTGAGACCGGATCTCGTTCTTTACCGCGTGTTGGCGGATGGATACAACATCAGTGAGACCGGATCTCGTTCTTTACCACGTGTTGGCGGATGGATACGACATCAGTGAGACCGGATCTCGTTCTTTACCACGTGTTGGCGGATGGATACAACATCAGTGAGACAGATTCTCGTTCTTCACCATGTATTGGCGGATGGATACAACATCAGTGAGACCGGATCTCGTTCTTTACCACGTGTTGGCGGATGGATACGACATCAGTGAGACCGGATCTCGTTCTTTACCGCGTGTTGGCGGATGGACACAACGTCAATGAGACCGGATCTCGTTCTTTACCGAGTGTTGGTGGATGGATACAACATCAGTGAGACCGCATCTCGTTCTTCACCATGTATTGGCGGATGGATACAACATCAGTGAGACCGGATCTCGTTCTTTACCGCGTATTGGCGGATGGATACGACGTCAGTGAGACCGGATCTCGTTCTTTACCGCGTCTTGGCGGATGGATACAACATCAGTGAGACCGGATCTCATTCTTTACCGCGTGTTGGCGGATGGATACAACATCAGTGAGACTGCATCTCGTTCTTCACCACGTATTGGCGGATGGATACAACGTCAATGAGACCGGATCTCGTTCTTTGCCGCGTGTTGGCGGATGGATACAACATCAGTGAGACCGCATCTCGTTCTTCACCACGTATTGGCGGATGGATACAACATCAGTGAGACCGGATCTCGTTCTTTACCACGTGTTGGCGGATGGATACGACATCAGTGAGACCGGATCTCGTTCTTTACCGTGTGTTGGCGGATGGATACAACATTAGTGAGACCGCATCTCGTTCTTCACCACGTATTGGCGGATGGATACAACGTCAGTGAGACCGGATCTCGTTCTTTACCGCGTGTTGGCGAATGGATACAACATCAGCGAGACCGGATCTCGTTCTTTACCGCGTGTTGGCGGATGGATACAACATCAGTGAGACCGCATCTCGTTCTTCACCATGTATTGGCGGATGGATACAACATCAGTGAGACCGGATCTCGTTCTTTACCGCGTATTGGCGGATGGATACGACGTCAGTGAGACCGGATCTCGTTCTTTACCACGTGTTGGCGAATGGATACAACATCAGTGAGACCGGATCTCGTTCTTTACCGCGTGTTGGCGGATGGATACAACATCAGTGAGACCGGATCTCGTTCTTTACCACGTGTTGGCGGATGGATACGACATCAGTGAGACCTGATCTCGTTCTTTACCGCGTGTTGGCGGATGAATACAACATTAGTGAGACCGCATCTCGTTCTTCACCACGTATTGGCGGATGGATACATTGTCAGTGAGACCGGATCTCGTTCTTTACCGCGTATTGGCGAATGGATACAACATCAGTGAGACCGGATCTCGTTCTTTACCGCGTGTTGGTGGATGGATACAACATCAGTGAGACCGCATCTCGTTCTTCACCACGTGTTGGCGAATGGATACAACATCAGTGAGACCGGATCTCGTTCTTTACCTCGTGTTGGTGGATGGATACAACATCAGTGAGACCGCATCTCGTTCTTTACCACGTGTTGGCGGATGGATACAACATCAGTGAGACTGCATCTCGTTCTTTACCATGTGTTGGTGGATGGATACAACATCAGTGAGACCGCATCTCGTTCTCGTTGGTGGAGTAAAGACGTAGCTCGTGTGTTCTCCTGACTTTTTGTTTCTTTTCATTTTTTTATCATTATTTACGTAACTTATATATAATTAATTATACACAGGTAAAGTCTACATGTCCATTGGTTGATTTTTTTTTTCATAATTTAGGGGTGTTTTGGGTCTTTTTTTACAAGACTGGAACAGATAAAAATGATTTTAGTTATTTTAAAAGGTTAAATGTTGTTTGACTATGACTTCAGTCACGGAACGGATTAAATTCAAACCTCCAGGGACGACTGGATGTCATTCTCAAGATGCTAAACCTGTACAACCTAAAATATATTAGATTTAAGCAGCACAGTTTCAAACTTATCTTATCTAGAGATTCTCTAACATTTTCTCAAAAATGCAAGGTCAAACAAATTGTTCGCATTCAGGAAAGAAGGTCCTTGTTAGTCATTCAGAGTGTGAGCTGAGGAGCTCCTACTTTACCACACAACAGCGACGCTGATAATAATACAGATGGAAAATGTATCCGGGAGAAGAAGTCGCACAATTCTGCAAAAAAAACCCAAACACTGACTGCAGCGCTGACTAATGAGAAACAAATGAATTCATGGAGATAAATTGTTCATTAGTGTTCGCCATCGTAGTTTGTTGGGGATTTGAAAAGTTCAGTGCAATTTGTGTTCACAGAATTAATGGATTCATTTGTCTAATTTTACTAGGAGGCATCATTATTCCTCTGCTATAAGGTAACTCAGACAAATAGTCCCTCACTCGTCCTCCGCCAAACCAATCTGTAACCTCATGAGACCTGACGGCTAAAAACAGCGTTAGTTACTATTTTTTTTTATTTTAATATACAGTATTTCCATGCAATAAGGCGGACTGGACTATAAGGCACATCATCAACGAATGGCCCATTTTAACCCTTACAGTCGTATGACCGCGCCCCCATGATCAGGATCACATGATGTTTTTAAACCATTCGTAACAAATAAAGTCTGTCAGGTGGATCGCTGTGCGCGTCTTTACGTGACAGTATAGATGTGAAACTGTCTTATGGGTTTTATTTGACTGACCCCCGGAAAAACCAAAGATATGATGGTTTACATTTTGATGATTCAAACGTGTCTGGCGATTCGTGCATTTTGTCACGTGACGCAAACATGCCTCGCGATTGGTGCATCTTATTTTGAAAAACTCCTTTGAAGAGTGGCACAAGTGACACAAACTGTATATAGTTATGTTAGAAATCTGTGGTAAACTTTTTTTTTAGTTCAAAATCAAATTGATGAGCATGTTTTTGGTTTTTATGTGCAATAAAATACAAGTTGTTCCATTTTCGAATTTGACAGTGTGTTTCTATTTTGGCCCAAAAAACTCATTTGAAGAGAAGCATAAGTGACACAAACTGTATATAATTATGCTAGAAGCCTATGGTAAACCTTTTTGGAGCTCAAAATCAATTCAATGAGCATGTTTTTGGTTTTTATCTGCAATAAAATACAATTTTTCAATTTCCGAATTTGACTGTGTGTCTATTTTGCCCCGATATGTCAATATAATAAGTTATAGGGAAATAAAAACTATCTCTTCATATAGCTGAAGTTGTGCTGAAGATAAAAAATACCAAGCATGGGTATGTTAAATCCTTTTTAATGTGGTATATAGAGACAAATATCAAATTACCAAAAAAAACGGCCAAAATAGGTCAGGGCTGTAAGGGTTAAAACCTTTTTTTTTTTTTTCATATATAAAGCGCACTGGATTATAAAGCGCACTGGATTATAAAGCGCACTGGATGAAAAAGCGCATTGTCGTCTTTTGAGGAGATTAAAGGCTTTTAGGTGCGCCTTATAGTGCGGATAATACTGTACGTTTATAATAATACTGTACGTTTATAATAATACTGTACGTTTATAATAATACTGTACATTTATGATAATACTGTACATTTATAATAATACTGTACGTTTATAATAATACTGTACATTTATAATAATACTGTACATTTATAATAATACTGTACGTTTATAATAATACTGTACATTTATAATAATACTGTACGTTTATGATAATACTGTACGTTTATAATAATACTGTACGTTTATGATAATACTGTACGTTTATAATAATACTGTATGTTTATAATAATACTGTACGTTTATGATAATACTGTACGTTTATGATAATACTGTACGTTTATAATAATACTGTACGTTTATGATAATACTGTACGTTTATGATAATACTGTATGTTTATAATAATACTGTACATTTATAATAATACTGTACATTTATGATAATACTGTACGTTTATGATAATACTGTATGTTTATAATAATACTGTATGTTTATAATAATACTGTACATTTATAATAATACTGTACGTTTATAATAATACTGTACGTTTATGATAATACTGTACGTTTATAATAATACTGTACGTTTATGATAATACTGTACGTTTATAATAATACTGTATGTTTATAATAATACTGTACGTTTATGATAATACTGTAAGTTTATTATAATACTGTACGTTTATAATAATACTGTACGTTTATGATAATACTGTACGTTTATGATAATACTGTATGTTTATAATAATACTGTACATTTATAATAATACTGTACATTTATGATAATACTGTACGTTTATGATAATACTGTATGTTTATAATAATACTGTATGTTTATAATAATACTGTACGTTTATAATAATACTGTACATTTATGATAATACTGTACGTTTATGATAATACTGTATGTTTATAATAATACTGTATGTTTATAATAATACTGTACATTTATAATAATACTGTACGTTTATGATAATACTGTACGTTTATAATAATACTGTACGTTTATGATAATACTGTACGTTTATAATAATACTGTACATTTATAATAATACTGTACGTTTATGATAATACTGTACGTTTATAATAATACTGTACGTTTCCTCTCAGCTTGTGCGATATTGTCTGAGTGAGAAGCAGAGCTAATCCATATCAAAATCCCACATCTCTTCGTGGGAGCGGAGGCAGGTCAAGCTGTCTTTGCAAACAGCAGGATAGATGACACAGGGAATTGGAACAGTGCAATTGTGTGTAACATCACAAGAGCCCTGTGTGTATGGCACCTACTCAACTTCCAAGTGTGTGTCAAGCAGAGAAAGCGACAGCTTGACAACAGGGCTTTTATCTCCTACCCCAAAATCTCTCCACAATCAAGCAGGAGAAAAACACACACACACACACACACACACACACACACACACACACACTTGAGAGACAGTATTGAAAATAAGACGGATCAGGCCGTCTCTGTAGTTACCCCGCTAGTCAAACATAGCCCAGCAGATCCTCACATCCCCATTTAGACACACGTTTGTCACGCTGGGCAGGGGGGGGGTGGGGTGGGAGGGAGGTCACCCTGTGACAGTGATGAGGAGCCCCCGGATGCCAGACGCGCTGTCAGCGTTCGTTAAGGTCAGCTCATTAAAGAATGAAATAAATAGACTGATAATGGAGAGAGAGGAGACAGAGATGTCTCCTCCTTCCTGGGGAGTATGTGTGTGTGTGTGTGTGTGTGTGTGTGTGTGTGTGTGTGTGTGTGTGTGTGTGTGTGTGTGTGTGTGTGTGTGTGTGTGTGAGGTGGAGGGATCCAAGGATAGAGACGGATCGTAACGATCCTGCTCTGAACCTGCGTGACACAGCTGCATTTCTGCAGCTAATGGTTCTTTACAGGAAATGGATCAGAACAGGAGTTCTTGTCGTGTGTGCGTATGTGTGTGTGTGTGTGTGTGTGTGTGTGTCCCCAACACACACGCATGAACACACACACACACACGCACACACACACACACACACACATACGCACACACTCACGACGACGCCAGTGATCGCAAGATGATGCGGTGAGAAGTAGACAGTGTGATCACAGTTCAGAACATGGCTGATGTATACACACACACACACACACACACACACACACACACACACACACACACACACACACACACACACACACACACACACACACACACACACACACACACACCTGGAGGACGCTCCACAATGAATGCAGCTTTGTGTTCCTCCCATTACTGCAGGGAGGGATACGTTTTTGGTGCTGCTCTTTTCAAAATATCTCATTTGTTGCAAAAAAATAAAATAAAATAAGATAAAATAAAATAAAATAAATAAAAAAAATCACAAAACAGTCCAAAAACAAAAAAAAGCTGTTAGCTATTTTCAGTCCGGTGGGCTTGGAAATGTGTGTGGGATTTGCCTTTGTGGTCACTGGCGAAAAATAAACTAGTAAAAGAGAAGTAAAAACATAAAAACTATGATGTGGGAAAAGAAATTAAACACAGCAAAGGAATTTTTATAGCGTTTGCAATTTAGCTTCCACATGCATTTTGGCCAGATTTGACTTAATAATTAAAGTATATTCATTTCTATCTATCCAATGAGATTAGGCACTCAATACAAAAAACCTGCTCCTCCGTTGCATCCGTTCTGACGGGCCATATCGCAAACAAGCACTCGTAAAAACGTAAAAGTGTTCTTTTCCCAAATTCAAGCACTTTCCTAGTCCAATAAAGCAGCAACAGCATTGGAGTGCTGATAGTGTTCAGATGGCTGTTTTGGACATTATGAATGTTAGATCGTGCATATATCCAAAGCTCTCAAACTATAGATGACGGGGAAACAGTCAGAGTAACATCTGTGACTGTGTTTACTTCACCACATGGTGGGTTTAGTTGGTAATTCTCTGCTCGTTTAGCTTTTGGCAGAAATGGACTGAAATCTGTAGAGTGTCATTCCACTGAAATGTTACTGAGGTGATTCTATCAAGTACCGTAGAGAACAGAATGAAAAAAGATCTGCAAGTAATAATGGTGATTATGGATTAATACATTTTGTTACCAATAATTCGCATGAAAAGTGGTTCATCATATTTGGAACATCTCAATCTGGTTCCCAAAGGTCTGCACAAAAAATAGAAAAGACGCCAAAATCAATGGGTGCATGATGTAAGTTGATCTTGAGGGGAATCATTGGAATGAATCTGTATTATTATTATTATTATTATTATTATTATTATTATTATTATTATTATTATTATTAACTCAATTCCAACGTGTAGACCAGATGACTATAGCTCATTGTTCAAAAAATAAAAGCGTGAATGCCGCAAAAAAAATAGAAAAGTGGTCGAATGATGAATTTTAGAGTGGACATCTGAATATATTTCACAGCAGGTGTTAAAATGGAATAAAACATAAAGAATACCTCACGATGCAGACTATATTAGAGACGACTATCCGTGTGAGGAGTCTCTTTATCCCCGCTGTGTGATTCGTGACACTGACGCAGGAGAGATTTATATGCTTAATATATATTTCACAACTTCCTGTTGAACGCCAGTGGACGTCTTTCATTTGCTACGAATGGGACCCCCTGAGGACAATGTGGTGTATGTGGTGTAGCCTGATAGCATTTTCAGAGCTACTATGGAAATAATGACTGTAAGTGTGAAATAAATAATGTCTCGATCATCTCAGCACCCAAAGGCAACAACATATGTCAGTGTTTATCAAACTGTGTGTGGCCCACGAGGAAAAATAGTCCTCGCCGCTGCTAGAACTCCATTCACACAGGTTTTCAAAGCGGGGTTTGTGTGCCTTTATTCCACCTTTGTGTTCTGTGTGAATGCAACAAGGTCTGTGTCTGTGAAGGTTCTCATTCATGCAGCTCATGGTGATCCCAAGCTGTTACGTCAATCCACTGGACATGTAGAAAGTACCTTGAAGATGTCTCTTCCAATCTTTCGCCGATTTACAATCAGGTGCTTTCAAGACTATACTCAGCAGATTGACTCATGTGAAGTGGCTCATGCTATTAGCATTAGCATTCAAGGGCTTAGTGATGTCTGTGGAGTTCGTAAGTCAACGGCCTTGTCTGACACTCCCTGGCACTCCCGACAATGTTCGTTGAGGAACCAGACTTGTCTTGGGAAGAGTCGTTGGAACATGGAAAGCACCTCACAGAGGTTGGAAGCCGAGACAACACCAAGCACCACCAGAACTGAGGAAGCCTCTTGCATGAGAGTAGGAGAAGAACTTAATGTAAGTCCAGTGGACTGATTGAAACAACTCTGGATGGCATTGAGGTGTAGCTTAACCCGGAAGACTTAAAAGCGATGTGTTAGCATTCTGTTTTGTGCTTTTCTTCGTGTTTCTGGTTCTTTCCTACAGGCGTGGTGCGTTCACGTAAGGGGGAGGCGTGACACTTCCCTGGCTGGAGGCAGACACACACCTTTGTTGGGTTCCCTAATCACACTCCCTACATCAGACGGGTCCACTTCCCTCCCGGACAACTGCCTCATGTTCGATTTCCTGGCCGTATCTCTGCTACCAGATCTTCTTCCTCGTTTGTGAAAAATCCATTCTGTTCGGCTACCCCCTGTTTTTCATTTTTGCTCTCTTGTGTTTTTTTTTTTTGGTCTGAGCGATTAAACCGTTGAAATTTTCCTTTCAAAGACTGCCCAAGGATTTTTGTCTGTAGTCTCACCTTAACACGAGGGCTAACTCAAAGGCCAAAGACGTGATCACTGCTTGGTTAGCATGCTAGACAGACAGACCACCCGACGGACCAACCGACAGCTATTTTTCCACTCCGTCACTCCCTCTTGTGTTCCCTTTCAAGCGGGATGCGTGTCAATACTGCCTCCTCCAACCGCACCAGGACGGGAGGAAGTGAGCGGGAACAGTGATCAATTTCAGATATGGCCCGCAGCTCAGCGTTTACCAACAAAAGAGATTTCATGCACTGTTAAAGCTATTGAGTGGCCAGTGGATTAGCTCACACTTCACATTAACCCTGAAACTCCACGACAAAGGCCCACTTAACAAATGCCCCACAACCTGCCCCCGTGTGGGCCCACTTAGGCTGTGATAGCATCAGAGGTAATTGAGACGCCTCAGAGACGACATTCAGGGGCGTTTAGGAGACTGGGACGTTTATGGAGGCGCGTCCAAACGCGGACTGGAGGACGGGGGTTTCTGTCGGGTGTGTTTATCGACTGAATGAACTCCCATTGAAAATAATTCACAAATAGCTGCTCACATTGTGAAATGCAAGAGTGAAAAGAGCGGTGTAATAACACGTCCCCAGTGACCACTTTTGATTACACATGCTATACAATGCTTTGAACCCATGGCTGTTAAAAAATAGCATTGACCAGAGGCTATAGATCCACTTAATTGGATTTTTCTGACTGAAGTAGGAGGTAATTATCTGAACACTGGCCACACTTTCAATACATCCCTCACAAGATACTCTTCCCTTTGAAGATTGAGGAGAAAAGGCTATTTGCATTATTAATTTGTCTGCTGCGTAACAATTTGCTTTCCAGACGACGGAGCGGCTGAAATATGGAACGGAAACACTATCAGCGAACGTGATAAATAGAATTCAGCTTGTTTTGAGTGTCAAGAACTTAAAAATCGTCTGTAAACATTCCTCTTATTTGCAAGACAAGCACTTACAGTCACAGAGAATATTTCCTACAGTCTTTTTCGGGGCACATCATCATCCATCACCGCCGTGTTACGACACAGACTGTGTAATTTGTTTGCCTAGTTTGCTCGCAGACGTTTGCTGAATCTTGCATTTCTTGGGTAAAAATTCAACAGGGGGGGGGGATAACAAGAGAGAAGACAGAAAGGAAGAAGTGGACCATTTCCAGAAATGACGTCGCTTCGTCTCGTGTGGTCGTCCCTCTGCTACTCAATGTACACCCACAAAATGCAGCGTGATTGCGCCAATGAATAAATGCAGCTTTATTTTCTTACGTCGGATTGTTATCGTGATGAATTTTTTTCACTGAAACGATTGCTTCTTAAAATGTGTTATTCACACCGTTGTGATTGAAAGGCTCAGTTCTCCAACATTTTCCTCACAGGTACTGTAGATTTGCTTTCTGCTGTACGTGCTGCCTATTGTGTTCCAATTCATTTCAAATTTTAATCAAAAATCATGATTCAAATGTTTCTCCCAGAATGCTTTTTTTTTGTTTCTTTTTTTTTTGTTTGAAACCTTTGAAGAGCAACAAATCTCCAGTAAATACATGTGCAATCAGAAATTGATCCTCACCATCATTGAACGTTTTGTGCTTCAGATGCTTCACTGGACTAATCTTAATTAATGAGGGTTCAGAACATGAAAATAAAAACTGAACTGAGTCACTGTGAGGAACATCTGAGGAACATCCTGAGATGGATTTTCAGAGATCTTTAATATCTTTTATCAAAATTCGTTGTGTGTATCCATCAAGATTAACGAACAATAAAGTATTTTTTACAAAGACAACTTTCAAATGAGATTTTCTTGGCGTGTTGCTGCTGTTTTTCATGTGTTACTGCTACAAACGGACTCAGTGGATCGTTGTGACCGCTGGCTTTGAGTGGGACAGGGTGCAGACGCAGAGAGGTCACACACACCTATTAAAGAAACCTATTAAAATGGCTACACACATTACTTAATTGGGTCACAAAAGGCCCATCTTATAAAAGTGTAAAAAAAAAAATGTAATACAGAAATATATTTTTTTTCTTTCAATGCATCAGATCTTTTCCATTACTGTAGACCTACCCATAGATATAAAGTTGAAAGAAAATTACTGGAAAAATGTCATATATTTAGCCTTTTAACTGACTGATTTATTGGGAGGGAAACACATAAAAGCAACCAAAATGGGCCCAAAACAGTTCCCAAGGGTTAAAGTAGAGAGAGCGGAACTTTATTGATCCCTTAAGGAGGTTCCCTCAGGGAAATTAACTTCTCCGTCGCACTACACACAGCACAGTGAGTACACAAAAACTCTGAAAAAGCACACAGAAAGCACCAGCACATAGAAAGTAGTACCAACACCAAATAGAAGGAGTAATAAATACCCCACCAATATACGAATAGAAATGCATAAATAGGCATAGGAATAAGAAGGCATAAATAAACAGGCCTAGATAAGCATGGTTGGAGTGAAGTGTCTGTAGTGTTTGCATTGTTTTTGGTGTATTATATATTGTCCTGTGACTTTAAACCAACTTCTTACCTAATACAGTAATCCCTCGCGCATCAACACGCTCAGCTTCACCACATCGCTTATTTTTAGTAAGTAGTCACGTGATACCGTACCCGCATTCTATTGGCCGATAGCATCGGAAAGTGCGCTACGTTCCGTGAGTCTCGGACTTCCGTGAGACACAAAAGTGCTTTAAACAGCCTATCAGAGTGTGGGAAAAAGGTAATACAGATAGAAGGTGGTTTAAAAAAACCTTCCTGCCACAAAACCTTTGTAACACATGCATTAACGTGACATTTTCACTTCAGGTAGATCAGGAAGTCTGAAAAAGTGCAAGAAAAACTGAGAAAAAAAAACAGTTTTTTTCTTGTGATTTACATTCACACTCGATGAAAGAAAAAGAGAAATATTTAAAAACGGTTAAATCTGTGTAACATTCAGCAGCAGAATCTTCTTCTTTTCCTTTTGGCTTTTCCCTTCAGGGGTCGCCACAGCGAATCAACCGCCTCCATCTAACCCTGTCCTTTGCATCCTCTTCTCTCACACCAACTACCTTCATGTCCTCTTTCACTACATCCATAAACCTCCTCTTTGGTCTTCCTCTAGGCCTCCTGCCTGGCAGTTCAAAACTCAGCATCCTTCTACCAATATATTCACTATCTCTCTTCTGGACATGTCCAAACCATCTCAGTCTGGCCTCTCTGACTTTATCTCCAAAACCTCTAACATGTGCTGTCCGTCTGATGTACTCATTCCTGATCCTATCCTTCCTGGTCACTCCCAGAGAGAACCTCAGCATCTTCATCTCTGCTACCTCCAGCTCTGTCTCCTGTCTTTTCCTCAGTGACACTGTCTCTAGACCAAACAACATCGCTGGTCTCACCACAGTTTTGTACACCTTTCCTTTCATTTTAGCTGAAACTCTTCTATCACACATCACACCTGACACTTTTCTCCACCCGTTCCATCCTGCCTGGACACGCTTCTTCACCTCTTTTCCCCACTCTCCATTGCTCTGGACTGTTGACCCCAAGTACTTAAAATCCTCCACCTTCTTGATCTCTTCTCCCTGTAACCTCACTCTTCCACTTGGGTCCCTCTCATTCACACACATGTACTCTGTCTTACTGCGGCTAACCTTCATTCCTCTCCTTTCCAGGACAAACCTCCACCTCTCTAGCTTCTCCTCCACCTCTTCCCTACTCTCACTGCAGATCACAATGTCATCTGCAAACATCATAGTCCATGGAGATTCCTGTCTAACCTCGTCTGTCAGCCTGTCCATCACCATAGCGAACAAGAAGGGGCTCAGAGCTGATCCCTGATGCAGTCCCACCTCCACCTTGAACTCCTCTGTCACACCTACAGCACACCTCACCACTGTCTTACAGTCCTCATACATGTCCTGCACCGCTCTAACATACTTCTCTGCCACTCCAGACTTCCTCATACAATACCACAGTTCCTCTCTGGGCACCCTGTCATAAGCTTTCTCCAGATCTACAAAAACACAATGCAGCTCCCTCTGGCCTTCTCTGTACTTCTCTATCAACATCCTCAAAGCAAATACTGCATCTGTAGTACTCTTTTTTGGCATGAAACCATACTGCTGCTCACAAATGCTCACTTCTGCCCTTAGTCTAGCTTCCACTACTCTTTCCCATAACTTCATTGTATGGCTCATCAGCTTTATTCCTCTGTAGTTGCCACAACTCTGCACATCTCCCTTGTTCTTAAAAATGGGCACCAGCACACTTCTCCTCCACTCCTCAGGCATCTTCTCACTATCTAAGATCCCGTTGAACAACCCAGTCAGAAACTCTACTGCCACCTCTCCTAGACACTTCCAAACCTCTACAGGTATATCATCAGGACCGACTGCCTTTCCACTCTTCATCCTCTTCAGTGCTCTCCTCACTTCATCCTGGCTAATCTTTGCTACATCCTGGTCCACAACAGTCACCTCTTCTAGTCTTTGTTCTCTCTCATTTTCCACGTTCATCAACTCTTCAAAGTACTCTTTCCATCTTCCCATCACACTGCTGGCACCTGTCAATAGACTTCCATCCCTATCCTTAATCACCCTAACCTGCTGCACGTCCTTCCCATCTCTATCTCTCTGTCTTGCCAGCCTGTATAGATCAGTCTCTCCCTCCTTACTGTCCAACCTAGCATACAAGTCATCATAAGCTTCTTGTTTGGCCTTTGCTACCTCTACCTTCACCTTACGCTGCATCTCCCTGTACTCCTGTCTACTCTCCTCAGTCCTCTCAGTGTCCCACTTCTTCTTAGCTAACCTCTTTCTTTGTATACACTCCTGTACCTCCTCATTCCACCACCAAGTCTCCTTATCTACTTTCCTTCCAGATGACACACCAAATACTCTCCTACCTGTCTCCCTGATCACATTAGCTGTAGTTGTCCAGTCATCTGGAAGCACCTCCTGACCACCCAGAGCCTGTCTTAACTCCTTCCTAAAGGTCATGCAACACTCTTCCTTTTTTAGCTTCCACCATTTCGTCTTCTGCTCTGTCTTTGTCCTCTTCATCTTCCTCACCACCAGAGTCATCCTACACACCACCATCCTATGCTGTTTGGCTACACTCTCGCCTACCATTACTTTGCAGTCACTGATCTCCTTCAGGTTACATCGTCTACACAAGATGTAGTCTACCTGTGTGCTCCTACCACCACTCTTATAGGTCACCCTATGTTCCTGCCTCTTCTGGAAGAAAGTATTCACTACAGCCATTTCCATCCTTTTTGCAAAGTCAACTACCATCTGTCCTTCTGCGTTCCTCTCCTGGATACCAAACCTGCCCATCACTTCCTCATCACCTCTGTTACCTGCACCAACATGTCCATTGAAGTCTGCACCGATGACAACTCTCTCACTTCTAGGTATGCTCTGCATCACTTCATCAAAGTCCAACCAGAATTTCTCCTCCTCCAGCTCACATCCTACCTGTGGAGCATACCCACTAACAACATTGAACATCACACCTTCTATTTCTAGCTTCAGACTCATCACTCTATCCGACACTCTTTTTACCTCCAGGACATTCCTAACAAACTCCTCCTTCAAGATAACTCCTACTCCATTTCTCTTTCTATCTACACCATGATAGAACAACTTGAACCCTGCTCCTAAACTTCTAGCCTTGCTACCTTTCCACCTGGTCTCCTGGACACACAGTATGTCTACCTTCCTCCTCTGCATCATGTCGACCAACTCTCTACCTTTTCCTGTCATAGTTCCAACATTCAACGTCCCTACTCTTAGTCCTATACTCTTGGCGCTCCTCTTCTCTTTCTTCGTGCGAACGCACTTTCCTCCTCTCCTTCTTCGACCAACAGTAATCCAATTTCCACCGGCGCCCTGTAGGTCAACAGCGCCGATGGCGGTCGTTGTTAACCCGGGCCTCGACCGATCCGGTATGGAAGTCATATGTTTGATTCGCATCTTTGATTTGGCAAAAGTTTTACGCCGGATGCCCTTCCTGACGCAACCCCTCTGTATTTATCCGGGCTTGGGACCGGCACAATAAGACACTGGCTTGTGCCCTCTTGCGGCTACATTATTCAGCAGCAGAATAATGACACAAAAACAATTTGAAGATATGATGTGAGACTTTCCATTAAGGCCAAAAACATTTGTTTTGCAAAGTTTATATTTTGTAATTTGCCTAAAAAAAAACCCCTCTGATATCTGGACTGAAGCAGGATTCCAACTGGACATTGAAGGTGTGTGACCCGCTATTTAACCTCAGACGAGTGGAGGCGCTTGATTTGCAGTGTTTCTAACACTTCCAGAACCCCTTGCACAAATTTATCAGATAAATTATAAAGGTAGAGACAATGAAAATGCAATAAATTCATATAATTAATCAGAGTAGATATATTTTTTTTTGGTTTTAACTTAAGTTTCTCCACTCAAATGACCTGCAGCATCTACTTCTTCCTTCACTGGAGCTCCTTTTGCTTAAAGCGTTCTCTTGTCTTAGCAGTTGCAATAATTAACTTGGAAAATGCGTCTTGCTTGAAAAAGTGCGCCAGTTTTCCTCAGATCAACATCCTAAGCTAGAGATTACAGCTGCTTTTGATCCGTTCTTCAACACAGATTTGCGTGAACGTGTGTTTTTCCTTCTGTCAACAATGGCGTGAAAAAAAATAAAAAGAAGAAGGAGTGATTAGCGAAAACAGAAATCTCATTATCTTCCAATGCAGAGGCTGACAGAAACAGTGCAGGATGTTGCACACACTTCCATATATGATGGATTTAAACCTGCAGTCTGGAAGCAAAAGCAGGTCCTGCTGGTGTGAATGAGTATCGGAGGCTGAATGGAGTGATTATCAGGGGGTATTCCGTCTTTATTTACCCATATTGATCTGCTTGTTACAATAGTCAAGATGAATGTTTGAGGGGGAAATTGGAAGCAATTGGCTTTGACACAACATGGTGTCTGATTCTTTTCGTATGTTAAACAGATGCTCTGTTCCTGCTACCCATAAACCACCTGTGCAATGACTGTTAAACATCCCTCCAAAGCCAGCCGCTAAATAATGAGGATGTGAATAGTGAATTCTATTACCTGCTAATCTGGTGCGCTCCGTGCCACGTATGAATTTCACTCACGTAGCTCAGAGGTTACGCTTTTCAGAGGCACCGAAATCGACAACAGCTGCTTCTCACTGGTTCTGGAATAAAACGATTAAGATGCTTGTAAATCTAATAATTCCTAACATACACATAAATAAAGGAACAAGATTCTAATACAAACACATGTACTTTGAAAATGAAACATAACACAATCATACAATATGATGGATGTAACTTATGTTTCTATCAGTGATTAGAATAAAGAGTTTATCATTTGGGTAAAACACAGCTGTATAATGACAGTAAAACAAAAGGTCCTACAGGAGAACCTGCAGATACGAGATCGATCAGGACACAATAGCTAGTTGGCGGATGGATACATCAGCTGAGACTGCATCTCGTTCTTTACCACGTGTTGGCGGATGGATACAACATCAGCTGAGACCGGATCTCGTTCTTTACCACGTGTTGGCGGATGGATACATCAGCTGAGACTGCATCTCGTTCTTTACCACGTGTTGGTGGATGGATACATCAGCTGAGACTGCATCTCGTTCTTTACCACGTGTTGGCGGATGGATACAACATCAGCTGAGACCGGATCTCGTTCTTTACCTCGTGTTGGTGGATGGATACGACATCAGCTGAGACTGCATCTCGTTCTTTCCCACGTGTTGGCGGATGGATACGACATCAGTGAGACTGCATCTCGTTCTTTCCCACGTGTTGGCGGATGGATATGACATCAGTGAGACTGCATCTCGTTCTTTCCCACGTTTTGGCGGATGGATACGACATCAGCTGAGACCGGATCTCGTTCTTTCCCACGTGTTGGCGGATGGATACAACATCAGTGAGACCGCATCTCGTTCTCGTTGGTGGAGCAAAGACGAACCTCGTGTGTTCACGTGACTTTTTGCGTTTTTCTTTTCATTCTTTATCATTGTTTACATAATATATCTGTAATTAATTATACACAGGTAAATCTTTATGTGTAATAGTTGATAAAAATATATTTTTTTTTTATAATTTAGGGGGTTTGGGGCTTTTTTAGGCTGGAACGGATTAAAATGATTTTAGTTATTATAAATGGGGAAACGTGTGAACCTCATATCTCGAGGTTCTACTGTATTATTATCTGAGGTATTACGAGAAAATCAACTTTCTTTGTGTGATCTTGTGTTTCTGACCTGATCAGTTATCATCAACATGTTGTAGTAAATATTTGCTTTGAAACACAGCCACGAAAAAAAAAAAAAAAAAAACTACACATGGCAACAAAAGTGGAACGCTTGTCCTTATTTCCCGCCGCCGCCGCTGGTGTGTGTCGCCGTCACGAGTGTGTGTCCTCGCGTCAGTTGTCTTGCATCCTACACTTTGTGTTATCAAACGCATCTATCTCCATAAACCCTCTGGATACACTCTCACGTGTTCGCCGGTATCTCTCCATCTCGCTCATATCTCTGCCTCCTCTCTCATGTGTGTTTGTAAAGTGCTGTTCAAGGCGCCGTGACAGAGTAAATGCTGCCACCAGCACCTGCTCCCCGAAGGTCACCCAAACCTCCTTCACAGCATCCACACACACATCCTGTCACACACACACACACAGAGTAAAACACTTCTGCTTTCACCAACAAGGTTTTGGTTTTCACGTATTCTTCCTATCAGACCTTAACAGCTGCAGAAATAAACTCGTCTCTCCTACACATCAACTCATACGGCGTTATATTTACGATTGATTGCCGGCTGTCGTGCATTATTCATGAGCGCAACCTTGTTCTCATGTAAAGTTGTCCTGTGCTTGTGTGTGTGTGTGTGTGTGTGTGTGTGTGTGTTTGTGTATCATTAACACATCTCCTCTGCAGGGAAAGACAACAGACCCCCAGGTCTCTTAGCGTTAGCAACCCCGCTGCCCACACGGATGTCACACCACTGTAATTAGCGGCGAGAGGAGCCGCCTCTGGCGCTGCTCACTGCTGGAGTCGCTGGAGAAGTCAGAACAATAGACTACATCTGTTTGCTTTTATTATTATTATTGTTGTTGTTGTTGTTGTTGTTGCTTTTATAGCTCGTTATTTCTCGTCCAAAAAACAAATATGACAATTTCTGATTGTCATTTTCGCTGTGGATCAACACGCCCACCGGCTAACGAGAACAGGAGGACTGCCAGAGCGCCTACGAAGGCCCATCGCAAATGTAGAAAAAGCAGGATAATTTAGTTTGAAATATAGAATCAGGCAGTTTTTTGGGAGCTCTTCTATAATCGGAGAAATGTCCACTTACTGCAGGAGTTGTTCCCCGTTTTTTTTCTTTTTTTTCTCGATGATACCAGCAGAGAGATAGAAGGTTGGTGGAGAAGGGAAAAAAACTTTTCCATTTGAAGTGAAAGTGAACCTGCAGTGTCAGTGAAGGATGGGAGGAAATTATTTGTTGCGCAGGGAGTTTGAATTGGTCGGGGGTGGGAGACGCGGGAGGCGAGCCGGCTGATTTTCATGAATTTAAAGAGGCTACTTTACAGGGTTAATATACATAAATGCCTCCTTTACATACACACACTCATCGCGTCATGCAGATTTCCAGGCATTTTTTTCAATTGGTGGTTGTCGGACATCCACGCGTTTCAGGATGATCTTGACCGTCCTCCATTATGGAATCAGCGCGAGGATGAAAGAGTCGGTCCCTACAGCGTGTTTGCTGTTCCAGTCATTTACATTAATCTTTTTTTTTTTTTTTTTTTACATTTTATATTAAAGCTTGGGAAAGTGTGTTTGTCATTCAAGATATCAAAGTAAGATCAATGAAATTGAATCCAATAAGTCACTTCTTTCTATTAAATACCAATAAATATGGGCTCATCCTTCAGCAGAGGGGTCAAATCTGCCTTCGTATAGGTGCAATATTTAAATTAGGGGTTATGTAAAATGTGTTGAGGCTTAACGTTGACCATTACATTATTTGGTGTGTCAAATAGCGGCCTATAGTTTCCATTTGTGCACATGTTGTTTGGTCGAGAGACAGTGTCACTGAGGAAAAGACAGGAGACAGAGCTGGAGGTAGCAGAGATGAAGATGCTGAGGTTCTCTCTGGGAGTGACCAGGAAGGATAGGATCAGGAATGAGTACATCAGAGGGACAGCACATGGGCCGATAATGTGACCCAGTCTGAACAGAGCCTGATCGCATTTGGACACTTGCTAAAAACAGCGTGAACAGTCAGTCCTAAAAACTGGATATGGAAGGAAATCAGATATGCCTGCAGTGTGAACGCAGCCTTAAGGACCTGACCTCCTTTACAGTCTCCCCATCTGAAAAAGGCCTTTTTAGGTGTTCCTAATATCCTCCGTACCCTCAGCGAACACTCGAACGCCTCTCGCTGTGCTGTGAGGGAATAAGACCGGACCTCATGGATGACTCATACTGGGCTCGGAGCTCATTTATTTCCTGCAGCCGTACGGCGGACTTCGGGTAACTTCCTTTGAAGAGAGTCCGTGTTTTGCTTGGTAATGGTGCTTAATATTTCCACTTCTGACAACTACAGCCGGCTCTTTGACAAATTAGGCACGCCAGCCTCATTGAGCAAGAATAAATGCATATATTTGTGTTCAGTCGTCTCAGAAGACTTTTAAACTGTTAATGTTCCGTTTTTTCTTGGCTTAATCTTAACTTTAGTTGCAGACGACAGCGATCTGAGTTGGGGAGTACGATCCTACCTGATCAATCCCCTGTTTGAAGACAAAAGTTAAAAATATAGTATGTTTACTCATCCCTGCTTAAAACCTCTCACAAACTGGTGGAGGCATTGGTGTCTGAGTTAAGGTTGAACTATTTCAGATCCCATTGTCAATACCATAAACTGTGAGTTAAAATTCGTCTGGAGAGCAAAAGACTGTTTGAATAGTTGGATGCAGCCATTGATCACACCCAAACTTTTAATGAGAACTCAGAGAACATTTTTAAGAGAGCCAATCAGTACTTGTTTTTAATCAGGAAGCTGAGACGTTTGGGCCCTAGCCAGCACAGACTTGGAGCGGCACGCTTAGAGTCTGTTGCTATCATTTAACAAAACAGCTTGGAAAGCAACTTGGGTGTAAAGTGCAAACGCAAACTCTCTGAAATTGTTAACATTGCAGGGATGGTGATTGACAAGTGCAAAAACAGCTTTGCAGTGTATTTGACAGGACTGCACACAGAGAGGCTAAACATATAACTGCTGCAGTCTGAGCCGCTCCCACGGGGCTGTCAGGTCTGGATCCCAAGGGCCAGCCGGTACACGGGTAACAGGTCCTTTATGTCTCGTTCCATTCAGGCATTTAACACCAGAAAGACTACATCACAGCACAATCAATCAATCAATCAATCAATCAATCAATCAATCAATCAATCAATCAATCAATCAATCAATCAATCAATCAATCAATCAATCAATGAACCAACCAACCAATCAATCAATCAATCAATCAATCAATCAATCAATCAACCAATCAATCAATCAATCAATCAATCAATCAATCAATCAATCAATCAATCAAGTAATCAACCAACCAGCCAACCAACCAACCAATCAATGAACAGCCAGCCAACCAACCAACCAACCAACCAATCAATGAACCAACCAACCAACCAACCAATCAATCAATCAATCAATCAATCAATCAATCAATCAATCAATCAATCAATCAATCAATCAATCAATCAATCAATCAATCAATCAATCAATCAGCCAGCCAGCCAGCCAGCCAGCCAACCAACCAACCAACCAACCAACCAACCAACCAATCAGCCAACCAACCAACCAATCAATCAATCAATCAATCAATCAAAATCTTACACCATAGAGAATTTACAGATTTAAAGATTGAATTCCACACAGGTGACGATCAGGAGAGTTGTCTGAGGATTTGTGTTTGATTCACATCCTTTTAGAAAAAAGGCCCCTCTGGTCCTGAACCTTTTGTACGACAGAAGTCTTGAGCGTTCAGGGAAGCACTTTGTAGTTTAGAGTGAATGAAATATGAAGAGGATAATCTGAAAGACAAAGAAGCCTGAAGTGGTTGATTTGCAGCCCTGTGTGATATTCTGCTCTAATAAAAGCGACCACTGCGTGTCTCACAAATCTGAAACGGAGTCTTTTATGAGTTCTGCGCCGCTGTGCTCGCTTTATTCCTCTCTTCACTAACTCTTCTTCTTTTTTTCCCCCCAACACTTCCATTCGCACTGACCTCTAGTCTGGGAATGGCTTTTAGCAGTGTCACAGGTCCTTGCAAGGGAAACAACCTTGCGAGTCGGAGGCCTTCGGGGGGCCTTCGGGGGATGTTAGGTCAGGAGGTCTGTCTGGCTGGCGCGTCCCGACGGTGAGTGCTCTGTTCTGTGTCACCGAGAGGAGGAGGTCTGGTCCAGGTTTGAAAGCATCGGGTCTCCTGAGGAGACTCCTCTGAAAGATCACAAGGAGAGTAAAAGAGGACACGGACCTTTCCCGATGACGGGAAACTGATTGAATGCCAGGAAACAAGCATTGCTGCCATTGATTTTAAACAGACTGTGCCCGTTTTATGAAGTGCCCACACATTATACATGTTTACATGTGTCTGACAGTCTCTCAGCGCCGGGTGCCAACGGCCACTGGGGTAGTCCATAGATTCAAACGCGGATGATTGGTGTCGCCATTTAAATTTTATTGCCATAGTTACTCAGCACAGAGCTCATTTGAAGTAGAGTTACATCTCATTCCAGGGTCTCATCCGACTCGCATTGATGATCTTTACCGTTATGTGTTTTGGGATTTTTCTGGTGCCACTTAGATTCTTTTTATTCTATTTTTGAAGCGCCAAAGAATCATTGTTATAAAATTAGAAAATAATATCCCACTTTGTCATATTTATCACTCATCTATCCTAAAGTTAACACCCCCCCTCCCCCTCCCCTGTGTCATAGCAGGTTTGTGCTGATATATCTGAGCATACATGCTAAATGACTGCCTGGAGGTATAGTAGAAATCACTTTCATGTAGTCCCCGTTGTATTTCTGACAAGGTTAAAGTGTCTGTGTTAAACAGTTTGCTGCTGATTTTGAATGACAAAAGAAGAACAAAGTAAATTAGACATGTAAAAACAGAGAAGTCAAAAAAATTACACAGCCTATTGTTGTCGGAGGCGATAATATGTGCCGAGAGATTTGAGTCGTTCTGAAATAATTGTATTCGCAATTTGCCGTATAGCACAAAAGGAGAAGAAAAATGAACGCCAGGCGCTTTTGTGTGTTCCCTGCCTCACCTGCTCTCCAGCGGCACGCGTTCACAAAGAGGGTTGATGCTGCATATTTTAATCAGTCAGTCTTTCTCAACCTTTGTCTGCCGCTGTGAAGCAAATGAGAGGTAAACAAATGATGTATAGGGACGCTGACAGGGTCTGCAGTTGTTCCTAATGGAGACAGAATCCACTGCGCAAATGTTCCTCAGAGGTTTTCCAGATAAACGCTTTCTTTTTTTTATTTTTTTTATTTTGTGTTTGTTTGTTGGCAGCTTTGTTTGTTCAAATGTCTGTAGAAGAAATTGGACTACATGCACATTTGGCAAAAGTTAAAAGCAGTAAAAAGAACATGATGTTTATAAAACTTAAAAAAAATCATTGGAGTACGACTGCCTCGTTTTTCACCACCTGACAGCGCCTCGACAACGTAACACATCTAAAAAAAAAAAGTGGATCCAAACACTTAATTGTCAGATCATCTGACAATTAAGTATTCTGTTTATTTCTTGTGTCAAACTCAAGGCCCCGGGGCCAAATGTGGCCCACCACCTTATTCAATGTGGCCCCGTGAGAACATAAAAGGTCATAAAAGTGTACTTTGATCAAAACTACATTTCCCACAATGCAGTAATAAGTAAGCCCATTTTAACTTCTTGACTTTCTTTGATGTTATTTTTCTTTTGTCACTTGAATATTTAGCAGAATTTATTTTACAACCTAAATAAACATATTTTTTTCTGTGCAACTATAATGTTTGTAACTTGAACAAGTAATAAATTCAGAATTATTTAGTTACATTTATGTTACATTCCATTGAGTTACATTTAGTTACATTTATTAGTTACATCTGGCCCTTTGAGGACAGCCGTGATGCTGATGAAAATGCAACTTTTTTCATGCTGCATGGAAAAAAAAAATTGTGTTCAACACTTTTATAAGCAGAACAACTCTGTAACAACTCCGAGAACGACAGGAGTGAGGACCGGGACGTGTGGAAATTCATGCCATCCCTCCTGGAGGACCACCTGTCAGAGTTCTCCACCAGGGGGCAGCGCGTCCCGGTCTGACCAGAACTGGCGTTGACGTCTTTGGCGAGGAAAGTGAATGAAAGAATGAATAAATAAATTTATGACTCATAAAGAAAGAAACAGGCAAACAAGTATTCAATTGTCAAGCACGTTTATCGACGCGTCTTCGACGTGGAGCTGTTATACGTCAGGAAAAAAGGCGATTTTAACTCCGTCGTTTCTGTTTGTATATATAGACACGGGTCACATGCTTGGACGTAAAGGCGGTTTTTGTCGCAGGGCGATGCCCCCCCCCCCCCCCCGTGGATAGAAAATGTTGCGGATACAGTGTCCACATGACAACTTTGGCCAGCGTTTTCAAAAAGTTGCGTTTTCGTCCCGGATATCTGCATAGAAGGCGTAACCACAACAAAAACGTTGCGATTTCAGAAAGGTCCGGCACCATGTGGACGGGGCTTGGGTTTTGACACCCTGGATCTAACCTATCACGTCGTTCCAGATCCTGCCCAGCTTGTAATCAGTTCATTCCATTCACCTGCTTTTCCCCGACTCACCTGCAGACACTCTTCTAATCAGCCACCACCCTTTATACACCCAACTTACCCGTAGCTCTCTGCCAGGTTGTTTAGTGTTCACCCTGACTCTCCAGCCTTTATTACCCACTGTAGTTTTGACTGCTGTGTCTAATTTTTGCCTTTTTTGCCTGCCCCTTGTCTGATTTGTCTGCCTGTTTTGGACTGCTTTACCCTCTACCTGACCTCTGCTTGTCAAATTGAATATTCTGAGATTCCCAACCTGGCTGCTGCCTGTCTTGTTGAATTCTGACTCCGGGCCCTGCAACGACCTGGCGTCTCATCCGGGGTGTACCCCGCCTCTTACCTATAGACATCTGAGATAGGCTCGCAAGTTGTGCATTGGATAAGTGGCTAAAAATTAGATCATCTCATCTTCAAGATGAATGAATAAACTGACTCCTCTTCCTCCTCAAATTTAATGCAACACAGTTGAAGACGTGAGTTTGGATCTTCAGTGACTTCTGAAAATGTCCATAAATCTATAAATGTTCAGATAAATGTTAGTCTGTACATAAATCAAAAAATCTCTTAATGTGTCATAAATCTTTTATTATGTTCTTAAATCTGCAAATGTGTAAACAAATCTGGCATTACGTACATAAATCAATAAATCTGTCAATACGTAATGTAAAACATTATGTAAATAAATCATAGAATGTTTTATCACTTTATGTAGACAAAATGATTTTTTTGAAGATGAATTATAAGTATTCACTAATAATTGTTGCCTGTAACAAAATCTTGTTTACAGACTATCGACTGACGCAGCGTTTCAAATTAATCTTGTCATGTTTTCAATTACGCAGCACGCTCAAGTTTTACCACTAAGCCTGTTCTTCATGAGCACGCCGATCCTGAGCCGTTAAAACGTGTGAAATTGAATAGTTTCATCTCATTTGTGAGAGCCGACCGTTAAGAGATCAAAGTGTAAACTGGGGTAAATTGAAATCTGCACTGATGATATTTCTTCTCATGTACTCACATTACCTTAAGGTAATGGGGATGACACGAAGATACGAAGACGTTTTTGAACAAATTTTAATTTCTCTGGGCTGAACTTGTTCCTTGCTTCACCGTCGGGTTCTGAAACACCTCGATGACACATGTCGTCGATTTTTGGTAGGCAGTCACATGATACCGTATGCGCATTCTATTGGATGACGGCATCCAAAAGTGCGCTATGTTCTGTGAGTCTCGGACTTACATGAGACACAAAAGTGCTTTAAACCAGTGGTCACCAACTTTTTTTGCGCCACGGACCGGATTCATCGAAGACAATATTTTCAAGGACCGGTCTTCATTTGCTCAATAATCGTTAATGACACCAGGACAGCTGTAGTCTAATAATAAATCATCCACAGTGGCTTTATGTAAAATGAGGACATCAACAGACAATAAACAACCTTTTTTTCAGAAATTGATAATCAACATTTCTGTAAACGACATAATTGTAAGAAATAATTATATTAAAAATATAGTGAAATATAGTGACTTACAATCAGTTCATTCAACATAGAAGTAATACTGATCATTTCAATAAAAGGGTGAACAAGTCAATCAAACAATCAAATTATTGATTACAATAATTAGTGATTACAACAATGAGGATTAGTGGTTGGGGGCCGCTGATCTAGGGGTAACGGAGACAATGACACCTGAAGTGTGTTCTGGACGTCCGGTCTACTCCAGTTTGGTTTTCTTTACGGTCACTGCAGAAAATCCCACTTCACAGAGACAGGAGGTTGGAAATGGAAGCAGGGATTAAGATTCTTTTCGGGCGATCTCAGGATAATCTGCCTAGACTTTAATCCAGAACACTGGCGCGGTTGTGGGCACTTAATTTTAGGGGTAACGGCTGGTAACCTGTCACGTGACCCAGACCTGTCGAGCGCGACAGACGCATGCATTCGTCTGTGGGTCATTCAGCACAGACGTCACTTTTCAAAATAAAACATCCTTCAGACTCCGAAATAAATGAAACTGAAGTAATGGAAATTTTTTTTTTTCTGTGCGGCCCGGTCCCAAATGACCCATGGATTGGTACCGGTCCGTGGCCCGGGGGTTGGGGACCACTGCTTTAAACAGTCTGTCAGCGTGTGGGAAAAGGTAGTAGAGACAGAAGGTTGTTTAATATCAGTATGGGGAGGGTTCATAAATGTTTAAATTACCGTAAATAATAAAATACATAGTTTGTCGCTATATCGCGGAATTCGTTACACGCGTGTGGTTCCTGGATCGCGTTAACCGTGAGGAACGAGGGATTACTGGACCTCTAAAGAGGTAATCATGAGTTTCTGCAGGAGTTAAAGTGTTAATTCAGGCTTTTCCTCCCCTCTAAACAACAATCTACTTCCATCTGGTCTGTCATATGTGACCCACATTTTTGTATATGGCCCCCCCATCCCCTGAGCCAACCTGTCAGATCTGAACCATCCCGAGGCATTTAGCAGGGTTTGCCCCAGCTGAACCCTGGTCCACCTCACACCTCCTCAGGGGGGCGTTTGTCACAGCTCGGCATGATCTCCAGCTGACCCCCCCGCCCCCCAGGCCCAGGGTGGTACGAAGGAGGGGAGGTGGAAGTCGTAGAAGACAACAAGACACAAAAAGCTTGTGAAAAGCACACACGTGTACGCCAGCACACGTGTCACCCCCACTGTACGCGCTTCCTCTTTTGTTACAGTAAACGTGTAAACAGGGAACTTAAACTCTTGTTTCGCATCAAAACAAGGTGAAACAGACTCGAACCAACAACCACCTCTTTATTAACAGCCTCTCAGTAATTAAACGGAGATACTGGATTCTAACTGAATGGGTGTTGGGGTTACGGGGACCCTTTTAACCACGTGTGTGGGAGGACTGGAGCTATTATACTTGTTTTTACCCTCCTGCAGGTAGCTGATAACTGCCCCCTATCTGGCTCTGGTATCTGCTGGATAAAAATAAATGCGGACATTGTTTACATGGAGATACTGTAGAGCACAAAATTAATAATAAGTAATTCATGATGAAAGAGCTCGGCTATAAAGATAGGGTTAGCGAGAACGAATTGCCCTGTTGGCGATGCTATAAACACTGAAATAAAAGTGTCAGGAGTTAGGAGGTGCTTTAAAGTTTAAACTGTGCTAGTGATAATGATGCAGGGCGTAGTGCTCTCTAAGGGGGGGTTTATTCATTTATATAGAAGATAATCATCCCTGCATATTCCATTTATCAACTGAAGGAAGTATAAGTCTATTACGCTTATCTTCAAGACTATGCTGCTATCGCGGTAATCTCTGTATTTGGGTAAAGAACTGGACATTCGTGTGTTTTGGGGTATTTTGAGAAGTTTTAACATCGTCAGAAGTTTACTGGAGGATAAAACCAGGACCAAGGACCGAAGCAGGATCCACACCTACACAAAAACCCAACGTCACCAGTGTTCATTTGGAGTCACTGTCCTTTTTGTTCCGTTTTGGTCTCCACCGCAGCATTAGAAAAATCTCTGTCACCAACAGCTACAACTAGTCCTCAAAATACCTACATCTGACTTACAAACATCTGACTTATGAACATTCGTAGACACGAACAAAGGCCCCCCTGCCGTATCCAACTACTGTAGTTCACCTTTCTGCCACAACCCCTGCTGAGCAGCATAACATTAACACACCACAGATTCAGATTTCACATGTCATGTTAACATGACTCAGCAGATCTCAGACTCAGTTAACAGTTTGCTCTGATGTCACTTCCTGTGGTCTTTTGGTCTTACCTGTTGGCGTCATCTGCAGCGTTTCTGTGTTGTTTTAATGTCCTGTAATTGTTTACTGTTAATCTGAGGGAATAGAACTTCAGTATTTAGAGTAGTACTAACATTACTTTAGTATTTGGAGTGGTAAAAACATTACTTTAGTAATAAAGTAGTAATGACATTACTTTTGTATTTAGAATAGTAATGATATTACTTTTGTATTTAGAGTAGTAATGACATTACTTTAGTATTTAGAGCAGTAATGACATTACTTTAGTATTTAGTGTAGTAATGACATTACTTTAGTATTTAGAGTAGTAATGATATTAGTATTTAGAGTAGTCATGACATTAGTATTTTAAGCAGTAATGACATTACTTTAATATTTAGAGTAGTAATGACATTACTTTAGTATTTAGAGTAATAATGATGAAGTGATGCAGAGCATACCTAGAAGTGAGAGAGTTGTCATTGGTGCAGACTTCAATGGACATGTTGGTGCAGGTAACAGAGGTGATGAGGAGGTGATGGGCAGGTTTGGTATCCAGGAGAGGAACGCAGAAGGACAGATGGTAGTTGACTTTGCAAAAAGGATGGAAATGGCTGTAGTGAATACTTTCTTCCAGAAGAGGCAGGAACATAGGGTGACCTATAAGAGTGGAGGTAGGAGCACACAGGTAGACTACATCTTGTGTAGACGGTGTAACCTGAAGGAGATCAGTGACTGCAAAGTAGTGGTAGGCGAGAATGTAGCCAAACAGCATAGGATGGTGGTGTGTAGGATGACTCTGGTGGTGAGGAAGATGAAGAGGACAAAGACAGAGCAGAGGACGAAATGGTGGAAGCTGAAAAAGGAAGAGTGTTGCATGACTTTTAGGAAGGAGTTAAGACAGGCTCTGGGTGGTCAGGAGGTGCTTCCAGATGACTGGACAGGTAGGAGAGTACTTGGTGTGTCAACTGGAAGGAAAGTAGATAAGGAGACTTGGTGGTGGAATGAGGAGGTACAGGAGTGTATACAGAGAAGGAGGTTAGCTAAGAAGAAGTGGGACACTGAGAGGACTGAGGAGAGTAGACAGGAGTACAGGGAGATGCAGCGTAAGGTGAAGGTAGAGGTAGCAAAGGCCAAACAAGAAGCTTATGATGACTTGTATGCTAGGTTGGACAGTAAGGAGGGAGAGACTGATCTATACAGGCTGGCAAGACAGAGAGACAGAGATGGGAAGGACGTGCAGCAGGTTAGGGTGATTAAGGATAGGGATGGAAGTCTATTGACAGGTGCCAGCAGTGTGATGGGAAGATGGAAAGAGTACTTTGAAGAGTTGATGAACGTGGAAAATGAGAGAGAACAAAGACTAGAAGAGGTGACTGTTGTGGACCAGGATGTAGCAAAGATTAGCCAGGATGAAGTGAGGAGAGCACTGAAGAGGATGAAGAGTGGAAAGGCAGTCGGTCCTGATGATATACCTGTAGAGGTTTGGAAGTGTCTAGGAGAGGTGGCAGTAGAGTTTCTGACTGGGTTGTTCAACAGGATCTTAGATAGTGAGAAGATGCCTGAGGAGTGGAGGAGAAGTGTGCTGGTGCCCATTTTTAAGAACAAAGGAGATGTGCAGAGTTGTGGCAACTACAGAGGAATAAAGCTGATGAGCCATACAATGAAGTTATGGGAAAGAGTAGTGGAAGCTAGACTAAGGGCAGAAGTGAACATTTGTGAGCAGCAGTATGGTTTCATTCCAAAAAAGAGTACTACAGATGCAGTATTTGCTTTGAGGATGTTGATAGAGAAGTACAGAGAAGGCCAGAGGGAGCTGCATTGTGTTTTTGTAGATCTGGAGAAAGCTTATGACAGGGTGCCCAGAGAGGAACTGTGGTATTGTATGAGGAAGTCTGGAGTGGCAGAGAAGTATGTTAGAGCGGTGCAGGACATGTATGAGGACTGTAAGACAGTGGTGAGGTGTGCTGTAGGTGTGACAGAGGAGTTCAAGGTGGAGGTGGGACTGCATCAGGGATCAGCTCTGAGCCCCTTCTTGTTCGCTATGGTGATGGACAGGCTGGCAGAGATAGTGAATATATTGGTCGAAGGATGCTGAGTTTTGAACTGCCAGGCAGGAGGTCTAGAGGAAGACCAAAGAGGAGGTTTATGGATGTAGTGAAAGAGGACATGAAGGTAGTTGGTGTGAGAGAAGAGGATGCAGAAGACAGGGTTAGATGGAGGCAACTGATTAGCTGTGGCGACCCCTGAAGGGAAAAGCCGAAAGGAGAAGAATAATAATAATAACATTACTTTAGTATTTAGAGTAGTAATAACTACTTTAGTATTTAGAGTAGTCATGACATTTCTTTGGTAATTAGAGCAGTAATAACTTTAGTATTTCGAGCAGTAATGACATTACTTTAGTATTTAGAGCAGGAATGACATTACTTTAGTATTTAGAGTAGTAATGATATTTAAATTACCTCAAATAGAGGTTATACATTGAAATTTAATAAATAGCGACTTATGAATAATTCAACTTATGAACAACCTCTAGGAACCAGTTGTGTTCGTATGTTGAGGACGACCAATACTTGAAGAAACCGCCTCATTGTGTTGGGGCTGGCAGCAGATTCTAGTTCAGCTATATTTTTCTGTGTATGAATCTCATGGGGGGGGGGGGGGTGTCCAGGCCTGTGTTTTTACTTCCTCTCCTTCACATCATCCATAACAGCCTGAATGGTCTCACCCTCAATTTGTGTTCGCCGCTTTCACCGGGATGCAGCGAAGGGACGTCACGGCACTTACACATGCAGCTGCTAAAAGCTGACCCCCATTGACTCTCACCTCTGGGCAACACGGAAAAACATCCTCATCCCAGCATGCAATAGCTGCCTCATGCGTGTTCCTGTGCACGTGTGGAAACACGTCAACCACGCAAGATGATCTCTCTGAAGCTAGAAAGGAGATTCTGGTGCAACAGGATTTAATTGTGCAGAGACAAAACGGCATTTCAGGGCTCCTGTTTCTCGACATTTTGGATGATTTTAATTCATCACTGAAGATTTTAATCTTTGAAAGTTGTCATTTTCATCTTAAGATGGGAGCAACATGCAGAAAATGAGTGAGCTGACGTCTGATGTCAACCTGAAGAGGACGTGGCTTTGAGCTGGACTTCTGCATCAACACCCTGTTAGTAGAGATAATCCCCCATAAGCATCATCGTGGGTTTGAACTAAAGACCAGACCGGTGGGATCAGCCCCCGTCGGCGCCGAACCGTGACTCCTCGCTCTCCATCTTATCGCCGGAGAATAAATGAAACGAAAACGAATCAAGAATCATCGTCTATTTTTAAAATAATGGCGTCCGGCGTCCATTTAGGCCAAGATTATCTGAGGTTTTCTTCTGTACACACAATTAATATGTTCACTGCTCAACCAACCAGATGATTATTTGTTTATTCGTCTTTTGTTGACTGCTTACAATCTCCCCTCGGAGTCGGTGCTGGCCCCCCCATGTTAATTATTTTGTCAGCCCTCATATCTCTTTTAATTGTGGTGGGTTTGTTTATCTTGGAGATCAAATTGAGCTTGGAGAGATTGTGGGCGGCTGCCAGCGCCGATCAGCAGGAGGACGGATGATGAATGCAGATCAAACCGTCTGGCAAACGAAAGGGGGGGGGGGTCACGCCGAACGGATGTATGGATGACGTGATCGGGTTCACGCACCTGTTATAATCCTGTTCAAACAGGTTGTCAGACATGCAGGGTGGATAACAGCTGCTCAGCAAACAAAAAGGTTATTTTAATAATAAAACCCACAGATTATCAAACTGTTATTCCTATAATTGTTTCAGATTTATTCTCTGTTTTATCGCAGCCCAGAGGATTCTCTTTCTTTAATTCAATAATTGCTTCCGAGTGTTTTTATATAAATCTAGCTCAGGTTCTGGATTACATTTCGAGTACAGGTAAAACTCGGCTGACGTCGTTTTGGAGTTACGTTTCGATTATATGTCAGTTTTCAAAAAATAAAAAATAAAAAAATCTACTTTACAAATATTGGAATCATATATAATATCAATTTAAAAAAAAAAAATTAACTCTTAATATGTTATTTTGAATTAACCAGTTTTAATGTTGTTTTCATTCATCTTTGACGTAAGTTGCAGGTTCATACATACATACATGTACCATTTCAGTGTTGTTGATTTTAATATATTTATCTTCATATTTATATTTTCGTCATTTTTCTCCACTTTACATCTGTCCAACACAAATACTGGAATCATAAAATCACTAGTAAACCATTAAAAGCACATAATATCATGTTCTTCTTCTTCTTCTTGTTTTTCGGCTTTTCTCTTCAGGGGTCGCCACAGCGAATCAACCGCCTCCATCTAACCCTGTCCTTTGCATCCTCTTCTCTCACACCAACTACCTTCATGTCCTCTTTCACTACATCCATAAACCTCCTCTTTGGTCTTCCTCTAGGCCTCCTGCCTGGCAGTTCAAAACTCAGCATCCTTCTACCAATATATTCACTATCTCTCCTCTGGACATGTCCAAACCATCTCAGTCTGGCCTCTCTGACTTTATCTCCAAAACCTCTAACATGTGCTGTCCCTCTGATGTACTCATTCCTGATCCTATCCTTCCTGGTCACTCCCAGAGAGAACCTCAGCATCTTCATCTCTGCTACCTCCAGCTCTGTCTCCTGTCTTTTCCTCAGTGACACTGTCTCTAGACCAAACAACATCGCTGGTCTCACCACAGTTTTGTACACCTTTCCTTTCATTTTAGCTGAAACTCTTCTATCACACATCACACCTGACACTTTTCTCCACCCGTTCCATCCTGTCTGGACACGTTTCTTCACCTCTTTTCCACACTCTCCATTGCTCTGGACTGTTGACCCTAAGTACTTAAAATCCTCCACCTTCTTGATCTCTTCTCCCTGTAACCTCACTCTTCCACTATTTCTAGCTTCAGACTCATCACTCTATCTGACACTCTTTTTACCTCCAGGACATTCCTAACAAACTCCTCCTTCAAGATAACTCCTACTCCATTTCTCTTTCTATCTACACCATGATAGAACAACTTGAACCCTGCTCCTAAACTTCTAGCCTTGCTACCTTTCCACCTGGTCTCCTGGACACACAGTATGTCTACCTTCCTCCTCTGCATCATGTCGACCAACTCTCTACCTTTTCCTGTCATAGTTCCAACATTCAACGTCCCTACTCTCAGTCCTATACTCTTGGCGTTTCTCTTCTCTCTCTTCGTGCGAACGCACTTTCCTCCTCCCCTTCTTCGACCAACAGTAATCCAATTTCCACCGGCGGCCTGTAGGTCAACAGCGCCGATGGCGGTCGTTGTTAACCCGGGCCTCGACCGATCCGGTATGGAAGTCATAGGTTTGATTCGCATCTTTGATTTGGCAAAAGTTTTACGCCGGATGCCCTTCCTGACGCAACCCTCTGTATTTATCTGGGCTTGGGACCAGCACAATAAGACACTGGCTTGTGCCCTCTTGCGGCTACATTACATAATATCATGTTACGGTACAATAAATCTGAATAAAACATATCATACTATTATCCGGTAGCAACCCCCGTGACCCACAATGAGGAAGAAGCAGCTGAAGACCAAGACGGAGACGTTTTTTCTGTACTATATTAAAAAATAAAATTTAATTGTCAGCTTAAAATAGATTCATATTAACCAAATTATTGAAAATGCATTCATAAAGAAAGTTCAGTGCAGAACTGGGAATACTTATCTACAGTTTAACCTGGAGACGAGTTCATTCGACTTACATCACAACATAAGATGAGGTTTACCTTGATTGGAGTATTTCTGTCCTTCATTAGCTGAAATATTCAGGGTGGAAATATTATCATTTCCTCTGTAAAGTCTAATTAATCACTGCCGCTGACATCGTCCCCTGCAGGTAAAACAAGATGACTCCAGTCGTCACATTAGTTTAATTTTAAATAACAAGTTTTGAGTTTTGCTGTTGTAAGTTTTGTTTTACTTTTTTCTAATTGATTCTGAATTTTACTGTATATTCAAATGTTACAGTATTTATGCTGTAACATACAGACTAGCTGCAAAACAAAAAGACTGTATCGTATGAAACATGTTGTTGATGTTGCTTCGCTTCTGAACGTGGCTTTCCATAATGATTTCAACTCCTGTGAGCTTCAAAAAGAAATGCATTTAAGCATTTTTTTAAAAAACATAAATGTTAAAAAAAAAAAAACCCAACTTTTTTATAGTTCATCAAAAGAAACGATGCGTCTGCAGGTGCAGGAAAACTCTCCTCTTGAAGGATATAAAGCAGTTTTTTTTTTAAAAAATCATTTAAAAGTAACTGTGAATGTAAATAAAGTTACATTTAAAGGATTCCGCTTTGATCTTCCACCAAACCGCTGACTCGGCATCTCTGATTGTTCCGTCTATTCACGCCATGATTGGAATATTTCTTTAAGCTTATAGAGGAGGTCAGAAAAGTAATTAACCTTGTTCTGTGTGCATCAACAGAGGAGCTGAGTGCTCTCTCTGCTCTCTCTCTTTCACACACACACACACACACACACACACACACACACACACATGCACACGCACACACATGCTCATGTTAACTCCACTTTGCAGAGTGACACGCGGACAGACGGATGCTGACGTTTCAGTAATGACACGGGAGCAGGAAGGGGATGTTTCTGTGGTTTGTCTTCACTTCCTGTTGGTTCTCCTGTCCATCCTGGTTTCTTTAATCCCAACTTTTCCTCGCTGTTCCCTCCCCTATCTTCCCTCCCACCGGCCGTTCCCGTCTCTAGACCCGGACCGTTTCATTTTATGAAAATGCACACAGGTGTTAGCGGGCCTTAATGGCGGGGGTAATTCTCCCCCGTCGTCTGAGCCGACCACCTGGAGACTTTCTCCACGAAGGCTGAGTGATTTCTCGCTGTGCACTTAAATGCTGCAACCTCTCCTCTGCTTTGACTCTTGTGGTTTCCACAAATAAGCTTGTTACATCCCATAATGCTCCCCCTACCCTTTCGCAACGGGGTGTTTATTCTTTGCTGAAGGCGCTAATGCGAACAAATGTTTCACAGATTTTTCACTTTCCATTTGGCGGCTTCCTTTAATTGCATGCGGGGGCTGTTTTTCAAAGTGTGACCCCGAGTTCGTCTGTAAGGAAAAGCATCGATGTTTTAAGGGTGGGTTTGATGAAATGGACAAAATACGTACGAGCAAACCTTGGTTTTCGGAACGCTTTAGACATCAAACAAATCGGAATTCGACCGAAAAATTCTGAATTTTTTTTGTCTTACAAGTCGAACAAAATTTGGAAGTCAAACGCGAAACGAACGCCTTTTTCTCGCCGCCAAGCGCGATGAAGGCGAGAAAAGTCGAGAGGAAACGTGACGGTAATGTCCTTTTTATTTTAGTTTACTCTATTCAATAATTTTTCTCTTAATCTGCGTTCCATTGCCTATAAGTTACGAGTTACGCTACCGTAAACTTCTGTCCAAAAGACGACGGTAACTCGTACCTTATGCTAACCTGATTACGTCTTTCTTTCTCGTGTTTTGTTTCTTTCTTTTACATTTCTTTGATATGTTTCATAACTATACAATTTGATTTATAAATGACATTATGAAATAACATATTATGTTAAAAAACGGTAGTTTTCTAGCGTCTTGGAACGGATTAAGACCATTTACATTATTTGTGATGGGAAAAATGTATTTGGAATTCGAACAAATCGCTATTCGAACAGCCTTCAGGAACCAATTGTGGTCGGGAACCGAGGTTTGCCTGCACTTCAATTGTCACGCGTGCGCTGCACAGGGTGGCGTTTTTACGTCCAGGTCATTTGTAATTCACGGGTTGTGCTGCCGTCACGTAACACTTGATCACAGAAGATGGATATTCACTTTCACGCATCATTTAACAGGAAGATGACAACTGCAAACGGCAAACATGCAACAAACGCTGGAAACAAAACGCTCACCCCGCCTCACAAAACGCACAAACAGGAAGTAGAGCAGCGTCTCTTCGGTTTGAATTCATCTGTGTTGTGTCTCATCAGATGAGGACGGTGAATAATGGGCTGTCAAGAGACGGCGGCGTTTGGATTTAATAATCAACCCAGAAGGTCTGCTAAAAATAAAAAACAAACAAACACAAACCAGTCTTTTTCCAGACTAATTATTAAATCAAATTATTTGTTTGGATTAATAAATAAAACCAAACAGGAAGTAGTCTGATGTGTGAATGCCATAAACAGGAAGTCAGAGTTTAGCAATGGGGAATGAGAACTTTGACATTTCGTGCTGTTTTATACTGAAGGACGGCTGAATAAAAAAATAAAAAAATAAAAATTGAAACAGGAATGCAAAAGAAACCAACAAAAACAGTTTTGTACTTTTTTTTTTGGAGGAAGGACAGATTTAAGGACAAACACAATGCAAATAAAATGTTCAGATAAAACTGAAAAAGTTTTTTTTCATTGCGGTCCGATAAAAAACTTTTTTTTTTTTTTTCAGGTTGAATGCGGTTCTGTCGAGAAGCCTGAATAAAGTTTGTTCCCCAGATGCAAATTCTACAGACTCTGTAGCTCTGATGTCACAGCGGTCCTGTCTGTCTATCTGTCTCTCTTGACGCATGTGGAGATGCTTGCCTCGGTCACATGACTACCTTCTTAAAGAGGCCGCTCCACCCGCTAACACAGAATACATTACCGCTAATCTGAAACTCCAAAGCTAGAAGAACCAACAAGAAACAAACGTTGGTGTGACCTTATGAGGACGCTGCTAGTTGATACAAACTAGATTCACCTTTATTATTATAGTTAGAATAAAACAGTTTCATTCTAACTGTAATGATAATAAATAGAAATTTATTATAGAAAGAATAATAAATAATCCGCCAAGACTATAGAAATAAAAAAGTCAAGCAGGTGTTTCTACTAAGAAAATAGAAATTGTGATGCACATTTGTTGAAGCCCATTGGTCAGATGCTGTTTTAATACCACATCATTTACCTAAACCGAATGAAAGAGATTCATTATTTATGCAAGTTTAATTAAGCGTTTTTTTTTTTTTTTTTTTTTTTACAAAATGAGGATATTATCAACATGCAGATCTCTGATTGGCTAATGAACCAGAGATAAAGGTTGTTTTTACCGTCACTCAGTTCTGATGGACAGCCAAGCTGTCTTCTCTATTTTTTTTATTTTTTATTTTTGATTACACTGAAAATTTTTTTCTTCTTTGAATCTTTGCTCAGTGTCTGGATGAGAAAAGGTCATCGGATGTAACCCTCCTGCCCCGCTGGGTTTTTTTTTCACGGACCTCGGATTAATTATTAGTCCTCATCATGTGGCTGGAATAACGCTGACGCCGGCTGTCTTAATGAAGAAAGTGCATCTTCAGCTTTCAGAGGCTATTAGACTGGTCTGACCTCTCCACAGAGACTGAATCCCCACTCAACTCTCAGTCACAGCAAAACCACTTCCACAGAAAGGGTTATTGGATCCGGGCCGTCTCACCTGACTCACAAAGTGAGATAGTTCCTCACAGCAGAGGCGTGAATGTTCCATGTCCTGATTTCAACAAATCATCAGATGAGACAGAACTCACAATTTAATTTTAAATTTTTTTTTATATTTGGTACATGTGGTGGTAAAAAACCCCCAAAATAGACTGAACAGAAAAACAAAGAAGATAATTGAAAGTAGACAAAACAACAGTAGCAATAGTCAAAGCAATGATTTCCCACATGTCCAAGAACGAGTAGGGTGAAGCGTAAGCTTATTTAAACCCAAACTACTTAATTAACAATCAATAACCCCGAACATATATATATTACAATATTTTTAAAAATATTTAAATATTTTTAAAAATATTTAAATATTTTTAAAAATATTTAAAATATTTTACAAAATAAAAAGTAAGTACTTTTTAATTTTGTAAATAAAAAGTACTTACTTTTTATTTACAAAAAAGTAAGTACTGAAGTGAAAATAAACGTAGTGTAAATAAAGAAATAAATAATTTATGAAAACACCTGATTATTGAAGCACTTCTTCCCTCCTGTACCTATCGAACACATTACATTACAGGTGTTTTAAACTGGGTCACAACTTGTGGAATATTGGACTGAATACTCAGCCTGCTGGGATCAATCATCACTAAAGAAAGAGCACCATGAAATCAATACAACTAGTTGCATGTTAAACAACATTAATAATAATATAAAAAATGTCTCTGGATGGAATCCACATCAAGAAACCACTTTCTAATTAGGTTTATGCACAATTTTTTAATAAATGTTGTTGTGAGAAGCATGTAATTGATTTTTCAGCCAGATGGATGTTTGAGCTCGACGTCTTCTTTCGCTTTTGAAGGGAACAAACTCAAAATATACTCTGACATCCACTGCGATTAAATTAGCTGCTATAATACTCATGTTTGCACTCAGTCAGTCATAAAGAGCCCCTTTAATAGAAACGGACCTGAAAGGGCTTTCTAAAACCTTTCACCGTTCGTTCTCTGACGCTCCCCGCTGCTCCGGCTGCATTATTGAATTATGAACTTCATGACACGGCACTTGGGCATTAATCCAGAGAACAAATAAATTTGCCAAATTAAATTGAACATTAATAATGACTGAAAAAAAAAAAACGCTTCTGATTTAATGTGTTCGCATTCATTTTTGATGGTAACATCCATCAGTTGTGACCCTTTCTATCACGTTCTCTGAGCAAACATCACCTTTTAACTTTATATAACTGGTTCTCAATGTAGATCAGGGGGTGTCAAACTCATTTTTACCGAGGGCCACATCAGCATAACGGCTGCCCTCAAAGGGCCAGATGATATTGTTTGTCTACCTGTTTAAGCTCAGTTTAATATAACCTGAATTTAACCTGAATTTAAGCTTAGTTTAATATAACCTGAATTTAACCTGAATTTAAACTCAGTTTAATATAACCTGAATTTAACCTGAATGTGAGCTCAGTTTAATATAACCTGAATTGAACCTGAATTTAAGCTTAGTTTAATATAACCTGAATATAATAATAATAATAATAATAATAATAATAATAATAATAATAAATAATTTAATATATTAATAATATACTATATAATAATATAATATTATATAATATATATAATATATGTAATATAATGTATAATATAACAACAACAACATAATAATAATAATAATAATAATAATAAATTAATAATAATCATATAATAGAATAATGATAATAATAATAATAATAATAATAATAATAATAATAATGATAATAATAACAATAAGAATATAATAATATAACATTTAAGCTCAGTTTAATATAACCTGAATGGTGTAAAGTTGACTGTTGATGTGTGGGATCTGGTGTGATGGCAGTGGGGGGGGGGGGGCATCCTGTGTTCCCCAGACACATAGCTCAAATGCACCATTATTGCTTTGACACAATGACGGCTTCACACACGTCCTCATATCAGCCCGGCGTTCTTATCGGCGTATAAAATAAGTGGCGAGCGAGCAGCAGTGAGAACGACCACACGCTAACCAGAGAGATAAAGTCCGTCTGCTGCCAGAGGAGTCTCATTCTGACAGGTTTATGAACTCCAGAGGTGGACCAGCTGAAATCAGACAATAATAAAACACCTCATTAAGTTTTCAGTGCCATCTCGCAAAAATGTTCACCTGGATAGATTTAAGAGATAAGATGCAAAGTTCGATAAGTTTCCTCATTAAAATAGTTAATGCAAAATAGACGCCTGAACGCTGACATCTTTGGTTTGAACGTTGTTTTTTTTCATTTGTGCTGAAGGTAAGAAATCAGCCGTATTTAAAGTCACACCAAGGTCTAACAGAAAAGAAGAAGAAGAAGACTCAACTTTATTAGAGATAAACATCAACATTCTCCTCTTGAAATGTGAATTATTGTGGATCTGCAGCAGGGGGGGTCAAACTCATTTTCACCGAGGGGCCACATCATTATCACGGCTGTCCTCAAAAGGCCAGATGTAACTAATAAATGTAACTAAATGTAACTCAGTGTAATGTAACTAAATGTAACTACACCTTAATGTAACTAATAAATGTAACTAAATGTAACTCAGTGTAATGTAACTAAATGTAACTACACCTTAATGTAACTAATAAATGTAACTAAATGTAACTCAATGTAATGTAACTAAATGTAACTACTCCTTAATGTAACTAATAAATGTAACTAAATGTAACTCAATGTAATGTAACTAAATGTAACTACTCCTTAATGTAACTAATAAATGTAACTAAATGTAACTCAATGTAATGTAACTAAATGTAACTACTCCTTAATGTAACTAATAAATGTAACTAAATGTAACTCAATGTAATGTAACTAAATGTAACTACTCCTTAATGTAACTAATAAATGTAACTAAATGTAACTACTCCTTAATGTAACTAATAAATGTAACTAAATGTAACTCAATGTAATGTAACTAAATGTAACTACTCCTTAATGTAACTAATAAATGTAACTAAATGTAACTCAATGTAATGTAACTAAATGTAACTACTCCTTAATGTAACTAATAAATGTAACTAAATGTAACTCAATGTAATGTAACTAAATGTAACTACTCCTTAATGTAACTAATAAATGTAACTAAATGTAACTCAATGTAATGTAACTAAATGTAACTACTCCTTAATGTAACTAATAAATGTAACTAAATGTAACTCAATGTAATGTAACTAAATGTAACTACTCCTTAATGTAACTAATAAATGTAACTAAATGTAACTCAATGTAATGTAACTAAATGTAACTACTCCTTAATGTAACTAATAAATGTAACTAAATGTAACTCAATGTAATGTAACTAAATGTAACTACTCCTTAATGTTAAATCAGTGAATTTCTGACTTATTCTAGTTCCAAACATTACAGTTAGACAGAAAAAACATGTTTGTTTGTTTCTCTGTTCTAACATGAATCCTTTTCATTTGTCAGGTTATTAAACCCACAGAACTCCATCAATCAAGGATCAAACTATCAATCAATAAAGAAAAAAAACATCAGACACAAGTTAGGACGTTAACTTTGTTCACAACGTTTAGTCAGAGTTAAAATGGACTGAACTACTGCATTGTGGGAAATGTAGTTTCTTACCAAAGCACGCTTATGACCTATTTATTTTTAGACACTCTAACTTTTTTTATTCTCTCGTGGGCCACACAAAATGATGTGGAGGGCCACATTTGGCCCCCGGGCCTTGAGTTTGACACATGTGATCTACATCTATATGTGATCTTTACCCATTTGATAATTGGTTCTGTGCTCTTGTGATGTTCAGATCCTCTATTTGATCCATAATCAAAACTGAAGCATCTTTTATTTTCTGATTCCATAACATAATCAACCCAGCGATGGATCCAAACACCATATCAAGGAATAACTTTCTACAATTCTTTATTGTTTTTGTTCTGTTTGGATCTATTGATGGGGTCAATCTTGCATTGACCTTCACATGTCCTGCAGGATCTCCATCTTTATTGTTCTCAACACGACTGTAAGCTAAAAAAAAAACCCAGTCACTTAAGTCTGATGGAGAGTAATTCTGCTCACGGCGTCATCCGGGTGCATTAAATAAGTGAATATTGGAGCCCCACAGAGAACAGGATGTTCTTTTCTTTATTGCCCCTGTCTTGTGGAGACCCGGCACGACTTCCTGTTGAGGGTGAAGCGGGCGAGGCGAGGCGAGGCGAGGCGAGGCAAGGCGAGGCGAGGCGGTCCGGTTAGAAATGCAGAGTCAGGAACTCGTCCTCCTGACACGCAGGAAGCGGCTGAACTTCTGATGGACTGATGCAGACACAACATTAATTTCAGCGCTACACGGTACAGCGACCCTCCCCCCACCCCCCCCCAGCTTAGCAGGGAATGAATGTTAATGCGAGGGCGACGATTCAACGTCCTGAATGCGAAGCTTCGGCGTCGGCGGCGGTGAGGGTCTGGTTTTATTTCTTTAACAAGAGGTAACAACAGCATTTTCCAAGTAGCAATAAATATTTTACTGGTGACAATTATGCTGCTCATTACTTAACTGTACGTGTGTGTGTGTGTGTGTGTGTGTGTGTGTGTGTCAGGTCACTTCAACGTTTAATTTACAGCTTCCGTTATGACAACAACAACCTTTGATTGAAGAACACGGCAACGAGGAGTCGAATTGAATTACACAATCTGCCGAGCGCCGCGTCCGCGTTCCGACGACGAAGACGAGGAGAGCGAGGAAGAGGAGGAGGAGGAGGATGATGATGATGGTATAAGGGTCGCTGAGGTAATCCAGATTAATTGATGTGAGGTGAAAAAGAAACAGGAGGAGGGTTGGGATGAGAGCAAGGAGGTAGAACGGGTTCAGACTGAGGTGCAGCGTTTCTGCAAACCGGCCTGACCCCTGACCCCTAGCCAGAGCCAATAATTTGACAGCTATGTCTCTAAATCTCATCTCCACAAAACGCTTTTCTTTTGCTGGTTTTATCCTTAATTTCATAAATTATTCTCGCTAACAGACTTTTAGCGTTATATTTAGCAGAGGGGCCTTCATGATATAATCCTCTTAAAGCTTTCAGTTTCGCTTCTGATGTTCGATCTGAACGGAAAAAAATCTTGGGTTTTTGTGTGATTTCAATAGCAGGTGAGGGTCCGGCAGGCAGGTGGGGGGGAGGGGGTCACTGGAGAATATCTACTCCTGTTAAAAAAAAATTACTTTTGAACCTGATGTTTGTGACAGCAGAATTTTTTTTTTTGGCAGAGCAGAAGAGAAATGGCGATAAAACAAGGGAGTCATCAAACGCTTGATTCCATTTCAGTGGTGAACAATCGTGTCGTTTCACGTCTAGCGTTTTTTTTTTTTTTTTTTTTTTTTGGCTGCAGCGAAACGAGAATCAGAACAAAAAAAAAAAAAAAAAAAAGAGAGGATAGATGGATTGGGAATAAGAACCTTTCCAGGAGCACAGAGGGGCTTCTTTTGTGTGTGTGTGTGTGTGTGTGTGTGTGTGTGTGTGTGTGTGTGTGTCAAAACGATGGGCTAAATGGATCACAAAGAACAGGGGAAAGCGGTTCTGTTGGACCTGAACGTATGTCGCCGTGCTTCACGTGTAGAAACGGGCAGAAGCTCAAGGCTTCAGTTCTTCAGGCAGAAACACGCGTGTGTTTGTTTTCTGGGCTCTGATCCACCAACAGGTGAGTCACGTGTTCCCGTGACGTCGTCCGTTCACACCTCTGGAGCCAGAGGGGGGAAAAGTTTCACATGATGGTTCAATTCAAAAAACTTTATTAGTCCCCCAAGGGGTAATTGAAAGCACATGAAGCAGGATAGGTGTAAAACATACGGCGTCAACGTAAACAGCGTAAACATAAATAGTAATTAAATAATAACATGAATAGAAATATAAATACAAAGTTTATGTTAATTAATAACTGAAATCCTAGTTAGTTCAGAACCTAATTTGTTCAAAAACTTATGGATTAATCAGTTAGTCCAGAAACTAGTTAGTCTAAAACCTAGTTAGTCTAAATACTAGTTAGTTTAAAACAATTAGTTCAAAAACCTAGTTGGTTAATTCAAAACCTAGTTAGTTTAAAAACTAGTTAGTGTAGAACCTAAATTGTTCAAGACCGAATGGGTTAGTTACTTCATAAAACTAGCAAGTTTAAAACTTAGTTATTACAAACCTAGTTAATTTAAAAACCTAGTTATTTGGTTCCAAAACTAGTTGGTTTAAAACATAGTTCAAAACCTAGTTAGTTTAAAAATATAATTAGTTAATTCAATAACAAGAACCTAATTTGTTGAAAACTTAATGGGTTAGATAATTAGTTAGTTCAGAAACTAGTTTTGAATATTTGACAATACGCTGCTCTCTATGAGAGAAACTCCACGTCGTCCTGCAGGTGGTAAGGAGGAGGATTCAGGAGGAGGATTCAGGAAGTGGATTCAGGAGGTGGATTCAGGAGGAGGATTCAGGAAGTGGATTCAGGAGGTGGATTCAGGAGGTGGATTCAGGAGGTGGATTCAGGAGGTGGATTCAGGAGGAGGATTCAGGAGGAGGATTCAGGAGGAGGATTCAGGAGGTGGATTCAGGAGGTGGATTCAGGAGGAGGATTCAGGAGGTGGATTCAGGAGGTGGATTCAGGAGGTGGATTCAGGAGGAGGATTCAGGAGGTGGATTCAGGAGGATGATTCAGGAGGTGGATTCAGGAGGAGGATTCAGGAGGTGGATTCAGGAGGAGGATTCAGGAGGTGGATTCAGGAGGTGGATTCAGGAGGTGGATTCAGGAGGTGGATTCAGGAGGAGGATTCAGGAGGTGGATTCAGGAGGTGGATTCAGGAGGTGGATTCAGGAGGAGGATTCAGGAGGTGGATTCAGGAGGTGGATTCAGGAGGTGGATTCAGGAGGAGGATTCAGGAGGTGGATTCAGGAGGAGGATTCAGGAGGTGGATTCAGGAGGTGGATTCAGGAGGTGGATTCAGGAGGAGGATTCAGGAGGTGGATTCAGGAGGAGGATTCAGGAGGTGGATTCAGGAGGAGGATTCAGGAGGTGGATTCAGGAGGAGGATTCAGGAGGTGGATTCAGGAGGTGGATTCAGGAGGTTGATTCAGGAGGTGGATTCAGGAGGTGGATTCAGGAGGTGGATTCAGGAGGAGGATTCAGGAGGTGGATTCAGGAGGTGGATTCAGGAGGAGGATTCAGGAGGTGGATTCAGGAGGTGGATTCAGGAGGTGGATTCAGGAGGAGGATTCAGGAGGTGGATTCAGGAGGTGGATTCAGGAGGAGGATTCAGGAAGTGGATTCAGGAGGTGGATTCAGGAGGTGGATTCAGGAGGTGGATTCAGGAGGAGGATTCAGGAGATGGATTCAGGAGGAGGATTCAGGAAGTGGATTCAGGAGGTGGATTCAGGAGGAGGATTCAGGAGGTGGATTCAGGAGGAGGATTCAGGAGGTGGATTCAGGAGGAGGATTCAGGAGGTGGATTCAGGAGGAGGATTCAGGAGGTGGATTCAGGAGGAGGATTCAGGAGGTGGATTCAGGAGGAGGATTCAGGAGGATTCAGGAGGTGGATTCAGGAGGAGGATTCAGGAGGAGGATTCAGGAGGAGGATTCAGGAATTGGATTCAGGAGGTGGATTCAGGAGGTGGATTCAGGAGGAGGATTCAGGAGGTGGATTCAGGAGGTGGATTCAGGAGGTGGATTCAGGAGGAGGATTCAGGAGGAGGATTCAGGAGGTGGATTCAGGAGGAGGATTCAGGAGATGGATTCAGGAGGAGGATTCAGGAAGTGGATTCAGGAGGTGGATTCAGGAGGTGGATTCAGGAGGTGGATTCAGGAGGTGGATTCTGGAGGTTGATTCAGGAGGTGGATTCAGGAGGTGGATTCAGGAGGAGGATTCAGGAGGAGGATTCAGGAGGAGGATTCAGGAGGAGGATTCAGGAGGTGGATTCAGGAGGAGGATTCAGGAGGAGGATTCAGGAGGTGGATTCAGGAGGAGGATTCAGGAGGATTCAGGAGGTGGATTCAGGAGGAGGATTCAGGAGGAGGATTCAGGAGGAGGATTCAGGAAGTGGATTCAGGAGGTGGATTCAGGAGGTGGATTCAGGAGGTGGATTCAGGAGGTGGATTCAGGAGGTGGATTCAGGAGGTGGATTCAGGAGGTGGATTCAGGAGGAGGATTCAGGAGGAGGATTCAGGAGGAGGATTCAGGAGGTGGATTCAGGAGGAGGATTCAGGAGGTGGATTCAGGAGGAGGATTCAGGAGGTGGATTCAGGAGGAGGATTCAGGAGGAGGATTCAGGAGGTGGATTCAGGAGGAGGATTCAGGAGGAGGATTCAGGAGGATTCAGGAGGTGGATTCAGGAGGAGGATTCAGGAGGAGGATTCAGGAGGAGGATTCAGGAAGTGGATTCAGGAGGTGGATTCAGGAGGTGGATTCAGGAGGAGGATTCAGGAGGTGGATTCAGGAGGTGGATTCAGGAGGTGGATTCAGGAGGAGGATTCAGGAGGTGGATTCAGGAGGTGGATTCAGGAGGTGGATTCAGGAGGTGGATTCAGGATGTGGATTCAGGAGGTGGATTCAGGAGGTGGATTCAGGAGGAGGATTCAGGAGGAGGATTCAGGAGGAGGATTCAGGAGGTGGATTCAGGAGGAGGATTCAGGAGGTGGATTCAGGAGGAGGATTCAGGAAGTGGATTCAGGAGGTGGATTCAGGAGGTGGATTCAGGAGGTGGATTCAGGAGGTGGATTCAGGAGGTGGATTCAGGAGGAGGATTCAGGAGGATTCAGGAGGTGGATTCAGGAGGAGGATTCAGGAGGAGGATTCAGGAGGAGGATTCAGGAAGTGGATTCAGGAGGTGGATTCAGGAGGTGGATTCAGGAGGAGGATTCAGGAGGTGGATTCAGGAGGTGGATTCAGGAGGTGGATTCAGGAGGTGGATTCAGGAAGTGGATTCAGGAGGAGGATTCAGGAGGTGGATTCAGGAGGTGGATTCAGGAGGTGGATTCAGGAGGAGGATTCAGGAGGAGGATTCAGGAGGAGGATTCAGGAGGAGGATTCAGGAGGAGGATTCAGGAGGAGGATTCAGGAGGTGGATTCAGGAGGTGGATTCAGGAGGTAGGTTTTAGGAGCTGCTGGAGGTTTGGATACAACAACACTGGTGAAGGTGCGCTTCATAAAATCTGGGGGGCTCTCAAGGGACAGATAAAGCAACATGGTTGAGAGAAGAGCTCTGATTTTAGTCCCAGTACGAATCTACAGCCAGAGATATTGGTCCTCTGTTACCCCTAAATGCCCCAAGTGATGAGATGACATCAGTTACTTTGCAAGACTTCGGAAAACTGCCCCCCTCCCTCTGCAAAGGCTGACAATGCAGGAAAAGTCATTGGCTTCAGGGTAAGAAAGCATCATAATTTACATCCCATATTTTTATAAATACAATCATGTGCAGAGGCAGGAATAAAAAATACTAAATGGAATAACGGCTAAAATGTAGATAGTGAGCATCAAATCAAACCAAACCGCAGCAACCAAAGATCTCCAAAGGTAAAACCTCCAAAGACATTAGATTCAGCAATTTCATGTGAATCAACTTTTAAGTTGACTGTTAAAAATTAAACTCATCTTGTGCTGCGAGACACGAGTGAATGTTTCAGTATTTTTTCAGAGCGACGGTAAAGATGGATGTGAAAAATGACGGAAGCCAAAAAAAATGTCTCCAGGAATGTAATTGAATGCGTTTTTCAAGGAGGAGACAAAGGTGAAGAGTAACGTCTACCAGATGTGGGAAGCTCTCTGTGAAGGAACTTGAGATCTGTATTAGCATGAGCGTAGCATAGCATAGGTTCATACAGCAAAAAAAAAACTCCTGAATTTTTTTGGTTGAATTCCAATTTGTTTGATGTCTAAAGCGTTTGAAAACCAAGGTTTGCTTGCTTCATTGAATGGCCTCTTTAAAAACTTTTTTCATGATTCCATTTAGCGTTTTCTGCAGTATAAGGCGCACTGGACTATAAGGCGCACCTTCAATGAATCACCTATTTTAAAACTTTTTCCCATATATAAGGCGCGCTGGATTGTAAGGTGTGCTGGATTATAAAGTGCACCGTTGGTTTTTGAGAAAATTAAAGGCTTTAAGTTGTGCCTTATAGTGCGGACAATACTGTAACTTCCTGGAGGCCTGCCTTCTGCCCATCCCCCCATCATTGGTGATGTACTTTAAATCTCCGTCAGGCTCCAACACTTCATCTGTGACGTCTTCAGTTTAATAATGCGCATCATATCGGACGCGCTCGGCTAACTTTAGCCTCTCAGACTCACAGGAAGTTGAGCAATGGCTCGAATTCACATCCAGGATGGAGCTCCTCCACACGGGCGTACATGTAGGTACTTTCAAGGACATGAACCCAAGGGCATCCGTGTTCCTCGCTGCTCTCCTAATCTGTAATCTGCCTCTGAGGTAACACAATAATTCTGAAGGTTTGTTGTCGTTTGTGTTGTCGTGGCTTCTACCCCCCCCCCCCCCTCCGTGGTAAACAGGACCCGACTGGAGCTACACCGAGCCTCATCGCTGCCAACTAGCCCGGGGCAACGGGGACAAGGAACATATTGCTCTCCGTGCCTAACATTTCCAGGATTAAACATTAATTCTCAGAGCTCTGAAACTTTAATATCTGGGCATGCTCGAGTGAGTTGTGTGTATTCAGTTCACGCTTCACGTAGGTTGGAGGATAAACAATTGATTTCTCAGACATTTGCTTAATTAAATAGAACAGAGACATAATTATGTAGTCGTGATGGTAAAACGCCGCGGTATTGAGACGGCTTGTTTAACTTGACTTATTAAAAATCAAAAACTGTGCTGCGGGAACGACTTCTAAATGAAAGAAGTTTGAGTTTTTTACTGTCTCATACTTCCACTTCAGTGTCTCAAATAGGTTTTGGATTGGACATCAAATACATGCCGTTAAATACATGAATATTAACAGTATTTTTATGACTCTAGAAAGAATACGCTCTGATTTTCCGTTACAACCTTGTGTGCTTCACTCAGATTGACTAAGAAGTTCTGTTTAGTACAGAAGTTTATTATGAAGATTACACTTTCTGAACAAAATTAAAAGTTTTAATTAAAGAGAAACGCTAACTTAAGTGTTTCATCACACAGATTTACCTTCACCTGCTTCACCTTCATCTTACTTTGCCATTCTTTTGATGCTTGGAAACTTATTTCATTTGAAATATAAGCACTATTTTCATAGATATAATGAAAAACAGTTCCCTAAATGAAAGCATTATGTGAGTCACTAACCTCTTTTTAAAAATATATATTTATACATAATGTATATTTATACACAGTATATCTGTGTTCAGTTCCTAACACAGTTGACAAAGCTCTAAATCTTTTATTTAAATGGCTGTTTTTTTATTTGACTGTTCATGTATTTCTTTTCTTTTTAAAAAAAAAAATTGCGATCAATATTTCATTTATATATCCGAATAAAAGTATTCTGAAAGAATTTACCTTGGCCTTAAAATTAAAAATCTGTTTTGATAAAGGTAATTCAGTGAATGGTAATACACGTCTAACAAAGACGTGACGAGATATGATGTTCATCCATTCATTTTCAATACCTGCTTCTTCCTTCTTCTTGAAACTGTAATATATTTATATGTAGTATAATTATTCCTATTCACTCCTTCACAGTCTGTAAATGAAGTCAGGACACCTTCTATACTTTCTCACTGGAAATAGTTCATTAGGAATTCATGTTAATACAATCATGCCTCGTTTTACCTACAGTATATTCAATTCAATTCAAAAAACTTTATTTGTCCCCAAGGGGAACTTGAAGGCACATAAAGAAACAAATTTAATACACAGAAAGCCAAAAATAACACTAAAATACTCAAAAAACAGACATGTACAATATAATAGTATATGTATGTGCAATGGGGTAATAAACATATGAAGACGGAGGAAATTGTAGAGTGAGACCTGGGTAGACGTGGGTGGTGGCATTCTACACCTTAACTTTGTCAAGTAGGTTATATTTTTTAGATTTTAGATTCACAGATTTTTTTCACTTGGAACAAAATTTACATGATTTCTTTATTAAATCTAATGTACATCACAGATTTGAGTGTGGTGACCCAGAATCTTTAAATACATCAAACTGTCATGGAACCACAGCCGTTCCACATTGCCGGCTAGAAGCGCGGCATATGTGGAAACAGCATTAGGAGCGGGGCCAACGCTTCACACGCTGTAAACCCCTGAATTGCTGAGGCTCTCAGAAGAATGATGTGAGTTGCTGTGATGCATTTCACACCTTGTTCTGGTTCTGCAAGGCTCATTTCTGCACCAACGGGTTGATGCAGGGCATTTTCTGAAAGAGCCAAAGTTATTGGTCGAACGCATGAACTTTGTCCACACAGTCTGAATTGATTGCGGTGGAGCCCCGATGACATTTCATACGGGTCCAACCCCAATCAATCTTTTTTTTAACCCTAACTTCTGCCCCTAGCTTTTTGATTTGCCCCTGAAAACATAGCAAAGAGGGGTAGCGGTCGGGTCATCACTGGCGTTATCAAGAGAAAGTTATGTTATGGTTCAGATAATTTTCTCAATCATTTACGCACATCTTTGACCAGAACGGTGGTCATCTTTGACCAGATCTCATCTTCTTGGTCCTCAAAGGTCAGACACGCTCCTTTATGTTGATGATTCTGTTTCATTTCATAAAGTTGACTCCACCAATAGTTAACATCAACTAACAAAACATTCAGGGTTCAGCGTTAGCATCAGAAACCTGACCTGGCCAACATTGGTTCCTACATCATTTAGTTCCTACAGGAGGACAACATTGGTTCCTACATCATTTAGTTCCTACAGGAGGACAACATTGGTTCCTACATCATTTAGTTCCTACAGGAGGACAACATTGGTTCCTCCATCATGTAGTTCCTACAGGAGGACAACATTGGTTCCTACATCATTTAGTTCCTACAGGAGGACAACATTGGTTCCTACATCATTTAGTTCCTACAGGAGGACAACATTGGTTCCATCATCATTTAGTTCCTACAGGAGGACAACATTGGTTCCTACATCATTTAGTTCCTACAGGAGGACAACATTGGTTCCTACATCATTTAGTTCCTACAGGAGGACAACATTGGTTCCTACATCATTTAGTTCCTACAGGAGGACAACATTGGTTCCTACATCATTTGGTTCCTACAGGAGGACAACATTGGTTCCTACATCATTTAGTTCCTACAGGAGGACAACATTGGTTCCTCCATCATTTAGTTCCTACAGGAGGACAACATTGGTTCCTACATCATTTAGTTCCTACAGGAGGACAACATTGGTTCCTCCATCATTTAGTTCCTACAGGAGGACAACATTGGTTCCTAAATCATTTAGTTCCTACAGGAGGACAACATTGGTTCCTACATCATTATGGTGATATGATATGATATATGGTGGGCCACATTTGGCCCCCGGGCCTTGAGTTTGACACATGTGTCTTACCTTAAAGTAGAATTGATTGATTGATTGATTGATTGATTGATTGATTACGTATTTTTCATGTTTAACAAAAAAGAAAAACCATCTCCCCCTTTGTAATCTTTCTCGACAAATCACATCCTGTTCATAATTATCTTTTTTATAAACACATATCTTCCAATCTGATGGAAGACTACCAACCTCTTAGCAGGCTGACCCCTGCTGTCAGCCTGTGAACACCATCGTTAGCCTTGGAAACCAGTAGCTTTTAGCTTGTTGGAGCGCACAGAGCACAACCGTTGACTCCTCTCAGTTATTTTCCTCCTTCCTGTTTCATTTTCTACTTTCAGGTAAACAAGGATGAACGCTGGTTCCCTGATAACATAAATTACATCTTCTTGTAGAGAAACACGTCTACCAGAATCTGTTTATCAAGTTTCATTCATTTCCACAATTGCACGACCCTTTTTTTCCAGTATGTCACGCAGCAATTTAGCTCTTCTGCATGGTAGTGATACGCTTTTATTTAATCCTGCGATGAATACATCTTTTGAGCAATCTAAGAAGACGGGTCAATTTGACGGAAGGAGCTAACCTTGCCTTTGACTGACGAAACTAGAGGATGATTTAAGCGGATTGAATGGAATTCGATCAAAACAGGTAATGATGTGAGCAGATTTAAACAATGTGCAGCAAATATGTATTCACATCAAACCTGAGCAGGAGGATGGAGTGTTTGAAAAAAGCCTCACAGTGTTCTGCTGATGACAGTCCAGAGTAAATCTGTCTGCGGCGGCGAGCAGACGGAGTGCAAACAGAACATTTTTCAAACACATCTCGCAGCCTTTCCATCTGAAAACACAACACGGCCACACAAACGCCTCTAAATAATGAAAATGTGTTCCCAGGGTCAACTGCCTCTTCAGCCCAACCTGTTTCCTGTCAAACAGCGTTTGGAGTTGAGAGGCGGAGTGGGGGCTTTGGAGAACTCTTCATTTTCTGAGGTTTCGCTGCTGCTGTCCTTGTGCTGAAGCGGTCGAGCCGGGGAAACGGTCGGTCTGACACCTCCCTCTCCGCCGCGGCCTTGGAGTCTTATAATTCATCTCGCCTCCATAATCTTTATTGCGTGCCGGGCCTCTCACCTCCAACTCTGCCCTCGCCTTTCCTGCCTCTCCTTGGCGTGGACCTGCTAAGTGTTTTCAATGCGTTAGCGGCGAGAAAGGTGACGCTAAATGCAACCTTTCCTCTCGTTCTCATTGGTCCGTCCTCCTGTTTACTTTTGGGTCACATATTCATTCAGTCCCACCTGACACCGTCTCACATGACTCTGTGAAGACATACCCCAACTGTCCTGCTCTCAGATCAGATCTTTTGAATCATATTAGCATATATATATAATATAGCCCTGATTGGCTGCCACGTTTCCATCAGTCCACCTTGGGGCAGCTGTGGCTCCACATGTAGTTCACCATCACCATGTACAGTGTTGTGTGTTCAGGGGAGGCAGGAAGAAATAAATTAAATGGTTATATTTATCCAGTGATGTAATGTAGCCACAAGAGGACACAAGCCAGTGTCTTATTGTGCTGGTCCCAAGCCCAGAAAATACAGAGGGTTGCGCCAGGAAGGGCATCCGGCGTAAAACTTTTGCCAAATCAAACATGCGAATCAAACCTATGGCTTCCATAACGCATCGGTCGAGGCCCGGGTTAACAACGACCGCCATCGGTGCTGTGGACCTACAGGGCGCCGGTGGAAATTGGACTACTGTTATTCGAAGAAAGAGAGGAGGAAAGTGTGTTAGTAGCAAGAGAGAGAAGAGGAACACCGAGAGTATAAGACTAAGAGTAGGGATGCTGAATGTTGGAACTATGACAGGAAAAGGTAGAGAGTTGGTTGACATGATGCAGAGGAGGAAGGTAGACATACTGTGTGTCCAGGAGACCAGGTGGAAAGGTAGCAAGGCTAGAAGTTTAGGAGCAGGGTTCAAGTTGTTCTATCATGGTGTAGATAGGAAGAGAAATGGAGTAGGAGTTATCTTGAAGGAGGAGTTTGTCAGGAATGTCCTGGAGGTAAAAAGAGTGTCAGATAGAGTGATGAGTCTGAAGCTAGAAATAGAAGGTGTGATGTTCAATGTTGTTAGTGGGTATGCTCCACAGGTAGGATGTGAGCTGGAGGAGAAGGAGAAATTCTGGTTGGACTTTGATGAAGTGATGCAGAGCATACCTAGAAGTGAGAGAGTTGTCATCGGTGCAGACTTCAATGGACATGTTGGTGCAGGAAACAGAGGTGATGAGGAAGTGATGGGCAGGTTTGGTATCCAGGTTTGGTATTTGTTGTCAATATTTGCTTTGAGGATGTTGATAGAGAAGTACAGAGAAGGCCAGACGGAGCTGCATTGTGTTTTTGTAGATCTGGAGAAAGCTTATGACAGGGTGCCCAGAGAGGAACTGTGGTATTGTATGAGGAAGTCTGGAGTGTCAGAGAAGTATGTTAGAGCGGTGCAGGACATGTATGAGGACTGTAAGACAGCGGTGAGGTGTGCTGTAGGTGTGACAGAGGAGTTCAAGGTGGAGGTGGGACTGCATCAGGGATCAGCTCTGAGCCCCTTCTTGTTCGCTATGGTGATGGACAGGCTGACAGAGATAGTGAATATATTGGTAGAAGGATGCTGAGTTTTGAACTGCCAGGCAGGAGGCCTAGAGGAAGACCAAAGAGGAGGTTTATGGATGTAGTGAAAGAGGACATGAAGGTAGTTGGTGTGAGAGAAGAGGATGCAGAAGACAGGGTTAGATGGAGGCAATTAATTCGCTGTGGCGACCCCTTATCCAGTGATGTGTAGTATAAAGTTATTTTCTATTCAATGTCACCAATTTTAGGTTATTTTTTACTAAAAATCGCTGAATTTCCACATTTACCGCTGAAATACTGATTAGAGACCTGCGGTGAGACACCAGCCAGCCGAGTCTGGATTGATCAATGGCTCAACTAGCTGTGCTGGTAGCTAAACAGTGAGACCCTAATGCTATCTCTCTATATGTCACTATTAAAATGTTCAAACACGTTTGCTCTCTGAAGTAAATTCCCATAATTTAGATAATGAAGATAACCATTCCCAGTTCTGTGCTGAACTTTATTCATGAATGTATTTCATTAATTTCATATCAACCAAATAAATTAGTTTCATATTAACCAAAAAATATTTGCTGAATATGAATCTATTTTAAGCTGACAAAAAAACTAAATTTTATTAATGGTAGTAACGTGATATTATGTGCATTTATTGGTTTAGTAGTGATTTTATGAATCCGGTATTTGTGTCAAACAGATGTAAAGTGGAGGGAAATGACGTCAACTTGATTTTATATTTTTTTAAAAAGATGTATAATAGAGAACGAGGTTTACCTGTAAACTGTGTTAAACCTGCTCTGTGTGATCGGAGTCCTGACCGGCTTTGATTCATAACCGCTGCTCTCATTCATTTGTTTTCATGTGTGAATCTCTGCATTTAGTGTCTATTCCTGTGGGGAAGAAGGATTATCAGTCTCTGGAGGATCTTATAGCCCCCTCAAACACACACACACACACACACACACACACACACACACACACACTCGCTGGAGCCAACTCAGCATTTATTCCACAGACACTTACATTCCACACAGTAGAAAAATGCAGATTTTCTGTCCTGACCTTCCGTTTTGTTCTCTAGTTGATGATGGTTGATTCTCCACTGATTTCCTCCCCTGATGAATCGATGCTGCATTTCACTGCAGAAACGTCTTTCAAAAGCGGCGCTGAGATGTTCAGGTGGGATTAGGGAGACGTCGGCATCTCCAGTTGTTAGCAGAAGAACTTCAGAGACAACCTGTGGATTGCAGGTTACACACGAACCCAAACTGCTTCACGTTATGCGTTTACGAATTTGATGTAATCCCAAATCATTCAACGTAATTAACATCAAGAGGCAATTTATGGGATTGTGTGAACAATCTGAGAAGCAGCTCAGATGAGGCTGCAGCCCTGCTTCACACAGGTTGAGCTAAACCAGATTATAATGTGTTTACCAGATTAAAATTATTTTTCATGACATGTCAGTTTGGATTTTACGGATGAGCTTAAACTGGATGTGCTAAACTTTTATGATTTATTATGACAATGTTGATATTTACTGCTCTGTGCATTTATCAGTTTTTGTTGTGACTGGAGCAATGTATGGTTTAATGGGGGATTTTACATGTAACAAATTCAAATGATAGTTATGGTTAATTTAAAACATAAAATTAACTGTCTTCAAGTCAGTTCAGTATTAGGAAAAAGTCACTTCTTGAATCTCAAGAAAGACTTACAGTTAAGCCACGTCCTCCAGAAAGACGTTACACACATACAGTTGTTGACAAAAAAAACACTGTATATTAGCGGTAAATGTGAAAAATTCAGCGATTTTGAGTAAAAATAACCTAAAATTGGTGATGTTATATAGAAAATAACTATAATACGCATCACTGGATAAATATATTTAATTTATTTCTTCCATTTTTCATTTTTTTTCTGTCGTGATGGCAGGTGAGGTCGTAATAAAAACTTTATTTATTTTCAGGCAGGTGTCAGAAAGTGTGCAAGGAATCCCTTTGGCGTGCCCCCATCCCACACTGCATTAAAGCATCACCCCCCCCCCCCCCCCCACCAGGTGTTGAATCCAGCGAAACAACATGAGAGGTGCTCTCTGGACTCGCCGTCGCTCCGTGCACGAGTTCAAAGATGCACGTGTGAAGGGCTGTGAACCGTGAGGTGGGGGGCCTTTGGATGCGGTTTCCCTGGAAACCGTTTGGAGAAAATCTAGAGGGATTGGAAAAACACTGGTTTCTATCAAGGAATCCGATGCCTCTGAACACACACACACACACACACACACACACACACACACACACACACACACACACACACACACACACACACACGCACACACACTCCTCCTGACTCGTTATTCATGTGCTTTTTAGTTGATGTCAGCCTCTTCCCGTCCTCTCAGAGGCATAAATAGTTTCTTTGAACTTCTCATTAATGTTTCCTAAAATTGTTGCACATCTTCTGTCTGGTTGCAAAGAACATGATGTTCAACGTGCGCACACACACACACACACACACACACACACACACACACACACACACACACACACACACACACACACACAAACACATGCAGTTGCAGACACACACCATGAAGGGGCACACCAGTGTTTTTTCCAGTACACAAAAATAATCTGACAAGTACATGACAGCGCTCTGATGTCCCCAGGTGTTCTTTAATTTCAAACAGCATTAAAATATAGCACAAAAATCCAGACTTTTTTTTTTTTTCTTCTGGGCAGGACTTAGAATGAAAGTATTTTGTCTTATTTTAATCTTCTGACAAACAAGATTTTTTTTCCACAGCACCTTTGTCTATATTTTGTCTCTTTGGAGGCAGATGAAAGGGATTTTTGCAAATCTGCATTAAGCTAACATGACAGTAATTTCCTTATTAGATATTTTATTTCCTGTACAAAATGACGATGAGGTGGAATCTTTTTTTTTTTTTTTGCTTTGTGTGCTGTTGGAGGATATTACCTTATAACTGAAGAATGTAGGAGCCTAAAACAAACCAGCACGATAAATTCAACCTTCCTTTGGTGACTGAATACCTGAGTAGACACAGTGATAACTAGAACTATCCAATTAGATTCATCAGACACATTTGTGTTTGGGGAATAATTGCTGTTCAAAAATCCCAACTCCTTTATCTTCGCAGCTGCACATAAAATCTGAAATTTGCCGTCTTGCACGAGTGTTTGTTTTCTCCTCAGAGTGATTGCACGTGGAATTTCACAAGCACCACTATTACAGTAAATATGGAAGCCATCATTTTAGTTGTGATAGTTGTGATCAGGATGGTTTTTCCAGGCTCTGAATTCCATCCTCCAATCAGCCTGAAGTCAGGCTACACATGCCCCGATTTAAGTGATTTCATCCTGGTTAAAAATTGCCCACATGGCTCTGATAACATCTCATGTTACGCCCGGCGTTTTTCTAAAGAGCTCTCAGGCACTCTTCTTGGACTCTACTGAGTTTGAATCCCTTTGATGGCCAACGGCACAAATAAGAAGTCCATCTTTTCTCTTGAGGAAAATTTTCTGCTCAAAAGTCGTTCTTCTGTAGCTCAGATTTCTAATAATAATCTAATAATCTAATAATAATAATAATAATAATAATAATAATAATAATAATAATAATATTTAATTTTTAAAGTTCTTTATTTATTATTTTCATTTATTATTTTTTAATTTTTCTTTCTTTATTTTATTTATTATTACTTATTTTTTATAATTATTATTTATAATTAAATAATTTCTAATAATCTCACATTTGAGATTCTCACCTCAGTCTCATTTTAGTTTCCACGTCTGAAATGTTTCTCATGTTTCTCCTAAAATTCACTAGGAGAAATGGGTGAGACTATTAGAAAAAACTCTTAGAATTAAATTACACCTTGTTGAGATCTCTTCTGAAACTTAAAAGGAGACTAAATTGAGATTTAGTGCATATTTTTGCTCCTGAGAAAAAAAACTGAGACACAGGAGAAATAAGCCTACAGTCTCAGTTTGGCGTCCTGCAGATCTCATAGTTATCCAGGAGAAGGAAACATTTTTGAGATCTTTCAAATTAATTCAGCCTCCAGGTAGAATCTGTTTGCCACCTAAAGAAGCATTCAAAGCAACACGACGGTCGCGTTAGCTGCTGATTGACTCGCAGAACGTTCTGCTGCAGCGTCTGCTTGTCGGGGTGATAATGGACCCGCTAAATGGGAACTTCAGCCATCATCAAGGTAATCGTCCTCCTTGAATGATTTGGAACAAGCTGCTCTCTTACCTCAGAGGAGAAAACTTAGTGAACACGACTCCATCCTGTCGGCCGCTCTTCATTTCCCCCTTCGCAGATGAGACTGTTGTTCAATATATGGACAGGCTGTTCCTGATCCCAGTGTCATTAGTTTGGGGCAACATTACACATTACTGAGTGATTTAGATACAAGACGAGGAAATAGTTTAAATACAGTTAAACCTTGGTTTACTTCGTTAACTAGTTCCTGGAAATGTGGCGTTAGTTGAATGAACTCGTCTCCAGGTTAAACTGTAGATAACCATTACCAGTTCTGTACTGAACTTTATTTATGAATGCATTTTAATTATATTTGGTAAATAGGAATCTATTTTAAGCTGACAAAAAATTAAATTGTATTTTTTAATATAGTACAGAAAAAAACGTCTTGTCTTCAGCTGCTTCTTCCTCATTGTGGGTCATTATGGGCTTATAAAATATTCTATGTTTAATTCTGATTTAGGAAAATGATTTTCTTTGATTTTTATTTTTTGTGTTTGTTTTTTTTTGTTGAAAGCTGACGTATAATCGAACGACGTGACTCCAAACGACCTCAACCGAGGTTTTACCTGTCCTCACGATCGCCCCTCGTCTTTAGGGGTCTCTCCTCCTTGGTGACCCGGGTAAACCGAGTCTTTGGTGTGAATCATGCAGCTCCTGTACTTAAAACATTGGCTAATTTTGATTTAAGGTTAGAGAGAGGACTTTGTGACAACCCCATGTTGATGATTCAATTCTCTGGACAAGTCTTGGGTCACCTTGTGTTAGACTGTGGCCAGCAAGTCAGACTGGTTGTCCTGGGCAGCTCCCAGAAACTTCTGCAAATTAAAGGTATATGCTCAGTGAAGACCAACTAAATATACATTTAACCCTTGAAAACTTGAAAATTAAAATGGCTACACACATTACCTAATGGGGTCCAAAAAGAGCCGCTTCATAAACGTGTAAAAAAAAATGTAATACAGAAATATTTTTTTCTTTCAATGCATCAGATCTTTTCCATTACTTCAGCCCTATCCATAGATATAAAGTTTATTATATTTATTATTATTATTATATATGTTTATATGGAATTTGCCATGAGAACCCTGTTTTTCTTCCAATGGGAAAAACACAAAATATGGAATATTTAGTACATAGTTTAGTACATAGTTTAATACTTCTGATAAAGATATTACAACTATTGGATGAATGTTTTTGCAGGTGTGTGAACACAGACAGTGGGTCTGTTTCTGGGTTGTGGGGGGATTTTGGGGTCATTGTCTTGCTGCAGAAAATGAAGATCTAGTTTCATAAAAACATGTCAGCATTATTGTATATAGTAATATATATAATATACATTGATAATATACATAGATAATATATAAAGATATTATATATATATATACACACACACACACACACACACATATATATATATATATATATATATATATATATATATATATATATATATGCTTATAGTATATTAAAAATATGTGGTTATAATGGGAGTCAATGGGAGCATTTTTGGCCCAATCAGGTAATGTGTATACACAGTGAAAATCTGCTATTCTATACACTTCCAATGACAGGCATTAAGGAATTTAAAAAATAAAGTTAAGGCAAAGTAAAGGTTAAAGCAAAGGCAAAATTTCATATATTTAGTCTTTCAGTTGACTGATTTGTTGGGAGAGAAACACATAAAAACAATAAAAATGTCCTTTTTTGGACCAAACAGTTCTCGAGGGTTCTTAAAAGTGAATACATTGAGGAAACATTTGATGTTGTGGTTAGAGGTGGTAAAAATATGCCGCTGAAAAAAACATATCCATTGGAGACAATTTCTTGGAGATATTGCCTAAAATATTGGCTCCAATCTGACTTGACTCAACTTTGATTGTCAGATTTTGTTTGACTTCAGCTTTGAGATAGATAATTCCCAAATACTGGTCAACACAAAAAGGTAAATGGGTATAATAACGCTCCCTCATTAACTGTGTTGTCTTCAGTCTGCAGTAAAGCTGATGCAGTTTGATAATGAGGTTTGAGGGCATTAAGCAAACCAAATTTCTTGGTGACATGAGATGGTCTCCAAACTCTTAAAACACCAGAGAACTGATCAGAAGTCAGATTGTTACCATTGATTTGGTCAAAAATTTTGAGCAAATAAACAAATTAAAAATATAACGTTCTGCTCATGACTATTACCTAGAAACGAGTCTCTGCTCTACAGTCGTGTTTTTCTTCCTCCGTCGTTCGACCTCCGAGGAGAAAGATGGATGGAGTCTGTCTGCCCTGCAGGTAATACGATTATGGGACCATTAATAAAACATAATTCATTAAGAGCTAGTATCAATCCTCTGTCAACATCAAGTGGCTCACCCATCAATGTATGACGGCTGGAGGTGGGGAGGGAGACAAAGAAGGGAGGGGGCGCGTTAAAGCACAGAGCTGCTATATTATGTTTGTATTATTTTATAAAATCCTGTTTGTCTCGACATGCTTGTGCACTCTGGTGAAAAAAAAACCCCCAAAAAATGCAAATCGACTTGGACTTAAAACCATTTCACTATTTTAATTTACTGTTTTGTAGCTTTTTTTTTTTTTTTTTTGAATGCATGATGACTTTCTACCTCTGCATTTTATCCTTCCATCTCTTTCTCCATCCTTCTGGTGAGTGTGGCGGAGTGACAATACCAGCCCAGCTTCTGGGTCCCACAGGACCTTCATTATGACTGACTGCATTATGTAAAGCACCTAAAATGCCTAATTATGCTCTCTGCCTGGCTCTATTTTAGCTCCTAAGTGTTTCAGTCATCTGACTGATGGTCCTCTGAGACTTTTCACTCTGTTTGAAATATTTTTTCCTCATATCCTCTCCTAACTCAACAGCATACCTTGAGACAAACATCTTCTACCAGAATCGATAAGGTGTCAGTGACGGCACAGGGCTTGAACTTGAGGGGGTGAAAATAAGGTTTGATTCTTTCTCGATTGGGAATCTTCAAACGATAATGAAATAGCAAAACTGGTGATGGTACAGAAAATGTAAAATATGTTGGAAAATGTATTGAAATTCCCTTATTTCAAAATGGAATGATTTGTCAGTGGGTATAGCGAATTCAAAGCAAGCGCTTAAATGATTGAATCATAACCAGAGGTGCTGAAAATAACTCATGTTTCAGGAGCATCGAAGCTGTTGTGAAGCTGTTTTCATTGTAATTCACGGTTGGTGACAACATAATGGAAACCGAACAGAGATGCTTATATTGTGAGTATGGCGTTTCCTCTGCACAGAGGAATTTAATTGAATCTCCCCCCCCGTATTTCCACTGATTGCACTGCAGCCCATTTCCAACCTGAACTCTTTCCATTCTACTCAACTTTCACTCGGCGCTGTGCTCGTGTGTGTGTGTGTGTGTGTGTGTGTGTGTGTGTGTGTGTGTGTGTGTGTGGGTGTGGGTTGGTGGGTGGATCCATGTGGGTGTAGAAAAATGATTGAGACAAAGTGTGGCTTTGTGTGCTGGCATTGTAGGTGGAATTTGCTGCATGTGTGATGGATTTGTGTCTGATTGTCTCGGGAAATTACCATACACAGAATAGAACAAATCCCCAATTTTGCTGCCTCTACATTTGCAGAAGTAACATCTCCTCCACTGAGTTCCTCTGGTGACTCAGTCTCCAGACAGCCGGGTCATGTCCGGGTCGAAATCGGGTCAGGATTCCGAGTAAAGTTGAGGGATTGTCTGTGACCCGGCACAGAGGTGATTGGACGAGGCTCTGACCATCTTGTCCATCCTGTGATTCGGCCAAATCAGGACTCCTACGGGTGAAATCGTCTGCTGGGCCCTCGTCCGCGACCGTAGCCAGAGCAGATGGCTCGCGCTCGACATGCAAGGAAGCTCGTCTAATGTAGGAACTGTACGGCAGCACTGGGGGAAATGGGTTGAAGGAGTTTAATGTGAATTAGCTTTATGTTTCATTAACGTTTATTACGGCCCTGGAGTCGACCCTGTGGGTATGGGACAGCCGGAAATGTACATTCCGTACATTACAGTGACTCACTGCTATTTCAGTCAAACTGTTTTTTAAACTTTTTTCTTTCTAGCGCTAGCTGGGACACACCCTTGATTTTCCAGGCGGAAAAATGGCTGAAGACTAGGAGTCAAAAGTGTATCTAAAGTTTGAATCTAAGGAAAACAATTGTGAAAGAACATTTTTTATTTTAGATTTGTCAAAGTGTGTCACCCCTTTGCTTTGAAGTCAACTTTACAAACCTTCGGCCTTCTCTTTGAGATTCATGAGGTAGTCACATGAAAGGGTTTCCACTCCTCAGGTGTGTGTTGTCAAAGTGGATTTTCCTGGTAGGGACGATCAATCAATCAAGTTTTATTTATATAGCGCTTAATCATGGCAACAGACATTTCGAAGAGCTTTAACAGGCAGAAAAACCCAACCGAACCCTCCAGAGCAAGCAAAAGACAGTGACGGGGAGAAACTCCCTCATTGAGGAAGAAACTCCGGGCAGGACCGAGACTCTTTTGGGCGGCCATCTGCCTTGACCGGTTGGGTGGAAAAGAAATACAGTGAAGATAAGGACAGGGTAAGAGAAAGAGAGACAGAGAATGGCAGATAGGCCAGATAGTGTCAGTATCCCTTATGGTTATAGTTAGACAACCGTCTGTCGTGTTGTGCAGAAGTCAAGTTGGTCACACAGTTGATAACCCTATTTGACAGCTGTTAGAATCCATATTATGGTGAGACCCAATCAGCTAAGTAAGGAGAAATGACAGTCCATCATTACTTTAAGAACTGAAGGTCAGTCAGTCCAAAAAAGTGCAAAAACTTTGAATGTATCCTCAAGTGCAGTCAAAAAAACCCCCCATCAAACACTCTGACCTGATTGGCTCACATGAAAACCGCCCCAGGAATGGAGGACCAAGGGTCGCCTCTGCTGCTGAGGATCAGTTCATCACCAGCCTGAGAAACACAAGTTAACAGCTCCTCAGATTAGAACCCAGATAACTGGAACACAGTTCTAGCAGCAGACACATCTCTACATCAGGAGACTGTGAGAATCAGGCCTTTGTGGTCAAATAGCTGCTAGGAAACTACGACTAAGGAGGAGCAACAAACAGAGAGATTTATTCTGGCCAGGAAACACAAAGAATGGACATTAAATCAGAAGAAGTCTGTGCTTTGGGCTGATGACTCCAAATTTGAGATCTTGGATTCCACCCAGCGTGTGTTTGTGCAACACAGAAAAGGTTAACGGACGGTCTCTACAAGGAGGGTTCCCACTGTGAAGCGTGGAGGAGGGGGAGCTTCACTGTTAGACCAAGAAGGGGAGCGATGGAGTGCTGCGTCAGATGACCTGGGATCAGTAGTCACCTGACCTAAAACCAGTAGAGGTGTTTTGGGATCAGATGGACCACAGAGTGAAGCCACCTCTGGGAACAGGTGACCCCCTCATGAAGCTCACCGACAGAATGGCAAGAGTCCAAAGCGGTGCTCAAAGCAGAGGGCAGCTATTTGGAAGAATCTATGATATACAACATGTTTTGAATTATTTCACCATTTTTTTGGGTTTTCTTCATACATGTTCATTTCTAGTTTTGATGCCGTCAGAGAGAATTTACAGTGTAAATAGTGTAGATGCCATTGAGTGAGATGTGTCATTAATTTATAGACTAATAAAATTCATTGAATCAATGAATTAATTAATTGGGTAATTGGAAAGTCTACTCACAGGTAGTTCTCAACTTACAAACATTCGACTTACACACATTTCGAGATTTGACCAATGCGCTTCACCCTATCTGACTGTTGTTTTCCAGTTCTCCTTTCTTCCACAACCCCAGGGGGGCAGCACTGCTGCGTTCAGGCAGCTCCAACACTCGCCCCCCCCCTTGTTGTTGTTTGTTGTTGTCTCTGTTAGTATCTCAGAGCGTCAGGCTTCCTACCTTAGATGCTTTACTGTTTATCACGATGATAAGGCAAAGGTAGTTAAGACAGTGGTAGTGGTGACCATCTCTGATGACAACTCTGACTCTGACCCACAATAACTCCTCTTCCTTCACTGTAAAGGTATGTCCAGTAGCTCTAAAGATAGGCTCTAAAGGTATGTACCATGGTATGTATGATATTAATTCCTGCTGTCAGTCACAACCGAACGTCACTGCACAGCTGTGATTCAGTTTCATCAATAACTAACCCTAACCCTAACCCTAACAACAGCCTCTAGGAACATCAGAGTCACTTCCTTACAGATGTCATACCCAACAACATAGAGCCATGTTTTATTGCCTTCGTCTTTATTATTTTTGTTTTCCATTTGATGTTTGTGACCGCCGTCTGGTGTATTTTGCTATCAGCGTCCTTCCTGTCAGATCGTCCACCACGTGTTTCCCCTCTTCCTCCCCCTGTGTGAGAACTGCAGAGCTTTTCTTCATGTCCAGCCGTCGTCTCTACTTTATTGATTACCCTTTATGCCTGTCATTTTTTTTTTTTTTTTTATACCGTTGCCTGATCTGCTTGCTTAAGTATCAACAGAGCTGAACTTTCTCCTGTCAGCTCTCACATGTGGGTTCAAACAGGGACACAAATGCACTTAAAATACAATCTTCAAAGAATAAATACAAAATTATTATTAGTTGAACTGGTCACACCTAATTGTCCGTATGCAGGAGTGGTTGTTTGTCTTTTGTGTGGCCCCACAATGAGCTGGTGTCTCATCTGGGGTGTACCCCGCCCCTCACCCGTAGGCTTTTCTGGTCAGATGCTGTCAAAGCTTTGACTGGACACCTGTTAATAAACCATGTTGCTCGTTTATGAAGTGTCCAAAAGTCTGAGATTATCTGAGAAATGTCTGCTTATTGCCCCCCAGAGCCAAAAGTAAGCATTCAGGGTTTTAATGCACCACACACTGGTGATAAATCCTCCAAACTGCCCCAACTCGTCTTTAATATGAGGACTGAGGATAACGCTTCTGTTCCTTGTAGCTCTACTACATTTTTAATGTGTTAACAATCCCGTATTAACGCTCCTGATTGATTTGGAAACTTTATTGCCTTAATATTAAGCTAGACTTAATCAAATCAAAGCTTGACCCTAATTTCTTCATGTGGATTTTTACCGGTGCACATTTAAGGCAGATGACTCGACGACTGAGGAGACGTGAGCCTGTGCACTGAATGGTAAGTTTCAGTTTAAAAAGCCTCCAGTTGGACGTTTAAGATAAAAATCTCTCAACACAATTAAAACAGATTAATTAAAAACATTCCAACCACAGCTGATTGTCTCAGTCAAGTAGTTCAGGTAGAAGAGCAGATATTCTCCACCTCCATGTCCTCACAGGCTGACAGTTTGTGTTTGTCATGGAACTGAAAATCCCCTGCAATGAAAATTGTGCTTTTGCAATTAATTTTATCGCTTTTTTTTTCATCATTAACACAAAAAAATTAGATGGTCCAAACAGGAAGATTTGTTTTCAAATTATAATATATGGTACAAATGTATGATAAAGTATTGTTGGCGTTGATTTGAATGTAAACAGACCCAATCTATATTCAATTTATACCTGCAATCAAAATGCAAAACATGCTTATTTACATGAAAACACTCTCAAAGCATCGGTCATGAGGGTTTAATTCATGAATGTCATGAATTTAATGATGGATTCTGCTCTGGAGACGCAGATATACCAAATAAAGAGAGATTTTTTTTTTTTTTTTTGGACGGGATGACGGGTCGTCCAATCAGCCTGAAGAATAAAAGCTCAGCTGCTCACTGTTGAAGGAAATCAGCTTTCTTTGCTGAAAGCCTCTCTGTCCATCTTACCTCAGCGAGCCTTATCAGGTAATTAACGTCATGAATGGAGGTTTAATGACCCTCACATCAACCTTGTTTAAAGGAAGTAGAATTAAAGATACTATCTGGACATGTAATAATGCAGCGGGAGCAAAAGTAGTAGTAGGGATGTGGAGCCGGAGCATCGATGTCAGCATCCCGCTGATGAGGCGCTGAATCCTGCCGGTGTGTCACGAGAGCCCCCCTCCAGGGTTATGAGTGAGAAAGACGAAACGTAAGGCGCTATATTCAGGGAGGCTAAGGGATAAAAATTAGATCACAATCTTGACCTTGAAAAGCTAGGTCAAGGTCAAATTTTCACTTTTATACCTTTTTAGGTACACGTCTCTGAAACCTGATGGGATATAATCACAAAACAAAAAGCAACATTTTCAGGAAGCCAGAGGCATAAAAAAAATGTGTCGGTCGGGATAAAATCTTGAATTCAGGGGTGTCGCGGGATGTTGCCGTCTCTGACTGCCTTGTTGTGTTAGTGTGTATGTGGTTGATTTGATAGCAGATCAGTACCAGGTAGAATTCAGAGGTCTGAATTCTAACTATGATTCTGCAGAGAAGGGACATAACAAAAGCCTTAATGCAGTATAAATGATCTCTAGAGACCCAAGAATATCAAGATTTGTTATTTCAGCACATGTGAGATGAGGCCCTCTCCATTTAGAGGTAAACAGAAATGAACCTTTGTGATATTAAGAAACACAGCGGCGTGCAGAGATAAGATCAGACCGCTGTTCTCAGCCACGCACAAGGGAAGCTGATACTAATGACTCCATTACACGTGTTGTAGAATATGTGAGTCATTCTAATTGAAGTGGATGTTATAGTAAAAGCAACAGGGTGTTAAAGATAAGTGAACATAAAATTGCAGTTTGAGATAATGATATTAAATCTTTAGTGGCCCTGATACAAACATGATGTTTGCCGTTTCAGATTTATGGAGTAATGGAAATGCCATCTAGGGGGAGCGATAGGATTCCCGAAAGAGAAACAGTGATGGGATTTTATGGAAAACTCTTAAACCACAAATTCAGTGAATGAAACGATTGTTGTTTTTTTTTGTTTTTGTTATGCTGATGTGGCATAAAGGCTGTCCTCAAAGGGCCAGATGTAACTAATAAATGTAACTAAATGTAACTCAATGTAATGTAACTAAATGTAACTAATAAATGTAACTAAATGTAACTCAATGTAATGTAACTAAATGTAACTAATAAATGTAACTAAATGTAACTCAATGTAATGTAACTAAATGTAACTAATAAATGTAACTAAATGTAACTCAATGTAATGTAACTAAATGTAACTACTCCTTAATGTAACTAATAAATGTAACTAAATGTAACTCAATGTAATGTAACTAAATGTAACTACTCCTTAATGTAACTAATAAATGTAACTAAATGTAACTCAATGTAATGTAACTAAATGTAACTACTCCTTAATGTAACTAATAAATGTAGATAAATGTAACTCAATGTAATGTAACTAAATGTAACTACTCCTTAATGTAACTAATAAATGTAACTAAATGTAACTCAATGTAATGTAACTAAATGTAACTACTCCTTAATGTAACTAATAAATGTAACTAAATGTAACTCAATGTAATGTAACTAAATGTAACTACTCCTTAATGTAACTAATAAATGTAACTAAATGTAACTCAATGTAATGTAACTAAATGTAACTACTCCTTAATGTAACTAATAAATGTAACTAAATGTAACTACTCAATGTTAAATAACTCTGAATTTATTACTTATTCAAGTTACAAACATTACAGTAACACAGAATGTTTTCTGTTCTAACATAAATCCTTTTCATTTGTCAGGTTATTAAACCCACAGAACTCCATCAATCAAGGATGAAACTATCAATCAATAAAGAAAAGTAGCATTAAACAAAAGTTAGGACGTTAACTTTGTTCACAATGTTTTTGTTAATATTAAAATGAGCTGAATTACTGCATTGTGGGAAATGTAGTCTGACCTATTTATTTTTAGACATTGACCTTTTCTCGAGGGCCACAGGAAATGATGTGGTGGGCCACATTTGGCCCCCCGGGCCATGAGTTTGACACATGTGCTGTAGATGGTCAGCGCTCATTTATGGCCGTGTTTGTGTGTGTGTGTGTTTAATTTTGATGATATGAATTGAAATTGAAAACCACTTAAGGAACAGCCTCCAAATTCAAACTCAAGTGTATTTTTTTTAATGATTTAATATCAATGGATTTACTCTCAAAACAAGGTCATCACAAAGTTAAATTCAGGTTTTTTTTTTCAGTCGGTGAACACAAAACACAAAATATTACCAAGTAGGTAATAATAGAACTGAATAATTTTGGAGTAAATATAACTTTTTTGTGTTTTTTTTGTTCAACAATTCAGTTTTAATGCATCTGCATCTTTATCTATTTGAGGGACGGCTGGTATTTTTATATCGAAACAATGAAAAACAGTTTCAATTATTCATGTGGTGAATGAATGAGGGAGAGAAAGGATGAGGAGGATGGCGGGGGTATAAATCAAACAATAAATCACTTTTTTCAAATTATTAATCAAACTATTAATTAAAATTTAAAATATTATTTTTAAATTATTAAATTAAATTTAAATTAAATTAAATTTAAATTAAGTTATTTTTAAATTATTAAATTATTTTAAATTAAATTTTAAAATTATCAATCAAAATAAATTTTTGATTAAAATAAAGTGTTGGTGTTCTCGTGCGTTCGGTGGGGACCGGGGGGGGGGGGGGCTCCCTTCAGTGTGATTATCGATATCGACACGAGTTAACAGATGATTTTCATCAAATTTAAAGTAGCTCACTTCTGGAGCGTTGGGGCCTCTAAATCATTCAAGGCTTCCACACACACACACACACACACACACACACACACACACACACACACACACACACACACACACGCACACACACCACAGGTCACATGTGATCCGTGTTTGCACAAGTGGAAAAACACCAGCAGCAAGGTCACCTGGATTCTCCCCCAATCCTTGAGAATGACCCCCCCCAGTGTCTTACTTGTAACTGGAGACAACAAGTGGAGCTAACAAGTATCCTGTGACCTTCCTCCATAATTTATATGTTGGGAAAAGCATGCACGCTAAGAAAAAGAGCGGCTCCACGCCGTTCATCATATAATTTCTCCTCTTTCCTCGCTGATTCATCATAATTTAGCAGCGCCTGAACAAAAAAAAAAAAAAAAAACGCTCCTACAGCGGACGGCACATGTGTTTCACTGCTGGACATCCCAGCTGCACGCTAACCCAAATTAAAGCCGACTTGATGAGCTGCTGTTCTGGTCGTACCGTCGCCCCCCCCCCCCAAAAGGGATTTTAAAGAGGATGTTGACGATGAATTTTCTGGAAATAAACATGCTGACATTTTCACTAATGCCCCACACCTACAAATTTTTATCACCAACCTGTTCATCAGCGAATTCCATATGGTAGTCATCTGTTCACACACACACACACACACATAATGTCACGAAGGTAGGGGTTTGGACCCAAATGCAGAAGACCGAAGACACCACTTTTGTCCATAGCTTTAATCAAAACCTACACGGGCAAGATGCTAAGAAGACTCAGTCGGAAAAACAGAACAGACTTACAAACCAACACCCAGCTCTCATGGAGCCAGGCTTCGAAAGCCTCATCCTGTTTACACCGACAACGTTCAGGTGTGACAATCAGTTGCAGGTGTGTGGATGAGTTTCAGGTGTGGAGGCGTGGCTCCACCCACAAGCCTGGCCCATCCCCCTGCCGCTCACCAGCACAGCCACGCCGAAGCGTGACACACAATGCAGCTGTGTGAAGGCTGAAGATATTGAAGGTGTGTGACTTGACAGCTTTGTCTCTTTCTTCTCTGACCAGGATTGTGAATGTGCGCTCCCGTCCTCACCTCCCTGAGGTCTGCATTATTTCCTTTGCATTGCTTGGATGTATTTCACAAAGCCTGCGATGGGATGGCTTTGTTGCGTCCATCCCTAAAGATGATCAAAAAAAAAGCCTCCGGCCGTGACCTCCGACCTCCGATTCAATCATCTTCCTTGGACTGAGTACAAAACAGAAAGTCAGGGAAATAGAGTATATAGAAATGGAGAGGGAGCAATCGAAATAAAGTCATTGTTCGATCGGACAATGTTTCGTTTCTCGTGTAGCGAGGGGTGGATTCCATTGAAAAACTGTTGCCGTCTATTGATCGGCCCCTCGGGGAGAGATACCGCCAAGTACCGAGAGACGGAGAGAGAGAGAAGCAACGAGGCAGAAGAGCGTTCGCTTGTGTTACAAGAAAATGAACAGTGACAAACAGGAGGAAGAAAAGCAGAACACACAGCCCAGCCTGAACAATGCATGTCCACTGTTAGTCAGGATTTTCCATTATCAAGGAGGTATTTTCTGTTCCCCCGATCATTATTTGATGTGAAAACGGGGAAGAAAGCGAACAGAGCGGATGCAGAAACCGAGAAAATAAACACATAACGAAAGAACGGTAAGACAGATTTGGGATAATCGCTACCCATGTTCACTTGTTGACACGCGTGTTGCTCATATTTGATTCTTCTTGATATCAAAGCTGAATAAATACTTCATCCGTCTTGCCTGGTCTCAAGAAGAATTCACACATTCTACTAAAGGACTCTAGTTTGGCTGTTTCCCATAAATGTGGATTTTTTTTTTTTTGCAGGAGAACCAGAGGGTTTGTGTCCAAGGACACCGATGCCCCCGCCGCTGGAAAAACTCAATTTGTGCTGATGCGGATGGACCGTAACCTCTATCATAGGCTCAGGTGAACAGGACAGCAATGAGGTGCAGTTATAAAATACTACAGTACATTAAACCACATGTTACTGAATGCAAATGAATTAAAGTGCAGATTAGAGTATTTATATGTGGAAGCGAGCTCTCTGTAGAGATTTATTTTGTTTGCTCTGATTTAATCACATCTTTAATCATTACCCATCATGCATGTTAAAAACGATGAATAAAATCTGGACATTGAGGTTCATAAACTTGTTTGCCCGTTCCTTGAACTTGATTCAGCTTAATGCGCTTTGAAAGGCAGGTTTATGGTGAGATTATGAGACAATTCTCCAATAACCCATATGGCGTTGAGCCATATGGGTTAGTATAGACGTGCATGCATTAGCATGATTCAATCTTGTTCCATGGGGAAAAAAAAAAAAAAAAATCAATCTTCTTAATTACCATAACATCAAAGATCTCATTTGTAACCGCTCTTTGTCAAATTTACATCATTCTCAGCACATTGTTGTAAATCAGTCATGTTTAATAGACTTACAAAGACAGGTAGTGAGGCTAAAAGACGCTAAGGGAGTCACAAAGACGGACACTCGCTTAAGACCAAAGGACAGAACAACAGGCCCCTGGGGGTCCAGCACCTGTCAGCCTTACAGTCTGCTTAATGAGTCCAGCCACTCCTCCGGCTCCCTGAAGGCAGCAGCGGAGCCTTGAATCCATCCGGGGTGAGTCCACGTACCGCAGAACCACAGCTGTCCTCCAGGGTCTGACCCACTGGTGATGGATGACTCCTGGGGGGGCCAGATACTGCTGATCTGCTCCTCCTCTCCCTTTTGTCTTTGAGGCGTCTACATGTAAAAGCGCACACACATATACACCAAAAAAAGTGCCCGTACGCGCAGATTCGCCGCGACCTTGTCCATGACCAACACACTTTTAAACGGCCATGTTTCTGATGAGGGCCTTCCCATGGGGGAGGGAGGAAGTGGAAAGTGGGTAGATGTGATGATGAAATACACCGATTGTCCCCTGATAGATTGGGGACAAGGCCTTAATCGCTCTTGATGTCATAAGGATGACCTCCCAGGATACGGAACCCAGATTCATCACCTGCAGCTCCCCGCGATCACTCACCAAGGGGGGGGGGGGTGGCCGCTGGTGTGATAATGTACAGGTGCGCCATAAATAGCATCCTTCATCCGCAGAAATCTTCCATCAACCCGTTTCCTCCGAACTTTGCAGCCTGGAGCCGCGTTGATGCTATGACCCCATTATTATGAATGAATGAACCACTTCTGCTTTGGTTGCTATGCCGATGATGTATTACTGTACGGCCACAGCCTGCTAACAACACGTCCTGATTCTGAAGCACATGTACAGGCTAGATAAGATTAAATATTACATTAGATTACGTTAGATTACACACGATTAGATTAGCGGTACGTTTGAACTAATAAAGTCGTCTTTAATGCGACTGCGTCCTGTGGAGTCATCAGAGCTGAGTCGTCTCTTGAAGGACACGTTCTAGTCGTGGTGCAAACACAACAATAGAACAGGTCCCATGTTTTTATCATACAGGCAAAACCTCGGTTTCCGACCACAATTGGTTCCTGAAGGCCGTTCGAATAGCGATTTGTTCGAATTCCAAATACATTTTTCCCCATTACAAATAATGTAAATGGTTTTAATCCGTTCCAAGATGCTAGAAAACTACCTTTTTTCAACATAATATGTTATTTCATAATGTCATTTATATATCAGATTGTATAGTAATGAAACATATCAAAGAAATGTAAAAGAAAGAAACAAAACACGAGAAAGAAAGACAGAAAAAACATGGACGTAATCAGGTTAGCCTGAGGTACGAGTTACCGTCGTCTTTTGGACAGAAGTTTACGGTAGCGTAACTCGAAACATAGGCAATGGAACGCAGATTAAGTGAACAATTATTGAATACAGTGAACTAAAATAAAAAGCACATTACCGTCACGTTTTCTCGCCACTTTTCTCGCCTTTTATCGCGAGAAAAAAGGCGTTTGTTTCGCGTTCGGCTTCCAAATTTTGTTCGACTTCTAAGACAAAAAAAAAAAAAAATTCCGATTTGTTCGATGTCTAAATTTAGCGTTCGAAAACCAAGGTTGGCTTGTACGTTTTAATTTTTTTTGGTGTCTTCAAAATCGTCTGCCTGGTCAGAATTCTTTCAGTGAGGAATCCATCCATCACAACATGAACTCAATACACAGGAACAAACAGAATATCCCAGCAGTGAAGATCCTTCACAATGCTGTCTTTGTCTCTTTACACACAACACTATCGGTGTACACTTCCAAGAACTGAGCAGAGATTCCTTATTAATTCTATATTATAGCCCACGTGCTCATTCACCTTCTCTTTTCTGCCGGGTCATCTCATCCTCACCTTGAGGGGGAACGAGCTCCAGGACCTCGACTTGTCTCCCCAGTTTGAAGCGTTTCGGGTTGATTGGTCTTTGTGTTTCAGTTGGCAGCAAACTGAACTCACAGCGGTTTAAATCGGTGTCGGGAAAATGTCACGCTGCCCGTTTCTGGCTCCCCAATCAGTGGTTTTATTCAGAGGTATGATTTGTGATGCGTTTCCACTTTCTCTCAAAAAATGCGCGATACGATGATGACGAATGTGTCCAGTCGACAGACAGCAAAGTTCCTCCGTTAATAAACAGCTAAAAAGGTTTAAATAATGTTTTCAGAATCAGATTAAATCAGGCTTAATCCTAGCTTCCATTAGCCTGATATATAATGTCTGCTATAGCTTTGTAATATAAAGTTATACTTCGAGATACGAGTTATTTGAGATACGAGTCGTCACCCTGTCAATATTTTTTTTCGATATATGAGCTGAGACCGGATCTCAACCTTTACCACGTGTCGGCGGATGGATACAACATCAGTGAGACCGGATCTCGTTCTTTACCACGTGTCGGCGGATGGATACAACATCAGTGAGACCGGATCACGTTCTTTACCACGTGTCGGCGGATGGATACAACATCAGTGAGACCGGATCTCGTTCTTTACCACGTGTCGGCGGATGGATACGACATCAGTGAGACCGGATCTCGTTCTTTACCACGTGTCGGCGGATGGATACGACATCAGTGAGACCGGATCTCGTTCTTTACCACGTGTCGGCGGATGGATACAACATCAGTGAGACCGGATCTCAACCTTTACCACGCGTCGGCGGATGGATACAACATCAGTGAGACCGGATCTCTTTCTTTACCACGTGTCGGCGGATGGATACGACATCAGTGAGACCGCATCTCGTTCTTTACCACGTGTCGGCGGATGGATACAACATCAGTGAGACCGGATCTCAACCTTTACCACGCGTCGGCGGATGGATACAACATCAGTGAGACCGGATCTCGTTCTTTACCACGTGTCGGCGGATGGATACGACATCAGTGAGAGCGGATTTGTTCTCGTTGATGGAGCACAGACTTGGTTTGTGGGTTCTCATGACTTTTGTGTTTCTTTTTATTCTTTATCATTGTTTTCTGTAACTTTTATATAATTAATTATACACAGGTAAAGCCCGAATGTCTATCGGTTGATAAACCCCTTAAATTATGAATTTCTTCCATGATTTAGAGGGGTTTGGGGCTTTTTTTTCAAGACTGGAATGGATGAAAATGATTTTAGTTATTTAAAATGTTTGACTTGCCAGCTCAGTTACAGATTGAACGCGTATCTCGAGGTACGACTGTTCACACTTTTAGGACTTTTGTTGGAAACAATGTTGGAAAAATGATATTTCAAAGACGACAAAGCAGATGAAATTTGGTGGCGAACCCTCCATTAGTCTCCTTGTTGTTGTGTTTCTGCCCCAGTGATCCCGTTCCTTCAGTTCCTTCGGAGCTCATCTGTATGCAGACCGCCGGCGCGTTGCATCGCCACCTCTGTACTCAGTGTATCTGTTGCAGAGCTCTGTGCAGCGTGAC